>CM077673.1:386225879-386740879 GCA_039707655.1 Elymus sibiricus | reverse complement strand
CGGGGCGCTTTTGACTTGTAACCTACGCGCACAAACCCTAGATACATATATCCAGCTCCTTCCTTCCAAGAGACAGATCACGCATACTGATCGATCATTCTCTTCTCCTCCCCCATGAAATTCCTCCCGTTGAATCATGCATCGGCAGGGCGCGCGATGCGACGAGCAGAAGAGATCGAAAAGGGGCGACGGCCGACGACGATTGTTTACGTGGTTTTGACTTTGGGTGCTGTTTTGGGTGCTAAGATAATGCTAGCATCCGGCTAATTGTGCGGTTTGGTGGGCAATGGTGACGGCCGCCTGCAGGCCTTCTAATCAGTGTGGCGGAGAAAAGGCGTAACAAGGTCAAAGTGTACCAACTCTGAACAAAATGCACTAGTAGCTCAGTGCATTATTGAAGACAGAGAGATGCACATCACACTGAACCATATAATGTACTCCCTCCTAAAATAACTGTCTTAACTTTGTACTAACTCTAGTACAAAGTTGTACTAAGGTTGAGACATTTATTTTGGGACAGAGGGAGTACTAAGTAAAAGCAGAACTTCATCCTAATATGTTACTGCTCTGTATGTGATCTTGGTGTGGCAGCAGTTGTAAGATTAAGATGGAAAACCCTATCAATAGGCATGAAACCGTAGTCAAATGAGCCCCAAAAGAGGAGACGAAAGGAGAGAAAGTCAGACAGACAGGCACAGTGTTGAGAATGAGAATCTCAGAAGGTTCTGAGATAGCAAGCATACAACCATAAACTTCATGGAGCAGAGCGACCTAAACAGCACCCTTCATTAATTAATGCTAACTTGGTAGAATTACAAGCGAAGGAGAAAATAAGTGGGGTTTCAGTCTCAGTAGACACATTTTCTTAAGTGATCCAGCAGAATGAAGATTTGGCAAGCTTGCCTGCTAATATGATGACGACACAGACAAATTCGAACAGATTGGCAGGATTACCAAGCAAGCACCAAACTGGCGTCATCATGGCAGCGAAGATATATATATATACAAGAAAGACCATTTTTTCGAGGTGACCCGCAAATCTTATTCGTGGACTATGTACAATCTGAATAAGGATATCTCTTGTTCAGAGTTTGTTCCATCTTTTTCTCAGGACACAATTGTATGAAAAAAAGATATAACTGCGTCCAGCTTTGATCCGTGTCTAGTCCCGTGCAACATCTAACATGAGCCGGACGGAGCGGGCCAAAATTTATTTACATTACAACCCCAACAGTTCCCATCATGAGGAATGAACAGATGCAATATATATCGTACTGATGACTCCTGCAGACAGGAAACAGAGAAGTCATGTTTGGTAGAGCCATTTCAAAATTCTGTCGAAGGAACAGGGGAGAGGAACCACCCACTCACATCAAAATACGCTTTAGATCGTCCAGGATGAGTTTTTCCTGCCATGCAAGGCCTTCATAAAATCTCATTTGAACTAGGATAAACCGAGACACTGCCAAGACACTTGTAAAATATATTCCGGGTTTGCCTTCCTCTATTCAGGAAACTGGACATGGGGTTCTTTACATGCCTCTTCGCGTTGTAAGAACTCGAGCCTTTTACTTCACGTTCATTGCTGCGGCCATCTTCCGCAACCTTTGAGATATTTCAGTGAAGGATGGCCTTTGAGCTGGTTCACCAGCCCAACTACCTTCCATCAATGATTTCCATTCAGGGTCGCACCAGGAAGGGATCTGAGGGCGAAGAGAATTGTTCACGATGCCGCCTACAAAAATGAACATGATAATTAACTACACAGGGTGGTATTAACCACAAGGATCAAGATCTTACTACAGGTGCATGACTAATATTTGATAAGCACAGAAGGTATCTCCTCTTTGCGATAACAAGCATGACTAATATATCATAAGCACAAAAGGTATCTCTTCTTTGCAATAACAAGCATCAACATCTTACTACAGGTGAATGACCAATATTTTTTAAGCACAAAAGGTATCCCCTCTTTGCAAACCTGTGCTGAATAGAAGACAGTGCAAGTAGGGGAACAGCACTGTTATTATTTAAGTTCACTGATTCCAATTTCATACTGTCACAGGAAAATCCAAAAGAGGGTAAAGGTTCTGAAATTGCATCTTCAGAAAGATGGTTATCTTAGCTAGTCAAACATGGATACTTCAACTGCAGCTACCAGATAAGTTGGGCAACACAATGCATGTAAATATAACGCAGGTTGTAGAGTTATTTACATGACTACAACTGATTTGTGTAACTGCAGTATTTAATAGTTTAATAATCAATATGTACAGCATTTATCACTGAAACGCATCCGGGGATTTACATCTGATCATTTCCATTAGCTCAGCCTTCAAAGCCTTTCAAAGTTTCCCGCAAATAAGTTTTTCAAAATTGTATCAGAACACACAGAGAAATTCTTGGAAGGAAGAAAATATCCAACAGGTATATTTTTTGCAGCCCCAAAACAAGTTATTCAAACTGGTATGTGCGCACCATAAAAAACTTAAACAAAGACGAAGGCATCATGAGAAATCAAAATGTAGCATCAATATAACTTCAAAGTTTTGAACGTTACCAATAATTTCAGCTGCACGCATATCAGAATACGGGTCGTCCCCAGTAAGTAGCTCCCACATGACGATGCCAAATGAGTAGACATCAATCTACAAAATAAAGTTAATCAGCTTTTTGCCAGAACATCAAAAGTTATACATTGTTTACAGATTAAACAACTTGCCAAATATAAAAGGTCTTTGTAGAACAAGCACTGTTACCTTCTCTGACACCATATCACTTTTCCCACTTAAAAGCTCTGGTGCCATCCATGGTAAGGTTCCTCTAACACCACCTGACACCAAAGTATGCTGCTTCACCTTTGATAGCCCGAGATCACCAATCTGATCCGGAAGTATTAAGATAGGATGAAACAGTCAGGGAGCAATGTTTTGAATTCGAAAAGGGGTGTAGGCAGATAGAGAAGGAGAAGCAATGAAGGGGAACGAGTGGGGATCAAACCTTGCAGATTGGTCGTTGTGGATCCCTCATGTTTACCAGTAGGTTCTCACACTTGAGATCAAAATGGACGATATTCTTCCCATGCAAATATTCCATGCCAAATGCAGCATCCATGGCCAATATAACCCTTTTGCGGCGATCAATTGTCCTATGCAGTTCCTATAGGATTAGAATTTGGATATGGGAGAAATAAGAAATCAAACTGTTGTTCGATTAAACAAGTAGTACCTGTCTTTTTTCCTCAGGAATTGTTTGAGAGACCCATTGACCATAAACTCGGTAACAGTCGCTAAGCTTCCATCAGGACCATCACGAACAACACCATAGAATGAAACTACATTTGGATGATGAAGCGAGCTCAGGATCTGAGCTTCTTTCCAGAAATCCGCTATCTGCAAATAGATCAGAACTTGAGGCATTCTCCATGAGACCAAACCATTAACACAGCAAATTTATATATCATTTTCTCATTTTTTTTTCATGAACATAAACTATCTTTATTATATCATTAGTATTTATACAGGCAGCCAAGGCCTCCATTACTTTTTTACTTGACAAAAGAAACCAATCTACAGCTACATTTTTTTCTATGAATCATAAAATTACTCCAGTATTAGATAGTAGAGGTAAGAGGTTTTGACCATGAAATAGGTAAAGAGAATTTTTGCTATGCTGCCAATCCTTAAGTGAATAACTAACAAGGAAATAAAGCATACCAAGCGCTCTCTCTCGGATGGCCTTCCATCAAAGCAACTAGCTTTTATTCTTTTGATGGCAACATCACATCCCCTCCATTTACCATGAAAGACTGACCCATAAGTACCCGAACCAAGCTCTCTGATTTCCTCCAGATCATCATTTTTTATAGTCTGCATGAACACAAAAGTATAAATAGGACATAAGTTAAAAAAAAAATTAGGACCACACATGAAGAGATCAGCAAGTGACCTGTAATCCTTTAGACAAAGCTTCAGCTTCAGCAGGTGTAGATTCGATCCCAGAACTTTTGTGCTGGTCGCAGCTTCCATGCACATCAGCGTCCTGATCTCCATCAGCATTCTGCAGATGAAAGGATTTGAGTGGAGAGCATTAGGTAGTTTAATGCTTAATGTGTTTGTCCAAGTATTACTCATAGCAGCAGTTACCTCATCAAACTTCTTTCCATCATTGTCATTATCACAAACAGGTGAATTAGCAGGAGGAGCATCTGGCTGAACCTCTACTGGCTTCTCAGCCTCTTCCAGTGCGGCCTTTTTAACAGAGGCAACAAATTCTGGAAGGAAATTTAATCTGTTTTCCGTTATATCCCCACATTGCTGCAATGCTACAGCCCCGCCATCATGTTCTGTAGGTTTGCCCCGTTGGAGATCAACTCCAACATTGTTAACCAAGGTACTAGGGTCACTTGCAGCGTGTGAAGATTTTGCTTCAGTCTCATTTTGAATGTGCCTTCCATCATCTGCTCCTTCAAACTTCTTTGTTGTGTTGATGTCCAACCTGGACAACTGATCAGCAAGGGGTACCGCAGCAACAGATACTTTACCATCAAGCGGTGCTAGCATGGGTCCAGCGGATGCTCTTTCAGGAAACATTTCTACCAATGGAGCTTCAGGTTGCTTCTGGACTGATTCTGGGGCAACGAAAGGCTGAACATACTGAGTGGTATTTAGACCTGACCGAGGACCAAGGGAAGAAGGGTTTTCAACAACAGCAGGAATATCATGTCCAACGATTCTATATGGTATGTTGCCATTGGGTGAAGGCCATGGGTTTGGGACTCGATCATATGCAGGCATACCAGGAACCCTTGGACTAACATCACCTGTGCTTCTGACAAAGTTGGAGTTAATGCTCCCATTTGGAATCGGCAGGTGTGGTGATTCATATGATGAGCCTGTATGAACAGGGCTGCTTGCTCTCCTCCTCATAGATTGAAGTGGCGGCAAGTTCTGCTGCATTTGGTAGAAGGTATCACCACCATATGTTGAAGTATGGCTGTAATGATGGCCTGCCGGTTCTTCAAAACCTGATGTCTGGACATATGAGCCACTACTTGCAACTTGTTGGTTATGATATGCATCATTGATATGCTCTCCACTGCCATGATAATAGTGGGGACTTTCATGGCTTGAGCGACTGTGAGATGTTGAATGCATGTCATATACTTTGCTGGGTGCAAATGCAGAATTAGCTGAGTTGCTATCAGCGTACGGATCCATCACTCTACCATTAGCAGGCAGATTCAACCTTGGATCCTCATATCGTTGATGGCTTTGGTTGGGATGCACATGCCAAGATCTATCATGAGAATGTGAATCATTGTAGAACATAGGAGGGTGACCACCAGTTTGCTCTTTCACATAAATACCGTTTTCCAGTCTAACATCTTGGCCTACAACATAATGCTCACTAGGACGACCATAATCTGGACGCGGATTAGCAGGGTGAGCAGAATATTCATTTGCCATGCTTGATTGATCAAAATGTTGTTGGACTGGCCTCCAACGGGGATCCATATAACGAGGATCACTCACTGAACCTTGACCCTTCTGGAATGGCGAACGGGAGTCATATACACTGTTTCCATCCAAGAAATTGCCAGAGCGGCCCAAATTCCCTGGGAAGCCAGCATTTTGCTGAATTATAGCACCAGGCGGAAGCCAGACCAAGTTATCCACATGTGGCGGTGACTGAGCCTCGTAATGCCGATATTTTGGTGATTGCCTCACAAAGTCATCAGGAATCCTCTCATCAAAGTCCTCTGCTCCAACTTGAAACCTTGCAGATGATGGTGAAATGGGAAAATCCCTTGGATCAGGCACCCCATACTGCCCTGGAGAGATATACGCAGGGCTCCAAGGAGAATCCATCTCCCCATACCTCTGATTATGGGAGGCGCGAGGAACATTCAAATGCCGCAAGCCAGCAATATCGGGAATTCCTGACTCATTGCCTCCGATGCCAAAAAGCTGCTCCACTGATACAGGAGATGAAGGTGACCTCATGTCACCAAGGCTATTAAGCGCGTCGACATACCTCCTCTCCGTCTCCCGCTCATCCCCATGGTAGTGCACAGCTGCTGATGCAGCCTCATCATCCAGGTGCTGCGAGAACAAGAAGACCCTGAGCCGAGTGAAGCCCTCTCCGGCAGCAATGAGCTTGTCATACTCCTCCATCATGTTCACCACATCATCATCATTGACAACCGAGACCAGTGCATCAAGATCCTCATCAGGCTGCTGGTACTTGATGATATCGGCATCATCATAGAGCTCCCGCATCCGCACGGCTAGGTCGGAGTAGGATATGTCGCGGGGCAGCATGACGATCCTGGTGTCGCCGCCGACGTAGCGGAGACGTCCGTCGAGCGGCCGGGGCAGGATACTGCCTCCGAAGCTGCAGAGGAACTTGGCCATGCGCTGTGCCCCGTCAGCCTCGGTGCTGGCCGCAGCGGCAGCAGATGGCGCCATGTGTGCCGAGGCTGCCTGATCAAGCTGGCTTGGGTTGGATCAGCAGAACGGCCAAGTACATCACACGATTGCCAATCCACCAGTTCCAAGCAGCTGAAAATTTTAGCCCCTTTCCTGTCGATAGAAAAATACCAAAATTGTTAGCCTATACAGACCAAAGATTTGGCACCTTCCATCCATCACCAGACAAATAAAGACACGAAATCGGACAATTTCCCACAGATTTCAGCAATAACACCTCAGATCAGCCTACCGTCAGAGACGAGACAAAAAAGAATTCCTAGAAAGAGAATGAGACGTGGCAAAATTTCGAAGAATGCGTTGGAGCAGCGCGAGATCGAGGTCCGAAGCCTGAATGGTTTGCCCGCAAAATCCCAATTCGAAATCTGAAAACAGAATCCACGCGGACTGAGCTCCTATGGTTCCCCACGGGCGGAAAATTCGGCAACGGAATCCCCCGCCGATCTTGGCCAGGAAAAAAGGGAAACTCGTTCCGTTTCGTTCCCCCCCCCCCCCCCCCCCCCCCCCCCGCGAAACACAAGGAAGTGATAGGAAGGGGCGAACGAACGAACAAACTAGTAATTTCCAAAAAAACAGGAGAAAACCAACCAATTGTTGGTGCGTGCTCGTGTTGGAGGGAGGAAGATGGAGGCAGTGAGGGGGTACCTGCCTCTTGCTCGATCCTCGGCTCCTGGGTTTGGTTGAGCAGGCGGGCGAGCAGCCGACTTGGTCCCGGCGGCGGTGCGGTTGCGCGTAGGGGATGCGAGAGAGGGAGGAAGGCGAGGGGGAGGCGTCCTCCGGATTTGCGGTGGGGAAGTGAGGAAGGGGGAGGGCGTGGTGTTGTTGCTGGGTTGGGGGGTTCGGGCCGCGCGGATATTCGCTCGCTCTGGGTATCACGCCGTCAGCGCGGGGGCCATCGCCGGCGCCGCCGCCACCCGCGCGGGACTCGTCGGCGTCGGCGTCAGGTGGGGGAGGGGAGGGGAGGGGGTGGGCTCGTGTCGTGTGGAGGTGGGCCGCCCGTGCCCGTGCGGCGTGGTGCGTGTGGCGTTGGGACGGACGGACGGGCGGAGGGAGGAGGAGGCACGGCGCCGGGCCACTCGGGTGGCTCGGGTCGGGGGATGCGGGATTGGGCTCGGCCGCTCGGGTTTTCTCTGCGGTGGAGGCACGGCGGGGCGGCACGTGTGGCGTGATTCTGTTCCGTTGGCGATGACGCGCCCCTCCGTTTTTTTTTTAACACAGTACAGACGTAAGCGCTCATATACACGCGCATACACTCATCCCTATGAACGCACACAAGCACACCCTACCCCTATGAGCACCTCCGAGAGACTGAGCCGGCATATCATCTTGAAATTTACGAAGTCACCGTAGGAATACGCATCGCCGGAAATCCTAAAATAAATTCAGGAATAAATGCGAGCACCAGGATTTGAACCCTAGTGGGCTGGGGATACCACAGTCCCTCCGACCATCCAACCACAGGTTGGTTCGTGCGCCCCTCCGTTTTTATAGATCGTCGTACCACCAAGCGATGATCTCCGGTTCAGTTGGGGCGGCCTTCTTCTTGCTTCCTGCGTGCGTGCTTCCGCGCCGCGCCGTCCGTTGCCTGCACGGCACGGCAGGGAGTGTCCACGCAAGCCGCAACAGCCAGTCCAGCACCCACTTGGTCGACCGACCGAGCGATCTCGATGTTTTCCATGTCAACTCCGCCATCACTCGGGACTATCCACAAGGCGTGGCCTGCATTTGCGTACGTACGACCCTCGGTGCCCTGGGGAGCTTCTCGTGTGCCGAGTCTCGGATCACGCCCGCTGACGCGGCCGATCTGATGCCCTGCTCAGAGCTCACTCACCCTCGCCGCAGCTGGAGACATGGAGAGAGGCGGGCGCGCAACGTGAAGGAGCGAGCGCGACCGCCGGCCCAGACCGGGCGTCGTTTTCGGCATTCACGCCACGAAAGTTCAGCGCAGGACCGACCCACCGACCGGCCATGGACTCCTGGACTACGTATAGGTAGCAGACCAGATCGGCCGTAACTTTCGGTCCCGTTACAAACACGTATACGTACGTACGCGCATAGTAGCACTGCATATGCTCCACGGTCCGGAGTCATGACACTGCATATGCTGGAGAGCGAGGTCGGCATCCACCGGAATATATGCTTGCGATGGATCGACGGGAGAATATATTGTAGATGGTGGCCGGAGAGCCGAACGGAATATATTCTCTTCAACGGCTTTGCATGGTCAGACTCACATCGACGGCGGCGTGGCCGTATCGAGCCCATTTGATCTCTCAATCAGAAGGGGCAGAGAAAAGGCATTGCTTCCTCTGTTTAACGAAGAGAACACTTAGAGCATCTACACCCGACCTTGCAAATCCGGCCCCTCAAACGTCCGTGGATGCGCGTCCGCAGACACTGACCGGGCACGCCTCATTTGTTGCCTTTCACATCCGCGTCCCTCATATTCGAACCCTCAAAACCATACAACCCATGCAACGCTACGTAAAAGTAGGTCAACACACAGTTCATCGGATCGAATTGCATCGCCGAACAAAAGGAGCATAGTTCATCGGCAAATCCTAACTACGAACTAGCTAAACATAATTAAAATATAAACGGAGACAGGGAACAATCGCCACTTCCTCGCCGGCCCTTTGCCCTTCCGGTCGCCGGCGCAGCTATAGGAGTCGACGGCTGGTGGGGAATCGTCCGACGAGGAGCCGTGGTCATCATCGTCGTCGTCGGAGAGGATGACGAGCCCTTTTAGCCGTCGGACCTCCCTGTCCTGCTGCCGCTTGAGCTTGGCGAGCCGAGCCGCCTCCGCCGCTGCCTCCGCCGCCTCACGCTCGGACTGCTCAATGGCAATCCGGAGTGCCTTCGCGTTCTTCCGCCGGAGCCGCCGTGCGTCCGTCTCCGCGGTCGTAAGCGACCGGCGGTAGACCCATTCGAGGAGCCGCGCGTCCTCGTCGGGCTCCGCCTCCATCCCGCGGCGGCGGCGCACGGATTGCTCCGCCTCCCACCTCTCCCTTTGTCGTTGCCGCTCACGGCGGGCGGCGTGCGCCTCTGATTCCGGCGTGCGCGTCCGGGCAGACACGGCGGGCACAAGCACCGACCGCTGCCCACGTGGGGGAGCAGCAGAACCAGGGGACGGCGCTGGGGAGGCGCGGATTGCGCAGGCCGCCTGCCGGAGCTACACACGGATCGGGAGGGGCCAGCACCGGTGTCCGAGCTGCGTCGGAGGGGAAGCGGCGAGGCTACAGATCCAGAGCTACCCCTGGTCTCCACCTTGGACCGCTCCAAGGCGATGTGGAGGGCAAGCTCATACCCCGGATCCAGGTCGTCGTCGGAGCGGCTGCCGGAGCTCGACATTTCGCCGGATTCGATCGGAATCGGTGCGGGGAGAGGAGAGGACGAAGCGAGAGAGGAGAGTGAGTGAGCTAGGGTTTCGGAGCAATGAGCTCGATGCGGCTTTTTGTGGGACAGTCGTGGGGTCGACGGTGGGCCGGGCCTGTCAGGCGGGCATGCCCGGGCTCCCCCATATCCGCCCCATATTTGGGCTGGATATGAGGGGTGCCGGTCAGCCCGGGCATTTGAGGCCCGTTTAGGGCGTCCGTCTGGGTCGCTTTTTAATGACCGGGCGCTGACCGGACAGGCTGCCCGGGCGTTTGAGACGTATATAAGGGGTCCGGCTGTAGATGCTCTTAACGATAAAAGAAGATTACCGACCAGGCATAAAATGCGGTCTAGCCTATCTTAGGCCCTGTTTGTTTCGGATTTTAGGACCAGATTCAGCCTTGCTAGTCAAGCCGAATCTGGAATCTGAAATAAACAGCTATTTGGAATCAGCTTTGCCAGTGAAGCTGAATCTGGATTTGAGCCATTTTTAGGCCATGTATGTTTCGGATTCTGGAACCAGATTCAGCTTAGCCAGTGAAGCCGAGTCTGAAATCTGAAACAAATATCTATTTGGAATCAGCTTTGCCAGTGAAGCTGAATCCGGAATTTGTGTCCCTCCTCCTCTCGTTCGACGACGAGCACTGCGCTAACGACTTGGTTGGTGGCCGATATGTACAATAACATGGGTTCACCAGCGCCTGGTGCTGTGAGTATGGGATTACTTGCCAGCAGTGTTTTAATTTCTTCTAACGCAGTCGCTGCTTCATCGGTCCATTCGAAGTTGTTGGTTCGTTTCAGCAATCTGTAGAGTGGTAAAGCCTTTTCACCGAGGCGGGAGATAAAGCGACTTAGCGCCGCCACGCAACTAGCCAACCTTTGGACATGCTTTAGCTCTGTGGGAACTGCAAGTTCTGATAGGGCACGGATCTTGGCCGGATTCGCTTCTATTCCTCTATGGGAAACGATGAATCTGAGCAATTTACCAGCGGGAACTCCGAATACACACTTCTCCGGATTGAGTCGTATATCGTACTCACGTAGGTTGGCAAAGGTTTGCCTTAGGTCGTCAATCAGTTGGCTGACGTGTTTGGTTTTGACTACCACATCGTCCACGTATGCCTCGACTGTTTTACCGACTTGTTTGGCGAGACAAGTCTGGATCATGCGCTGGTATGTAGCCCCAGCGTTTTTTAGCCCGAAAGGCATCGTGTTGAAGCAGAATGGTCCGTAGGGGGTGATGAATGCGGTTGCGGCTTGATCGGATTCCTTCATTTTGATTTGATGGTATCCGGAATAAGCGTCGAGGAAACACAATGAGTCGTGTCCGGCTGTGGCGTCAATAATCTGGTCTATGCGTGGTAAGGGGAAAGGGTCCTTAGGGCAGGCCTTGTTGAGGTCTTTAAAGTCGACGCACAGTCGCCAGGATTTGTCTTTCTTTGGTACCATCACCAGGTTTGCCAACCATTCGGGGTGCTTAATCTCCCGTATGAATCCGGCCTCTAGCAGTTTGGCTAATTCTTCACCCATAGCTTGTCGTTTGGGCTCGAAAAAGCGGCGCAGAGTCTGCTTGACGGGCTTGAAGCCTGCGATGATGTTCAGACTATGTTCTGCTAGCCGCCGTGGGATTCCAGGCATATCGGAAGGGTGCCAGGCGAAGATATCCCAATTTTCTCGTAAGAATGCTCGTAGTGCTTCGTCCACCATGGGGTCCAGCTGAGCTCCGATGGACGCCGTTTTGTTGGGGTCCGTCGGGTGTACCTGGAATTTAACGATTTCATCTGCAGGTTTAAAGGACGTGGATTTGGGCCTTTTGCTAAGGATCACATCGTCCTTATCTACTGTTGACCGGAGTGTGGTCAGTTCTTCTGCAGCGAAGGTCTCAGCTAGTGCCTCGAGGGCGAGCGCTACTGTTTTGTTTTCAGCTCGAAGGGCTATGTTCGGATCACTGGCGATTGTTATTACTCCGTTTGGGCCTGGCATCTTGAGCTTCATATACCCGTAATGTGGTATAGCCTGGAATTTCGTGAAGGCGTCACGCCCCAGCAGGGCGTGGTAGCCGCTGGGGAACGACACGATATGGAAGTGAAGTTCTTCAGATCGGTAGTTTTCGGGCGTGCCGAACACTACGTCCAGGGTGATACGTCCTGAACAACGCGCCTCTCTCCCAGGAATGATCCCCCGGAATGTTGTGTTGCTATGCTCGATGCGGGATCGGTCGAATTGCATTTTTTCCAGGGTATCTTCGTAGATAAGGTTTAAACCACTGCCGCCATCCATTAGCACTTTATGCAACCTGAAGCCATCGACGATGGGGTTTAAGACCAGTGCGGCTGGTGTATGATCGGGACGGATGGTTGGTCGGTCAGTATCTCCGAAGGTGATGGGTATGTCTGCCCATGAACTTGTTGCTGCCACATGATAGACCTATTTGAGTTCTCTAAGAGCTCTTTTCCTCCTGTTCCTTGAGGGGAACGTTTCGTAGATCGTCAGGACTTCGACATTGTATTCTGGTGGCGATGTGGAGCGCTTGTTCGGCGGTAGTGCCTCAAGGATTGCTTCACCACTTTTTGCGACCTGCCTGACGACCCAGCAGGCTCTAAGGCTGTGAGTCGGGCCTGTGTTCAGCAATACGGAATGTATAGGGCATGGTTTATCCAATAGCCCGTCAAGGACAGTTCTGACCCCCGTAAGGGGACGATTTCTCTTTTCGGCGGGTTCGAGTTCGGCTAGCCGCTTCGGAGGTATCCTCTTTTTCCGGTCTCCTCTAGGGTACTCGTTAAAGGTTGGTTCTGAAAGTAACCGCTCGGCTTGCCAGGTGCTCTCCATGGCAAAATATTTTTGCACCAAGTCAGACAGCTCGGTGAAGTTGCGAATGTGCCGACGAGCCAGGGCGTTGAGAATCCCTTCGTCATGGCAATTGCGATTGAAGGTTGCCATTATCTCCTGGTCACTAAGACCTCGTACTTTGATTCTAGCGAGGAGGAGTCTAGCCCAAAAATGATGAACCGACTCTCCTGGTAAATGTTTAACATCCCGTAAGTCCGAAGACTTGGACTCTGATGCGATGCTTGAGTGCTCGACTTGGGTGGTGGGTGGGAAAAACTTTGATTCCACGCCGCAATGTGAGTCCGAAATTATGGGTTCCGAGTTGCATGTTAGATCGGGAACCGATACCGATCTATCTCCGGAGCGAACTCCAGGGTCTGGGTTACAAGCGAGGCCTCGATAATCAGAGATCGGGGTATAAACCGTTTTCAATTCCGGTCGTTGGGGGGACGAGCCCCCAGCCGGACACTCGACGATGGCGACTAGGTGAGTGACCGTGAGGATGAAAATCTCCCTATCGTCGGGTTTAAGCCCGATCCGGTCATAGACCGGGGTCTGGTCGTCAGTCATACGCATGGTCTGAATCCGATCAAACAGCTCGTTTAGGAACGAGGCGACGGTAGGATGTGTGTCGCTGAAGCGCGTGGGGTCGATCTGCGGCGTGGCAGTTCCGGAGTTGCTTGAAAGCGGATCCGGGTCCCGTTCGGCCATAACGGATCCGGTCACAACGACTGGATTGGGCGTTCTAAATAGCCCGAGGGTGAAGGCCGCCTCAGAGGTGGGGCCCGATGTCTTCGACGTCAAGGCGTCGGGATCTGCGGGCTCCTCCATGAGAGTTGAGGGTCCTATCAAGACAAGCTCTCCTCGCGAATCAGCGATGAACTCTAGGGTTCCGAATCTGATTCCTTGATCGGGGGCAAAGCTTCCGATCTGGCCAAGATGGCCGGTCGGGACGGCGTGCGACGAGACGTCGCCGCTTGTGAAGATCTGATCAGGGATGAGAATATCCTGGTTGTAGATCTCGTTGCTTCTGACAAGGTGAGCCATCGATTCCTTTGGGGATCACAGCGGAACTCTCAATGAAAGCACCAATGTCGGTGTCAAAACCGGCGGATCTCGGGTAGGGGGTCCCGAGCTGTGAGACTAGGATCGATGGTAACAAGGGGACGAAGGAGACGATGTTTACCCAGGTTCGGGCCCTCCTATGGAGGTAAAACCCTACGTCCTGCTTGATTATATTGATGATATGAAGGTTACAGAGTTGATCTACCTCGAGATCGACTAGCTAAAACCCTAGATGAGTTTCTGTGTGGTATGATCTAAAACCCTCTGGCTTATATAGACGTCGGGGATCATTAGGGTTACATATGGTCGGTTGCCCACCGGAGGGAAAAAACATGCCTAAACTACCATCTTCAACTTGACGGACACGCCACGGATCCTGAGGTCTCCTCCTTGGTGACAAGGCCTTCGATCAATCTCATCCTCAGCGGGCGGCCCATTAGCCCGACCTATGAGAGATAGGTCGGCAGTCTGAGGACCCCTTAATCCCGGACTCCCTCAACCTCAAAGTGTACTTCGGTAGCGATACTGAAGCGAATCCATAGGTGATTAAAATCCAAGCGAAGCTGAAACAAACAGGGCCTTAGTGCAATTTCCTAAAGCACCTCAAAGTGTACTTCGGTGGCGAAGCTGATTCCACTGAAGCGAATCCATAGGTGATTAAAATCCAACGGTCTTAGTGCAATTTCCTGAAGCACCTCAAAGTGTACTTCGGTGGCGAAACTGATTCCACTGAAGCGAATCCATAGGTGATTAAAATCCAAGTGAAGCTGAAACAAACATGGCCTTAGTGTAATTTCTTGAAGCACCTCAAAGTGTACTTCGGTGCTGAAGCTGATTCGCAGAATCAGCTTCGCCACTGAAGCAAATTCAGAGGTGATTAAAATTCAAGCGAAGCTGAAACAAACAAGGCCTCATTCCATCCTACACTCCATGCCGCCCATTATCTCTATATATGTCTTCTTCAATATGTTTATTGCGAGGAAAAAGGAGTTTTATTCCATGGTCATAGGGTTATAATTGAGAGGCAAAAGATCCTCTATATATGGCAGACCACTATGTAGCCATACAGCAATAGCATTCTTTGTACGACTCTAAAAAGCCAACCGATCTACGACCCTATTTTGCCCACGCTTAATTTTCATAGTAATAAACTCTCTATTCATCATAAAATGCTTAATTTCAACTACCAAATGTCCATAAGCTGACCGAGATAGGGCTTCACCCGTCAAAGCCAACAAATGCCTCGGAAGAATCTGATTGACCCACAACAGGATCATTACTATGTTGCACCGCCAACGCCATTCCTTGCACCAATGCATGAAGTTCTGGTTCTAAAGCTTCATTGCAATTAAACAAAGACCGGTATGCAACAAAGATCATACTCCCATCATATTTTCTAAGAATCATACCGGCTGTCGCCGAGCCATCAACCATGGAAAACGCCCCATCGACGGAGAGGGCGACATGGCCCACTAATGGTGGAGGCCACGACATAGCAATTGTAGCTTTGTTAACACATATATCCGGACCTTCATGCACTATTGGCATCTTCCCCTTAATTATATCATCTGTGATGTACCTTTGTGATAGATCAAGTGATAGCATCTAACTCTGTAGATAATCGGCTGAAACATCCACATAAGGGATCACTTTACCATGCACTAGGTCAAAACTCAGGGACCAAATTCTCCAAACGAGCGTAATGATAAAATAATGTAGGACGTGTTTGGTTGTCATCTTTGAGATTGCATGCATTGCATGCGTTGTTGAGTGAAGCCTGGTTGAGAAAAAACGGAGGAAAAACCAACATATGCACCTCGTTTGGTTGCCCGCATCGAGACTGCTTGCATTAGGGTATCAATTTAGGCATGTTGTTTGGTTGCCTGCATTGGCTCGACGTATGCAACTACACCATGTTTGGTTACCTGCACGGGATATGATTAAGATTAACAGCTATCCATAACACACACACACACACACACACACACACACACACACACAGTGCCATCGCGGCTACAATGAACGATCGCGAGGACACAAGCAACTTGGTCATAGCACCGTCGCCGAACTCAGCGCCGAGGCCACTGACCACTATCGCGGGCCGACGAGCAAGCCTCCTCGTCCCTGAATCGCCCCGCCTCGCTCCCCCTAAATGGCCGAGTCCCTTGTCGATCCAGTCATGGTTGGCTCGATTGTTGACCAGGTCATGGTCCTCGAGGCCATCCTGCTGCTCGTGGGGCTCGCGACCGCCCAGCAGACGCCGAGGGCCGCAGCTCGCCGTCGTCGCGCCGCTTGTCGGATCCGTCGTGGGCCATCCACACTCACCGTCGCACCAACCATGCTGGCCGAACACCGCAGCGCCACGCATCAACGTGACCGCGAGCACTACCATGCCTTGCTCGTGGTCGTTGGCCACTTGCCCACCTTGCACGCGTGTGCCCTGAGCGGCTGCGACGCGCCCAGGCAGAGTCGTCGCCACCTCGTTGATGGCTCGAAAATTTGTGATGTTTTTCATTGTGATTCTTGGTTGGTTTCATTGGATTTTCGTTACTCTTCAGATATTTCTATTGCTAATCCATCAAAAGGGAAGAAAAACTACTTTTTCATGTTTGACAGGAAAAATTATTTATGTAAGGAAACTGAGGAGGATTGCTGAAAATCAAGCCAAATGGAGCAAGTTTCTTGAGGAGAACCAAGCCTACACGCGCACCAAAACACAAGACGGCGTTCCATACAATCGCAAGCGGTCATATGGACTGCCAGCAGCTCCTCCTCGTCTATACAAGCCACTTTCATGAAGGTACCATGAGAAGAAGAGAACCCTAGGCGCCGCTACACCATCCAGAACAGGAGAAGAGAGGATCTGAAGAACTCACGAAGATCATCGTAGTTTTGGTTCTTTCATCTCCATCATCATCATCAACTCCTTCGTTATTGTAAGAGGATTCCAAATTGTAAACTCTACTCCATCTCATCCGAGATCAAGACTATTTGAGTACCATTTCATCTCATTGTGGATCCTCCTAATATTATCGATATAGTTTTCATGTGTTCTATCTCTGTTGTGATTGATTCCCCTCTTATGATGTGTGAGTAATTCCCCTAGGTGTGGGAGAAGTAGGTAAGTGGTAAGATTGACTTGTGCATATTCTATATGTTGTCATTTGAATTCGTAGTAGTATGATCTACCTAGTATGTTGTTATATTGTGGTGAACTCTATGCATGTTGTCCAGTTTAAGGGCTCAGGCAACATGATCTCAAGATCTACACAGGTAACACATATATGTTTAGGAACTCCATGACCTCTGACATGACAGGTGGAGATATCTATGAGAACCGAAGAAATTATAAGATAACGGTGATCCATTGAACTGAATGCTTGGTTCCGGTCAGATGACCTTAATTGTGGAAACGACCACTATGTGGAAACAGAGAAGCATGACCATAGAATGAAATGTAATCCCAAGAGGAGTTTCATAACCTTAAGGAAAACTGCCTATAGGACACTTACAAATACTATGAGTGCAATACAAGGTAACTGGTATTACCATCGAAGTGGCACAATTCATATATTCTTCCATGAACTGAACTCTCTCCGCACCTAATCTATTCATTGCAAGAAATACGATCTATAGTTCTATTTATGTTATTTACTTTCACTACTTAATTTAGTAGACACTTTTAAACTCTCTTTATATTAGAACATTTGGTTAATTGTTTATTCAAGACAGTAATAATATTTGCAGAAGTTCAAGCAGTTACTTCACACAAAACTGTGACACCTTGTGTGTGACAGAAGCACTTCCATAAATACTCTTCTCCGCTCTTTGTTGGAACGATTACTTATTGAGATACTTCTGCGAAAGTGCTACACTACCCTCTTTGGTCTGCAGGTACCACTCATCACGTGCCATGGCCGCCGAGCTTCGTCTCCTCCAGTCTTCCCACGCGTGCCCCAAGATGGCCACCGCTGGGATCGGCCCTGTTGGCCGGAGATCCACACAGCCTCCGCCTCCAATCACCGGCGTCGTCGTTGTCGCACCCTGCTAGCATCATCGTGAAGTTGTGATGTAGAGGCGTAGCCGACCTGCCTCTCTGCCTGCTTCGCCCGAGCCCATGGAATAACTCCTCTCCCGAGCGCATCTGCGCTGCACCGGACGGCGAGCCACCGTGATGCATCGTGCACGGAGACAATGGACAAAGGAGGAGAAATGAAGTGCTCGTGCCATGGCAGAGTTAGTGCAGTAGGATGATACGTCTCCAACGTATCTATAATTTTTGCTTGTTCCATGCTGTTATATTATCATTCTTGGAAGTTTTACAATCATTTTATAACAACTTTATATCATTTTTGGGACTAACCTATTGACATAGTGCCAAAGTGACAATTGTTGTTTTTGCTTGTTTTTTACTTCGCAGAATATCAGTACCAAACGGAGTCCAATCGCGACGAAACTTTTTGGAGATTTTTTCCGGACCAGAAGACACCCAGTGGGCCAAAAAAGGGCCAGGAAGGTGGGCCGTGGAGAGCACAACCCACCAGGGCGCGTCAGGGGGGCCCCGGCGCGCCCTGATGGGTTGTGCCCTCCACGGGGCCCCTCTCCACCGCCTCTGATGCCTATAAATTCTCAAATATTCGGAAAACCCTAGGGGAGTCGATGAAACACAATTCCAGCCGCCGCAAGTTCCAGAACCTCGAGATCCAATCTAAACACCATCACAGAGGGGTTCATCTTCTTCATAGGTGCCTCTCCGATGATGCATGAATAGTCCACCATAGATCTACGAGTCCGTAGGCAGTAGCTAGATGGCTTCCTCTCTCTCTCATATGATTCTCAATACAATGGTCTCTTGGAGATCTATTTGATTTAAACTTTTGCGGTGTGTTTGTTGGGATCCGATGAATTTTGAGTTCATGATCAGTTTCTATCCATGACTATTATTTGAGTCTTCTTTGATCTCTTATATGCATGATTACTTATAGCCTCGTATTTCTTCTCCGAATCTTTGGTTTAGTTAGGCCGACTAGATCGATTTTTCTTGCCATGGGAAGAGGTGCTTTGTGATGGGTTCGATCTTGCGGTGTTCTTTTCCAGTGGCAGAAGGGGCAGCAAGACACGCATGTATCGTTGCTATTAAGGATAAAAAGATGGGCTCTATTCCTACATGAATAGATCTTGTCTACATCATGTCATCATTCTTATTGCATTACTCTATTTTTCCATGAACTTAATACACTAGATTAATGCTAGATAGCGGTCGATGTGTGGAGTAATAGAGGTAGATGCAGGCAGGAGTCGGTCTATCTATCTTGGACGTGATGCCTATATAATGATCATCGCCTTGGATATCGTCATGACTATTCGATTTTCTATCAATTGCCCAACAGTAATTTGTTCACCCACCGTGTGCTATACTCATGAGAGAAGCCACTAGTGAATCCTACGGCCCCCGGGTCTACTTTTCCAACATATTGCATTCCGATCTATCCTTTTGCCTCTTTGTTTTCAGATCTACTATACCAAAAATCCAAAAACATATTGCTGCACTTTTTATTTGCTCTTCTTATTTTGTGTTCTTGAGAGATCTATCTCTCCTATCTATCACTACCTAATCTATCTTTCTACCGTAGAGAGATTAACAACCTCTCTTTCGCATCGGTTGCAAGTATTTGTTATTTGTGTGTAGGTGTTGCTTATTGGGTGGTGGTGATCCTCCTACTGGTTTGATAACCTTGGTTTCATAACTGAGGGAAATACTTACCGTCGTTGTGCTGCATCATCCCTTCCTCTTTGGGGAAATACCGACGCAGTCTCAAGCCACGTCAAAGGAATTTCTGGCGCCGTTGCCGGGGAGGAAGCTGATGACCCACAAGTATAGGGGATCAATCGTAGTCCTTTCAATAAGTAAGAGTGTCGAACCCAACGAGGAGCAAAAGGAAATGACAAGCGGTTTTCAGCAAGGTAATTTCTGCAAGCACTGAAATTGTAGGTAACAGATAGTTTGATAGCAAGGTAATTGGTAACGAGCAAGTAATGGTAACGGTAAATAAGGTGCTGCAAGGTAGCCCAATCCTTATGAGGCAAAGGACAGGCTAGAACAATCTCTAGTAATAGGCAAAGTGTTCTTGAGGGTACACGGGAATTTCATCTAGTCACTTTTATCATGTTGGTTTGATTCGTGTTCGCTACTTTGATAATTTGATATGTGGGTGGACCGGTGCTTGGGTGTTGTTCTTACTTGAACAACCTCCCACTTATGATTAACCCCCTCGCAAGCATCCACAACTACGAGAAAAGTATTAAGATAAAATCTAACAATAGCATTAAACGTTCGGATCCAAATCAGCCCCTTACGAAGCAGCGCATAAACTAGGGTTTAAGCTTCTGTCACTCTAGCAACCCATCATCTAATAACTACTCCATGATACGTCCATTTTGCATCATGATTTCCTACTGTTATTTACTTTGTTTTGTTGAATAATAATGCTTTGGGGAGTGATTCTAATGCCTGTTCTCTCATAATATGCATGGTTTACACAAAGAGGGAGAATACCGGCAGCTGGAATTCTGGACCCAAGAAAAGCACATCAGAGATACCTATTCTGCGCAACTCCAATGAAGCTGAAATTTTACGGAGATTATTTTTACATTTAATAAAAAATACTGGAGCTAAAAACTACCGGAGGAGGCCCCCCAGGTGGGCACAACCCACCAGGGCGCGCCAGGCCCCCCTGGGCGCGCCGTGATTGGTTGTGCTCAGCCTGGCCCAATTCCGGTGCCCATCTTCTGGTATAAATTCCCAAAAAACCTAGAAAAAATAAGAGGAGGACTTTCGGGACGAAGCCCCGCCGCCTCGAGGCGGAACTTGGGCAAGAGCACTTTTGCCCTCCGGCGGAGCAATTCCGCCGGGGGAACTTCCCTCCCGGAGGGGGAAATCGAAGCTATCGTCATCACCAACATCCCTCTCATCTTTGGGAGGCCAATCTTCATCAACATATTCAACAGCACCATCTCCTCTCAAACCCTAATTCATCTCTTGTGTTCAATCTTTGTACCCGAACCTCAGATTGGTACCTGTGGGTGACTAGTAGTGTTGATTACCTTGCGTAGTTGATTACTCTATGGTTTACTTGGTGGAAGATTATATGTTCAGATCCATTATGATATTCAATACTCCTCTGATCTTGAGCATGATTATTATTTGTGAGTAGTTACCTTTGTTCTTGAGGTCACGGGAGAAGTCATGTTGCGAGTAATCATGTGAATTTGATATGTGTTCGATATTTTGATGATATGTATGTTGTGATTCCCTTAGTGGTGTCATGTGAACGTCGACTACATGACACTTCACCATTCATGGGCCTAAGGGAATGCATTGTGGAGTAGTGATTAGATGATGGGTTGCTAGAGTGACAGAAGCTTAAACCCTAGTTTATGCGCTACTTCGTAAGGGGCTGATTTGGATCCACATGTTTAATGCTATGGTTAGACTTTGTCTTAATACTTTTCTCGTAGTTGCGGATGCTTGCGAGGGGGTTAATCATAAGTAGGTTGTTAGTTCAAGTAATAACAGCACCTTAGCACCGGTCCACCCACATATCAAATTATCAAAGTAGCGAACACGAATCAAACCAACATGATAAAAGTGACTAGACGAAATTCCCGTGTACCCTCAAGAACACTTTTCCTATTACTAGTGATTGTTTTGGCCTGTCCTTTGCCTCAAAAGGATTGGGCTACCTTGCTGCACCTTGTTTACCGTTACCATTACTTGCTCGTTACAAATTATCTTGCTATCAAACTATCTGTTACCTACAATTTCAGTGCTTGCAGAAATTACCTTGCTGAAAACCGCTTGTCATTTCCTTCCGCTCCTCGTTGGGTTCGACACTCTTACTTATCGAAAGGACTACGATTGATCCCCTATACTTGTGGGTCATCAAGACTCTTTTCTGGCGCCGTTGCCGGGGAGTGAAGCGCTCTTGGTAAGTGGAAATCGGTAAGGAAAAACTTATACTCCAGTCCCTTCATTATCAATTTTAACATTACTAAACAAGGAATCAATAGAAGAAACACCAATCACTTTAAGATCTTCATCTTTCTTATGAAGGTAATCACTACAAAATGATTTTTGTAAGATTTCTCTTTTAGCTCTAAGCATAGCGGTTCTTTTCTTACTTTCATCCATAGAGATATATAAAGCTTTAATATATTCATCAATCTTAGGCACAAAAGCTTTCAACTTGAGATTTTCAACATCATGAGAAATTCTATCAATGCTTCTAGACATATCATCAATCTTATTCAACTTTTCTTCTATCGTAGTATTGAAAGCCTTTTGCGCATTGATAAATTCTTTAATATTACTCTCAAGATCAGAGGTGTTCCTATTATTATTGTAAGAAGAATTACCATAGGAATTACCATAATTATTAGAGGAATTTCCAGGAAAAGGCCTAGTATTAAAATTACCTCTATAAGCATTGTTATTGAAATTGTTGCGCGAGACAAAATTCACATCTACGGATTCACTATTTTGCTCAATCAAAGTAGACAAAGGAACATCATTAGGATCAATAGGAGTATTTTTACTAGCAACCAATTTCATCAAAGCATAAACTTTATCACTCAAAGTACTAATTTTCTCTACCGAATTAACTTTTTTACTAGTAGGTGCTCTTTCGGTATGCCATTGAGAATAATTAGCCATGATATTATCTAGCAATTTAGTAGCTTCACCCAAAGTAATCTCCATAAAAGTACCACCCGCGGCGGAATCTAAAAGATTTCTAGAAACAAAATTCAACCCCGCATAATTTTTTTGTATGATCATCCAAAGATTCAAGCCATGTGTAGGACAATTTCTTATCATCAACTTCATTCTTTCCCAAGATTGGGCAACATGTTCATGCTCAAGTTGCTTAAAATTCATGATTTGCGTCCTAAGGGAAATAATTTTCGCGGGAGGAAAATACTTAGTGATAAAAGCATCCTTGCACTTATTCCAAGAATCGATACTATTGCGAGGCAAAGATGAAAACCAAATTTTTGCACGATCCCGCAAGGAAAAAGGAAATAGTTTCAACTTGACAATATCATTGTCCACATCTTTTTTCTTTCGCATATCACACAATTCAACGAAAGTGTTTAGATGGGACGTGACATCCTCAATAGGATTACCGGCAAATTGATCTTTCATGACAAGATTCAACAAAGCGGCATTAATATCACAAGACTCCGCACTAGTGGCGGGAGGAGCAATAGGCGTACTAATAAAATCATTGTTATTAGTATTGGAAAAATCACACAACTTGGTGTTCTCTTGAGTCATCGTGACTATGCAAACAGGATTGCAAGCAAGGAAGAGATCCGGCAAGAAAAAGGGCAAACGAAAAAGAGGGCGAATAAAACGGCAAATTGGTGAAGTGGGGGAGAGGAAAACGAGAGGCAAATGGCAAATAATGTAATTGCATGGAGATGAGATTTGTGATTAGGAACCTGATAGATGATGATGGAGTCCCCTCAGCGCCTACGATAGGCTCGTAGAAGAGACTGCTTCCTCCCCGGCAACGGCGCCAGAAATTCCTTTGACGTGGCTTGGACTGCGTCGGTATTTCCCCAAAGAGGAAGAGATGATGCAGCATAGCGACGGTAAGTATTTCCCTCAGTTATGAAACCAAGGTTATTGAACCAGTAGGAGGATCACCACCACCCAATAAGCAGCACCTGCACACAAACAACAAATACTTGCAACCCGACGCGAAGAGAGGTTGTCAATCTCTCTACGGTAATAAGATAGATTAGGTAGTGATAGATAGGAGAGATAGATCTCTCAAGAACACAAATAAAAAGAGCAAATATGCAGCAATATGGTTTTGGGTTTTTGGTTTTGTAGATCTGAAAACAAAGATTGCAAAAAACGTAGATCGGAAAGCAATATGATAGGAAAAGTAGACCCGGGGGCCATAGGGTTCACTAGTGGCTTCTCTCATGAGTATAGCGCACGGTGGGTGAACAAATTACTGTTGGGCAATTGATAGAAAATCGAATAGTCATGACGATATCCAAGGCGATGATCATTATATAGGCATCACGTCCAAGATAGATAGATCGACTCCTGCCTGCATCTACCTCTATTACTCCACACATCGACCGCTATCCAGCATGCATCTAGTGTATTAAGTTCATGGAAAAATGGAGTAATGCAATAAGAAAGATGACATGATGTAGACAAGATCTATTCATGTAGGAATAGACCCCATCATCCTTAATAGCAACGATACATGCGTGTCTTGCTGCCCCTTCTGTCACTCGGAAAGAACACCGCAAGATCGAACCCATCACAAAGCACCTCTTCCCATTGCAAGAAAAATCGATCTAGTCGGCCTAACT
The DNA here is from genome assembly GCA_039707655.1 of Elymus sibiricus. Classification (NCBI taxonomy): domain Eukaryota; kingdom Viridiplantae; phylum Streptophyta; class Magnoliopsida; order Poales; family Poaceae; genus Elymus; species Elymus sibiricus. Next base: position 386,716,724 of record CM077673.1, on the reverse strand, counting down.
AAACCAAAGATTCGAAGAAGAAATACAATGCTATAATCAATCATGCATATAAGAGATCAAAGAAGACTCAAATAATATTCATGGATAGAAACTGATCATGAACTCAAAATTCATCGGATCCCAACAAACACACCACAAAAGTTTACATCAAATAGATCTCCAAGAGACCATTGTATTGAGAATCATAAGAGAGAGAGAAGAAACCATCTAGCTACTGGCTACGGACCCGAATGTCTATGGTGGACTACTCACGCATCATCGGAGAGGCACCTATGAGGAAGATGAACCCCTCCGTGATGGTGTTTAGATTGGATCTCGCGGTTCTGGAACTTGCGATGGCTGGAATTGTGTTTCGTCGACTCCCCTAGGGTTTTTGGATTTTCTAGGAATTTATAGGCACGATAGTCTGTTGAGGGGGTGCCGGAGGTGCCCAGCACCCACCAGGCCGCGCTAGGGGGCCTCTGGCGTGCCCTGGTGGGGGCTGGCCACCTTGGGCCCCCTCTGCTGGTGTTCTTTGGCCCATCTGGTTTCTTCTGGTCTGGAATAAATCCACAAAAATCCCCGCAGCATTTTATCTCCGTTTGGTACTGATTTTCTGCGAAGTAAAAAACAAGCAAAAACAGCAGCTGGCACTTTGGCACTATGTCAATAGGTTAGTCCCAAAAAATGATATAAAGTTGTAATAAAATGATTGTAAAACATCCAAGAATGATAATATAACAGCATGGAACAACCAAAAATTATAGATACGTTGGAGACGTATCAACCACACCTGGAGATTAAATATCTGCAGCAGAGTGATCAGTAGCATAGTAATATGATAGTTTTGATAGTAGTAGCAATAGTAATAGTAGCGGTAACAGTAGTAGCAATAGGTTTGTAGCAGTTGGAGCAGCAGCAACAGCAATAGTAAGTTAGCAAGAACAATAAGTGGAAAGGTCGTAGGCACTGGATCGGTAACTCATTGGAAGATATTCGTAATGTAACAGTCATAACCTAGGGCGATACAGAACTAGCTCTAGTTCATCAATGTAATGTAGGCATGTATTCCGTAAATAGTCATACGTGCTTATGGAAAAGAACTTGCATGACATCTTTTGTCCTACCCTCCCGTGGCAGCGGGGTCCATAAGGAAACTAAGGGATATTAAGGCCTCCTTTTAATAGAGAACCGGAACAAAGCATTGACACATGGTGAATACATGAACTCCTCAAACTACGGTCATCACCGCGAAGTATCCCAAATATTGTCACTATGGGGTTGACGGATCATAACATGTAATAGGTGCATATGACTAGGCAAGATCGGATCAAGAACATGGATATAGAGATGATAACATAAACGGTTCAGATCTGAAATCATGGCACTCGGGCCCTAGTGACAAGCATTAGGCATAGCAAAGTCATAGAAACATCAATCTCAGAACATAATGGATACTAGGGATAAAGCCCTAACAAAACTAACTCGATTACATGATGAATCTCATCCAACTCCTCACCGGCCAGCAAGCCTACGAAGTAATTACTCACTCCCCGTGGGGAGCATTATGGTATTGGCGATGGAGAAAGGTTGGTGATGACGAAGACCGAAGATTCCCCTCTCCGGAGCCCCAAACGGGCTCCAGATCTGGCCTCCCGATGAAGAACAGGAGGTGGCGGCGGCTCCGTATCATAAAACGCGATAATTCTTTCTCCCTTATTTTTTTCTCCGGAAATAGGAATTTATAGTGGCGGAGATAGGGCAAGTGGGGCCACGAGGTGGGCACAACCCACCAGGGCGCGCCCAGGGGGCCTGGCGTGCCCTGGTGGGTGATGCTCACCCTGGCCCCCCTCTTCGGTGGATTTTTGCTCAATAATTCTTAGTTATTCCAAAATAATTCTCCAAAAAGTTTCGTTCCATTCCGAGAACTTTTATTTCTGCACAAAAACAACACCATGGTAGTTCTGTTGAAAACAGCGTCAGTCCGGGTTAGTTTCATTCAAATCATGCAAATTAGAGTCCAAAACAAGGACAAAAGAGTGAGGAAAAGTAGATACGTTGCAGACGTATCATAGCTCACTAGATGAATGGAGAACCCAAGCGTATGAAAATGCCAAGCTATTCAAAGAAAAAGAAAAAAGATGGCATGACAAGAGAATCCAAAAGCAGGAATTCAAAATAGGAGATTATGTTCTTTTGTTCAACTCTCGTTTAAGATTTTTTGCAGGAAAGCTTCTCTCAAAATGGGAAGGACCATATATTATTGAAGAGGTTTATCGTTCTGGAGCTATCAAGATTAATAACGCCGAAGGTACTAACCCGAAGGTGGTCAATGGACAAAGAATTAAGCATTATATCTCAGGTACGCCAATTAACATTAAAAGCAATGTTATCCAAACCATGACACCGAAGGAACACATAAAAGAAACCTTCCGGAACACTCCAGAATACTTAAAAATAGGAGGTACGTGATACGGTAAATAAACGGACTCCGAAAAATCCGCAAAAATATTTTTTGTCAGTTTTGGAATATTTTAGAATTTTGGAAATAAAATAATAATCCAGAAGGTGATCGAGGTGAACACGATACACCAGGGCATGCCAGGCACCCCTGGGCGCGCCCTTGTGGGTTGTACCCACCTCGGATGCCTTCACGACTCCGTTTTCCTTCCATATACTTGTTTCCCAAGAATAAAAATTCTCTATATATACCCCCGACTGTTTTGACGACCGCATCGTAGAGAAATCCTCTGTTCTTGTTTCTTGCTGTTTTCCTATCAGATCTGTCAAGTCAGGCATCATGTCTTCTCCTTCTCCTAGTAATGTGGAAGAAGATTCCTGGCTAATGAAGATAGAGTTGAAGAGGGAGGAGCCGGAAGAAGCCAACAAGGGGGAAAAGGACAATGAGGCAAAGGTGGATTATCTCCCTGAAGGAGATAAATTCACGCCAGCAAAGGAAGGAGATATCCTTCAACCCTATTACAGTCATCTCACCCCTATTGAAATCGAAGCCTTTAGAGCCTTCGAAGCGGTTTGTGTTCAGAATAAATTTCTCATCCGTGAAAATATCTTGCTACAAGAATACATCGATAACCTTAGGAGAGTCATCCGCAAATTGCAGCATCTTTTGAAGCTGAAGTGTGACAGCACTTCACCACCACCTACATCAACACCTCCACCTTCTTCATCACCACCACCAAAGGACCACCAAAGGAGACTTGAGTACACGGGTATGGGCACTCCCCTTGGCTTGAGCCAAGCTTGGGGGAGGTGCCTCGGTATTGTATCACCATCACTTTTATTCACCTTTACCTATTTTAGTTCTATATTTAGTTTCCCTTTGCTTTAGTTGAATAAAAGTTTAGCGTGATCTATTTTCGTGTGTTAGTTTCGTGGCCTATCTATCTATGTAATCGTGTGAGAGTTATATAATAAAGTCTAGTTTGAGTTTTTGTCTCTCTACTTTCTTGTTGCAATCAAAATAAAAAGAAAGAGAAACAAATGAAAGAATCATATGCCAATCTTATAGTGAGTAATGACATCACATAAGGAAAAGTATAAGTAGTAAAATTTACTGGAGATTGACAAACATAGCATTGGTCAATGATGCAATTCATGAAAGAATTAATTAGGGAAGAGAAGATTCACATGCAAATACACTATCTTGGACATCTTTTATGATTGTGAGCTCCCATCAAATATTATATGTCAAAATTGTTGACGTTGGATAAGGAAGACAATGTAATGATTTATGTTTGTTCATATCCACATAGAAGTTATATTGTCATAGATCCTTTAACATGTGGTGCTTGCTCAATATCTTTGCTAGCCAAAAATTCCGCACTAAGTAGAGATACTACTTGTGCATCCAAAAACCCAAACCCAAACTGTTTCCTTGAGTGTCCACCATACCTACCTATGGATCGAGAAAGATCTTTCAAGTAAGTTGTCATCGGTGCAATAAGGCAATGAAAATTGCTTCTAAAAGTGTTTTGATCAATTAGTGTAAGAGAAAATTGAGCGCTATACGAACTTATGATGGCAAAGTAATAAAAGCGACGGACTGCATAATAAAGGTTGCTATCATAGGGGGCAATATAGTGTGACGTTCTTTTACATTAAGGGATTGAGCATACAAACCAATAAGTGCATGACAACCTCTGCTTCTCTCTGCGAAGGGCCTATCTTTTACTTTTATGCACTTACTTTTATGCAAGAGTCAAAGTATTCTTCCCTATTCCTTTTTACTTTTTCTTTTGCAAGCATCATGTGGTGAGGAAAGATCTAGGCACATATATCCAGTTGGATATGGGTGGGTGAGGGAGTCCTGAACTAAGGGGTCCTCGGGCCGCTGGCCTATCTATCCTAGGCCAGCTCGGTGGGCTACTCTCTGGTTGTCACAGGAAGGGCCGGGGTATGCGGCGACCCCGTATTCTAGAAGGAAACCTCCGAAGACGCGGCGTGCACTCCAAGTCAAGATGAGAGGATCGACGTCTTCACATCCGGCTGAAGACTTATCATGTGTAAACCCTAGGTACCCCCGGTGTCTATATAAACGGGGGGGGGGTTAGATTGTAGAGGGCAGACAAGCTCATCTAGGGTTTTGGCTATTCGATCTCGAGGTAGATCGACTATGTAATCTTCGTACACATCAATAAAATCAAGCAGGACCTAGGGTTTTACCTCCATAGGAGGGCCCGAACCTGGGTAAACATAGTCTCCTGTTACCCATCGATCCTAATCTCACAGCTCGGGACCCCGTACCCGAGATCCGCCGGTTTTGACACCGACAGTGGGCATGAGTTATTATTGTTGACATCACCCTTGAGGTGAGTGAGTTGGGAGGCAAAACTATAAGCCCCTATCTTCCTACGTGTCCGGTTGAAACTTTTTGGTCATGGGTATGCCGTGAGTGTTAGCAATCATAGAAGACTAAATGATAGTTGAGTATGTGGACTTGCCAAAAGGCTCCGACATGAGACCCTTCCTGAAAATATGATGAATTGTAGTCGCAAAGTTGACTAAGAACATAGTTTGTTGGTTTCCAATAAGGTTTATGCTTCATACTTCTATGTTGTGATGAATTGTTACTTGTTCATGAGAAGCTTTATGATAAAATGTATTGAAATAAGTTCTTATGTTAGTTTTTGTTGCTGTTTTGATAATAAGCATGATGCTTCTATGTCCGTATTTTGTTTTTATCGACACCTCTCTCTCAAACCATGTGGACATGCTTTTCAATATCGGCTTTCGCTTGAGGACAAGCGAGGTCTAAGCTTGGGGGAGTTGATACGTCCATTTTGCATCATGATTTCCTACTTTTATTTACTTTGTTTTGTTGAATAATAATTGTTTGGGGAGTGATTCTAATGCCTTTTCTCTCATAATATGTAAGGTTTACACAAAGAGGGAGAATACCGGGAGCTGGAATTCTGGACCCAAGAAAAGCACGTCAGAGATACCTATTCTGCACAACTCCAATGAAGCTAAAATTTTACGGAGATTATTTTTACATTTAATAAAAAATTCTGGAGTTGAAAACTACCGGAGGAGGCCCCCCAGGTGGGCACAACCCACCAGGGTGTGCTAGGCCTCCCTGGGAACGCCTTGATGGGTTGTGCTCAGCCTGGCCCACTTCCGGTGCCCATCTTCTAGTATAAATTCCCAAAAAACCTAGAAAAAATAAGTGGAGGACTTTCGGGACGAAGCGCCGCCGCCTCGAGGCGGAACTTGGGCAGGAGCACTTTTGCCCTCCGGCGGAGCAATTCCGCCGGGGGAACTTCCCTCCCGGAGGGGGAAATCGAAGCTATCGTCATCACCAACACCCCTCTCATCTTTGGGAGGCCAATCTTCATCAACATCTTCAACAGCACTATCTCCTCTCAAACCCTAGTTCATCTCTTGTGTTCAATCTTTGTACCGGAACCTCAGATTGGTACCTGTGGGTGACTAGTAGTGTTGATTACCTTGCGTAGTTGATTACTATATGGTTTACTTGGTGGAAGATTATATTTTTAGATCCATTATGCTATTCAATACTCCTCTGATCTTGAGCATGATTATTATTTGTGAGTAGTTACCTTTGTTCTTGAGGTCACGGGAGAAGTCATGTTGCGAGTAATCATGTGAATTTGATATGTGTTCGATATTTTGATGATATGTATGTTGTGATTCCCTTAGTGGTGTCATGTGAACGTCGACTACATGACACTTCACCATTCATGGGCCTAAGGGAATGCATTGTGGAGTATTTATTAGATGATGGGTTGCTAGATTTGTTGGAAATATGCCCTAGAGGCAATAATAAAGTGGTTATTATTATATTTCCTTGTTCATTATAATCGTTTATTATCCATGCTATAATTGTATTGATTGGAAACACTAATACATGTGTGGATACATAAACAACATTGTGTCCCTACTATGCCTCTAGTAGACTAGCTCGTTGATCAAAGATGGTCAAAGGTTTCCTAGCCATAGACATGAGATGTCATTTGATAACGGGATCATATCATTAGGAGAATGATGTGATGGACAAGACCCAAACTATGAACGTAGCATATGATCGTATCAGTTTATTGCTATTGTTTTCTGCATGTCAAGTATCTGTTCCTATGACCATGAGATCATGCAACTCACTGACACCGGAGGAATACCTTGTGTGTATCAAACGTCACAATAAAGATGCTCTACAGGTATCTCCGAAGGTGTCTGTTGAGTTGGCATGGATCGAGACTGGGGTTTGTTACTCCGTGTGACGGAGAGGTATCTCAGAGCCCACTCGGTAATACAACATCACAACAAGCCTTGCAAGCAATGTGACTTAAGTGTTAGCCACGGGATCTTGTATTATGGAATGAGTAAAGAGACTTGCCGGTAACGAGATTGAACTAGGTATAGAGATACCGATGATCGAATCTCGGGCAAGTAACATACCGAAGAACAAAGGGAACAACATACGGGATTAACTGAATCCTTGACATAGAGGTTCAACCAATGAAGATCTTCGTAGAATATGTAGGAACCGATATGGGCATCCAGGTCCCGCTATTGGTTATTGACCATAGAGGTGTCTCGGTCATGTCTACATAGTTCTCGAACCCGCAGGGTCTGCACACTTAAGGTTCAGTGACGTTTCGGTAGTATAGAGTTATGTATGGTGGTGACCGAAGGTTGTTCGGAGTTCCGAATGAGATCCCGGACGTCACGAGGAGCTCCGGAATGGTCCAGAGGTAAAGATTGATATATAGGAAGTCCCGTTTTGGTCACCGGAAAAGTTTCGGGTACTTCGGTAGTGTACCGGGGGACCATCGGGGGGGGGGGGGGGGGGGGCTCTCGCCCCAAAGGGTCTCATGGGCTGTGGGAGGAGTCAAACCAGCCCCTAGTGGGCTGGCCGAACCCCCCACTAAGGCCCATGCGTCTAGGGGTGGGAAAACCCAAAGGTGGAAAGGGTTTCCAAGTGGAGAGGAGGAATCCTACTCCTAGTAGGATTGGAGTAGGACTCCTCCACCTCCCACTTCGGCCGCACCAAAGGGGCAGCCCTAGGGGCGCCGACCTCCCTCCCCTCCCTCCTATATATACTAGAGGGAGAGAGGGCAAAAACACTTCAACCCAAAAGGCCATAGTGCAGCCCTCTCTCCCGATAGATTGATTCCTCTAGTTTTTAGCAGTGCTTAGGCGAAGCCCTGCTGGAATAGTTGCACCACCGCCGCCGCCGCGCCGTCGCGCTGCCGGAGAACTCACCTACCTCTCCGCTCCCTCTTGCTGGATCAAGAAGGTGGACATCGTCATCGGGCTGTACGTGTGCTGAACGCGGAGGTGCCGTCCGTTCGGTACTAGATCGTGATTGGATCACGGGACGCTCGGCGATTTGGATCGCGAAGACGTTCGACTACATCAACCGCGTTTCTTAACGCTTCCCGCTTAGCGATCTACAAGGGTATGTAGATCCACTCTCCCTCTCATAGATGCTCATCACCATGGATAGATCTTGCGTGTGCGTAGGAAATTTTTTGTTTCCCATGCAACGTTCCCCAACAGTGGTATCAGAGCTAGGTCTATGTGTAGATGAGATCACGAGTAGAACACAAAGGAGTTTGTGGGCGTTGATATTCAGATTGCTTCCTCCCTTGGTCTTTTCTTGATTCGGCGGTATTGTGGGATGAAGCGGCCCGGACCAACCTTACTCGTACGCTTACGAGACACCGGTTCCATCAACTGACATGTAGCTTCGTTGCATAAAGATGGCTGGCGGGTGTCTGTCTCTCCTACTTTAGTCGGATCGGATTTGACAAAGGTGATCCTTGCGAAGGTTGAATAGTAATTTTTGTATCACCGTTGTGGTTTTTGCGTAGGTAAGAATAGTTCTTGCTAGATACCCGTAGCAGCCACGTAAAACATGCAACAACAATTAGAGGACGTCTAACTTGTTTTTGCAGGGTATGTTGTGATGTGATATGACCAATTACATGATGAGATATATGTGATGTATGAGATGATCATGTATTGTATAGAATATCACGACTTGCATGTCGATGAGTACGGCAATCGGCAGGAGCCATAGGGTTGTCTTTAATTATTTTCGCCGTTTTGCTTTACTTTATTGCTATGAGTTAGCAATAGTCGTGGAAGCAACAGTCGGCACGACAACCTCATGGTGACACGTTGATGGAGATCAAGATGATGGAGATCATGGTGTCATGCCGGTGACGATGGAGGTCATGCCGGTGCTTTGGAGATGGAGATCAAAAGCACAAGTTCATGGCCATATCATGTCACTTATGATTTGCATGTGATGTTAATCCTTTTATGCATCTTATTTTGCTTAGGACGACGGTAGCATTATAAGGTGATCCCTCACTTAAATTTCAAGATAAAATTGTGTTCTCCCCGAGTGTGCACCATTGCGAAAGTTCGTCGTTTCGAGACACCACGTGATGATCGGGTGTGATAGACTCTACGTTCGCATACAACGGGTGCAAGCCAGTGTTGCACAAGCGGAACACTCGGGTTATACTTGACGAGCCTAGCATGTACAAACATGGCCTCGGAACACAAGAGACCGAAAAGTCGAACATGAGTCATATAGTAGATATGATCAACATGAAGATGTTCACCATTGAAACCACCTCAACTCATGTGATGATCGGACTTGAGTTGGTGGATTTGGATCATGTGACACTCGAATGACCGGAGGGATGTCAATTTGAGTGGGAGTTTTTAAGTAATATGATTAACTAAACTCATTATCTTGAACAATAGTCTAAGTTTTTTTTGCAAAATCTATGTTGTAGATCATGGCTCGCGCAGTAGCACCCCTGAATTTTAATGCGTTCCTAGAGAAAGCTAAGTTGAAAGATGATGGAAGTAACTTTGTGGACTGGGCCCGTAATCTAAGGATTATCCTTACGGCTTCCCAAAAGGGTTATGTCCTTGATGCACCGCTTGGTGATCCACCCGCTCCAGTTGAGTCTCCAGACGTTGTGAATGCCTGGCAGGCTTGTTCTGATGATTACTCAATGGTTCAATGTGCAATGTTGTATGGCTTAGAACCGGGACTTCAAAGACGTTTTGAACGTCATGGAGCATATGATATGTTCCTTGAGTTGAAGAATGCCCGAATCGAGAGGTATGAGACCTCCGATAAGTTCTATGCTTGCAAGATGGAGGAGAACGGGTCTGTCAGTGAACACATACTCAAAATGTCTGGGTATTCCACACGTCTAGCTGAATTGGGGATGCCCCTTCCAGCAGAGGCGATCACTGACAGAGTTCTTCAATCATTGCCACCTAGCTACAAGAGCTTCGTGTTGAACTATAACATGCACGGGATGAACAAGTCAGTCGCCGAGCTATTTGCGATGTTGAAAGTCGCTGGGTCTGAGATTCAAAAGGAGCATCAAGTGTTGATGGTGAATAAAACCACTAGTTTCAAGAAGAATGGCAAGGGTAAGAAGGGTAACTCCAAGAAGAGTGGCAAAGCAGTTGCCCCTCCCGTGAAGAAACCCAAGGCTGGACCCAAGCCAGAAACTAAGTGCTTTCATTGCAAGGGAACTGGTCACTGGAAGCGGAACTACCCCAAGTATTTGGCTGACAAGAAGGCGGCCAACAACAAACAAGGTATATATGATATACATGTTATTGATGTGTACCTTACCAACTCTCGTTGTAGTGCCTTGGTATTTGATACCGGTGCGGTTGCTCACATTTGCAACACAAAACAGGAACTGCGGAATAGACGGAGGCTGGCAAAGGACGAAGTGACGATGCGCGTGGGAAATGGTTCCAAGGTTGATGTGATCGCCGTCGGCATGCTTGCTCTTCGATTACCATCGGGATTAGTGATGAACCTGAATAATTGTTATTTAGTGCCTGCGTTAAGCATGAACATTATATCTGGATCCTGTTTATTGCAAGATGGTTACTCATTTAAATCAGAGAATAATGGTTGTTCTATTTATATGAGTAATATCTTTTATGGTCATGTGCCCAATGTGAGGGGTTTATTCTTATTGAATCTCGATAGCGATGATACACATGTTCATAACATTGATGCCAAAAGATGTAGAATTGATAGTGATAATACCACTTTCTTGTGGCACTGCCGTTTAGGTCATATTGGTGTAAAACGCATGAAAAAGCTACATGCCGATGGACTTTTGGAGTCACTTGATTTTGAATCACTTGACACATGTGAACCATGCCTCATGGGCAAGATGACTAAAACCCCGTTCTCTAGAACAATGGAACGGGCAAGTGACTTGTTGGAAATCATACATACTGATGTGTGCGGTCCGATGAGCATTGAGGCGCACGGTGGTTATCGTTACTTTCTCACCTTCACTGATGACTTAAGTAGATATGGGTATATTTACTTAATGAAACACAAGTCTGAAATGTTTGAAAAGTTCAAGCAATTTCAGAGTGAAGTTGAGAATCATCGTAACAAGAAGATTAAATTCCTACGATCTGATCGAGGAGGAGAATATCTGAGTTATGAGTTTTGCAGTCACTAAAGACAGTGTGGAATTGTTTCACAATTGACACCGCCTGGAACACCACAACGTAATGGTGTGTCTGAACGTCGTAATTGAACCTTATTGGATATGGTGCGATCTATGATGTCTCTTGCCGATTTGCCACTATCGTTTTGGGGTTATGCATTAGAGACAGCTGCATTCACTTTAAATAGGGCACCATCGAAATCCGTTGAGACGACGCCATATGAACTATGATTTGGCAAGAAGCCAAAGTTGTCGTTTCTTAAAGTTTGGGGATGTGATGCTTATGTCAAAAAGCTTCAGCCTGAAAAGCTGGAACCCAAAGCGGAGAAATGCGTCTTCATAGGATACCCAAAAGAGACAGTTGGGTATACCTTCTATCTCAGATCCGAAGGCAAAGTGTTTGTCGCTAAAAACGGAACATTTCTTGAGAAATAGCTTCTCTCGAAAGAATTGAGTGGGAGGAAGATAGAACTTGATGAGGTTGTTGAACCTTTACTTCAACCAGAGAGTAGCGCAGCGCAGAAAGATGTTTCTGTAGAGCCTACATCAGTTGAAGAGGAAGTTAATGATGATGATCATGAAGCTTCGGATCAAGTTGCTATCGAACCTCGTAGGTCGACAAGGACGCGTACTGCTCCTGAGTGGTACGACAACCCTGCCTTAGAGGTCATGTTGTTGGACAACGATGAACCTACGAGCTATGGAGAAGCGATGATGGGCCCGGATTCCGAGAAATGGTTAGAGGCCATGAAATCCGAGATGGGATCCATGTATGAAAACAAAGTATGGGCTTTGGAAGTATTACCTGAAGGGCGAAAGGCCATTCAGAACAAATGGATTTTTAAGAGGAAGACGGACGCAGACGGTAACATCACCGTCTATAAAGCTCGACTTGTGGCAAAGGGTTTTTCACAAGTTCAAGGAGTTGACTACGATGAGACCTTCTCACCCGTAGCGATGCTTAAGTCCGTCAGAATCATGTTAGCAATAGCTACCTTTTTCGATTATGAAATTTGGCAGATGGGTGTCAAAACAGCATTCCTTAACGGTTTCCTTAAGGAAGAGTTTTATATGATGAAACCAGAAGGTTTTGTCGATCCAGAGAATGCTGACAAAGTTTGCAAACTCCAGCAATCCATTTATGGACTGTTGCAAGCATCTCGGAGTTGGAATCTTTGCTTTCATGAGGTGATCAAAGCGTTCGGGTTTATACAAGTTTACGGAGAAGCTTGTATTTACAAGAAAGTGAGTGGGAGCTCTATAGAGTTTCTAATATTATATGTGGATGGCATATTGTTGATTGGAAACAATATAGAAATGTTGGAAAGCGTGAAGGAATATTTGAACAAGAGTTTTTCAATGAAGGACCTAGGAGAAGCTGCTTTCATATTAGGCATCAAGATCTATAGAGATAGATCGAGACGCTTAATAGGACTTTCACAGAGCACATACCTTGACAAAGTTTTGAAGAAGTTCAAAATGGATCAGTCCAAGAAGGGGTTCTTGCCTGTATTGCAAGGTGTGAAGTTGAGTAAGACTCAATGCCCAGTGACTGCAGAAGATAGAGAAAAGATGAGTGTCGTCCCCTATGCTTCAGCCATAGGCTCTATCATGTATGCAATGCTATGCACAAGACCCGATGTCAGCCTTGCCATAAGTATAGGCGGAAGGTTTTGCTACTTCTTGAGCTGGCGTTGGTTTTCCCTTGAAGAGGAAAGGGTGATGCAACAAAGTAGATAAGTATTTCCCTCAGTTTTGAGAACCAAGGTATCAATCCAGTAGGGGGTACAAGCAAGGCCCCAATCTATGCACCTGCACAAACAATCAAACACTTGCACCCAACGCTATAAAGGGGTTGTCAATCCCTTCACGGTCACTTGCAAGGATGAGATCCGATAGAGATAGATATAAAAGATTACTAAAACGATAATTAAAATAAAAGTAAATAAATTGCAGCAAAGTATTTTTTTTGTTTTTTTGTTTATAGATCTGAAAAATATAATATGGAAAATAGACCCGGGGGCCATAGGTTTCACTATTGAAGGAAAATAATACGGTGGGTGAACAAATTACTGTCGAGCAATTGATAGAAAAGTGCATAGTTATGACGATATCCAAGGCAATGATTATGCATATAGGCATCACGTCCGTATCAAGTAGACCGAAACGATTCTGCATCTACTACTATTACTCCACACATCGATCGACTCCTGCCTGCATCTAGAGTATTAAGTTCATGAAGAACAGAGTAACGCATTAAGTAAGATGACATGATGTAGAGGGATAAACTCAAGCAATATGATGAAAACCCCATCTTTTTATCCTTGATGGCAACAATACAAATACGTGCCTCGCTACCCCTACTTTGTCACTGGGTGAGGACACCGCAAGATTGAACCCAAAACTAAGCACTTCTCCCATTGCAAGAATTACCAATCTAGTTGGCCAAACCAAACCAATAACTCGAAGAGACTTACAAAGATATGAAATCATGCATATAAGAATTCAGAGAAGATTCAAATAATATTCATAGATAATCTGATCATAAACCCACAATTCATCGGATCTCGACAAACACACCGCAAAAGAGTATTACATCGGATAGATCTCCATGAAGATCATGGAGAATATGGTATTGAAGAACATAGAGAGAGAAGAAGCCATCTAGCTACTAGCTATGGACCGAAGGTCTGAGGTAAACTACTCACTCATCATCGGAAGGGCAATGGTGTTGATGTAGAGGCCCTCCGTGATCGAATCCCCCTCCGGCAGATCGCCGGAAAAGGCCCCAAGATGGGATCTCACGGGAACAGAGGCTTGCGGCGGCGGAAAAGTATTTTCGTGGCTCTCTTTGGTATTGGGGGAATATTTCTGAATTTATAGGCAAAGAGTTAGGGTTGGAGGAGCTACGGGGGGCCCACAAGCCAGGGGGGCGCCCCCCCAGGGGCCCTGGTGGCTTGTGGCCCACCCGTAGGTCTTCTGGCCTCTTCTCGAAGCCTCCTGGGTTCCTTTTGGTCCAAGAAAAATCAGCGTAGAATTTTATTCCGTTTGGACTCCGTTTGATATTCCTTTTCTGCAATACTCAAAAACAAGGAAAAAACAGAAACTAGCACTGGGCACTAGGTTAATAGGCTAGTCCCAAAAATAATATAAAATAGCATATTAATGCATATAAAACATCCAAAACAGATAATATAATAGCATGGAACAATCAAAAATTATAGATACGTTAGAGACGTATCAGGTTTCAAAGTGATCCAGGAGTGGAACACTGGACGGCGGTCAAGAATATCCCGAAGTACCTGAAAAGGACTAAGGACATGTTTCTCGTTTATGGAGGTGATCAAGAGCTCGTCGTAAAGGGTTATGTCGATGCAAGCTTTGACACTAATCCGGATGACTCTAAGTCTCAAACCGGATACGTATTTATTCTTAATGGGGGTGCGGTAAGCTGGTGCAGTTCCAAGCAGAGCGTGGTAGCAGATTCTACATGTGAAGCGGGGTACATCGCTGCCTCTGAGGCGGCGAAGGAAGGTGTCTGGATGAAGGAGTTCATGACAGATCTTGGAGTAGTGCCTAGTGCACTAAACCCAATGACTCTGTTCTGTGATAACACTGGTGCCATTGCTCTAGCCAAGGAACCAAGGTTTCACAAGAGGACCAGACAAATAAAGTGACGTTTCAATTCCATCCGTGATTACATCAAGGAGGACGACATAAATATTTGCAAAGTGCACACGGATCTGAATGTTGCAGATCCGATGACTAAACCTCTTCCAAGGGCTAAACATGATCAACACCAGAACTGTATGGGTGTTAGATTCATTACAATGTAAATCACATAGTGATGTGAACTAGATTATTGACTCTAGTGCAAGTGGGAGACTGTTGGAAATATGCCCTAGAGGCAATAATAAAGTGGTTATTATTATATTTCCTTGTTCATTATAATCGTTTATTATCCATGCTATAATTGTGTTGATTGGAAACACTAATACAGGTGTGGATACATAAACAACACTGTGTCCCTAGTATGCCTCTAGTAGACTAGCTCGTTGATCAAAGATGGTCAAAGGTTTCCTAGCCAAAGACATGAGATGTCATTTGATAACGGGATCACATCATTAGGAGAATGATGTGATGGACAAGACCCAAACTATGAACGTAGCATATGATCGTATCAGTTTATTGCTATTGTTTTCTGCATGTCAAGTATCTGTTCCTATGACCATGAGATCATGCAACTCACTGACACCGGAGGAATACCTTGTGTGTATCAAACGTCACAACGTAACTGGGTGACTATAAATATGCTCTACAGGTATCTCCGAAGGTGTCTATTGAGTTGGCATGGATCGAGACTGGGATTTGTTACTCCGTGTGACGGAGAGGTATCTCAGGGCCCACTCGGCAATACAACATCACAACAAGCCTTGCAAGCAATGTGACTAAAGTGTTAGCCACGGGATCTTGTATTACGGAATGAGTAAAGAGACTTGACGGTAACGAGATTGAACTAGGTATAGAGATACCGACGATCGAATCTCGGGCAAGTAACATACCGAAGAACAAAGGGAACAGCATACGGGATTAACTGAATCCTTGACATAGAGGTTCAACCGATGAAGATCTTCGTAGAATATGTAGGAACCAATATGGGCATCCAGGTCCCGCTATTGGTTATTGAACGTAGAGGTGTCTCGGTCATGTCTACATAGTTCTCGAACCCGCAGGGTCTGCACACTTAAGGTTCGGTGACGTTTCGGTAGTATAGAGTTATGTATGGTGGTGACCGAAGGTTATTCGGAGTCCCGGATGAGATCCTGGACATCATGAGGAGCTCCGGAATGGTCCGGAGGTAAAGATTGATATATAGGAAGTCCCGTTTTGGTCACCGGAAAAGTTTCGGGTACTTCGGTAGTGTACCGGGAGTGCCGGGAGGGTACCGGGGGACCATCGGAGGGGGCCTCTCGCCCCAAAGGGTCTCATGGGCTGTGGGAGGAGTCAAACCAGTCCCTAGTGGGCTGGCCGAACCCCCCACTAAGGCCCATGCGGCTAGGGGTGGGAAAAACCCAAAGGTGGAAAGGGTTTCCAAGTGGAGAGGAGGAATCCTACTCCTAGTAGGATTGGAGTACACTAGTAGAAATCAGGCCTTTCGATCGGAGCATTAGTTCCGGTCGCATTTTGGACCGGGACTAATGCCTCCATTAGTCCCGGTTCGTGAGGATAAGCATTAGTCCCGGTTCGTGAGGACCCTTTAGTCCCGGTTGGTGTCACCAACCGGGACTAAAGGGGTGGTGGCAACCGTTCGCCTGGCGCGAGCCCTTTTAGTCCCGGTTGGTGTCACCAACCGGGACTAAAGGTCCCAACCGTTCAAATCTCGCGCCTTGGAAGTTGTTCCGCGCAAGATCATATACATCGGAAACGCTACAGTAACGTGACCGGCCACCATTTCAGTTCGTCTCCCTCTCCTCTCTTCTAACCCATCCTCCACCATGAATCCACGAACTCGCTACGGGAACGTGCTCGCACATGGCACGACCAATCTCCATGTCGTCTGCACGAACGACAGCGCCAAAGTCGAGGGTTTTCTTTCCATGTTCGGGGAATGGCTTCAAGAGGAAAAACACAAGTTCAGGGGCCTCGATCTCGAGTACACGGCCGATGGTCGCAATGTTGTCGTCGTCCAACTTTGTTTGAAGCAACATGTCATGGTCTTCCGGTGGGCAAGGTAATACGGAACTTGTCATAGTTTTAATCGAGGCTTTTCTTTGATTCATAGGATAGGAAAATTGCATATAGGAATAGGAGGATTGGGAATGTTGAGAACATGTCATAGTTTCCTTGATTCATAGGAAAAATGCATAGGAAAATTGGGGATTTTCTTTGATTCATAGGAAAATTGGGGCTTCTCTTTGATTCATAGGAAAATTGGGTCTTTTTCTTTGATTCATAGGAAAATTGCATAGGAATAGAAAATTGCATAGGAATAGGAGGATTAGGAAAATTGGATAGGAATAGGAATAGGAGGATAGGAATAGGATAGGAAAATTGCATAAGAATTTTCCTTGTAGTTGCATATATATATTGGCCATCGTGGGAGAACATGTCATAGTTTAGTGGCTTCTTTTGATTCATAGGATAGGAAATGCATAGGAATTTTCCTTTGTTATGATTCTTATTATACTTGTTCCGAATTATACTTGTTATGATTCTTATTATATACTTGTTCTAAATTATACTTGTTATGGTTATTCTTATTATACTTGTTATGATTCTTATTATACTTGTGCCAAAATATACTTGTTATGATTCTTATTATAGTTGTTCTAAAATATACTTGTTATGATTCTTATTATACTTGTTCTAAAATATACTTTTTGCAGCAGTATTTAACACATTTGTTCCATTTTGTTGTTGCAGTAGTGACAAGCACTGTCCAAAACTCCTGGAGTTCCTTCGCAGCGGCATATATTTTGCTAGCGTTGATATAACGAATGACAAGATCAAGATGAGGCGCACCTGGGGTATTGAGATACCAGCTGAATGCCACATTGATCTTCACGGCAGGTTCAGGCTTGAGCATGACAAGACTTCAATGGCTGATATGGCAGTCGCCCTGATCGACGAGGACTACGCTGATATGAAGACAAAATTCCCCAAGTCAGGGCACCAACATTGGGAGAAGACCCCACTTGACCCTATCAACATTGAGTATGCAGCAATAGATGGGTACGTTGCATACGAGTTGTACCGCAGGATTGGAATCTTCAATTATGGGCAGCGTCACCTCGTACCGCTAGTATCTTCTGCTTGGGGGTATTCTGATCCGGACGACGAGTAGTGTTTGCAATGGCGAACACTTTTATCTCTATTATGTAGTGCTTGGGGGTCTCCTGATTCGGACGAGTAGGTTTGCAATCCGGAAGAGTAGGATTGGTATCTTCAATTATGCAGTACTTTCTGTAATGGATATCTGAACTATTATTTCTATTATGTCCCTGTTTAAGTACGGTTTGTGTGTAAGAATATTTAGTATGATGTGAGCAAGCTTTCTGAAGCATTGTGATGTATGTGATGAAGATTGTACCGCAAGTACCACCACTAGTGCCCCATGGGTCTGCTGCTTGGGGGTATTCTGATCCAGACGACGAGTAGTGTTTGCAATGGCGAACACTTTTATCTAAAAAGAATCAACTAAAATATTAGCTAGAATATCTAGAATATCACTGCAGTTAAATATAATATTAACTTGAATATCACGAAATGCATCCAGTTTTTGCCGTAACCCTCTCAACTTTTTAGCACATGCTATGTGGGTGAAATTATGATACTATGCCAAGTTTCAACCATTTCAGAGTTCATTTGTGGTGCTTTTTAATTTCAGGGTCATTTAGCTCAAAACAATTCATTAAATGCATGAAAAATAACAAATGAAGTTAGATAGGGTTGAAAATTTAGGATGTGGCTTCTAATGGTTCATATTGAATGCACAAAAGGCTGGAGTTGAAATAAATTAAAAAAAATTGAAATCCTTTTGTAACAGACAAGTTTTCGTCCGAAACCCTGATACTTCGAAAGAGATTGTCCATTTTGTACACGAAGTGCATCCAGTTTTTACCGTAACCCTCTCAACTTTTTAGCACATGCTATGTGGGTGAAATTATGATACCATGCCAAGTTTCAACCATTTCAGAGTTCATTTGTGGTGCTTTTTAATTTCAGGGTCATTTAGCTCAAAACAATTCATTAAATGCATGAAAAATAGCAAATGAAGTTAGATAGGGTTGAAATTTTAGGATGTGGCTTCTAATGGTTCATATTGAATGCACAAAAGGCTGGAGTTGAAATAATTTCAAAAAATTGAAATCCTTTTGTAACAGACGAGTTTTCGTCCGAAACCCTGATACTTAGAAAGAGATTGTCCATTTTGTACATGAAGTGCATCCAGTTTTTTCCGTAACCCTCTCAACTTTTTAGCACATGCTATGTGGGTGAAATTATGATACCATGCCAAGTTTCAACCATTTCAGAGTTCATTTGTGGTGCTTTTTAATTTCAGGGTCATTTAGCTCAAAACAATTCATTAAATGCATGAAAAATAGCAAATGAAGTTAGATAGGGTTGAAATTTTAGGATGTGGCTTCTAATGGTTCATATTGAATGCACAAAAGGCTGGAGTTGAAATAATTTAAAAAAATTGAAATCCTTTTGTAACAGACGAGTTTTCGTCCGAAACCCTGATACTTCGAAAGAGATTGTCCATTTTGTACATGAAGTGCATCCAGTTTTTGCCGTAACCCTCTCAACTTTTTAGCACATGCTATGTGGGTGAAATTATGATACCATGCCAAGTTTCAACCATTTCAGAGTTCATTTGTGGTGCTTTTTAATTTCAGGGTCATTTAGCTCAAAACAATTCATTAAATGCATGAAAAATAGCAAATGAAGTTAGATAGGGTTGAAATTTTAGGATGTGGCTTCTAATGGTTCATATTGAATGCACAAAAGGCTGGATTTGAAATAATTTAAAAAAATTGAAATCCTTTTGTAACAGACGAGTTTCCGTCCGAAACCTTGATACTTCGAAAGAGATTATCCATTTTGTACACGAAGTGCATCCAGTTTTTGCCGTAACCCTCTCAACTTTTTAGCACATGCTATGTGGGTGAAATTATGATACCATGCCAAGTTTCAACCATTTCAGAGTTCATTTGTGGTGCTTTTTAATTTCAGGGTCATTTAGCTCAAAACAATTCATTAAATGCATGAAAAATAGCAAATGAAGTTAGATAGGGTTGAAATTTTAGGATGTGGCTTTTAATGGTTCATATTGAATGCACAAAAAGTCTGGAGTTGAAATAAGTTAAAAAAATTGAAATCCTTTTGTAACAGACGAGTTTTCGTCCGAAACCTGATACTTCGAAAGAGATTGTCCATTTTGTACACGAAGTGCATCCAGTTTTTGCCGTAACCCTCTCAACTTTTTAGCACATGCTATGTGGGTGAAATTATGATACCATGCCAAGTTTCAACCATTTCAGAGTTCATTTGTGGTGCTTTTTAATTTCAGGGTCATTTAGCTGAAAACAATTCATTAAATGCATGAAAAATAGCAAATGAAGTTAGATAGGGTTGAAATTTTAGGATGTGGCTTCTAATGGTTCATATTGAATGCACAAAAAGTCTGGAGTTGAAATAATTTAAAAAAAATTGATATCCTTTTGTAACAGACGAGTTTTCGTCCGAAACCCTCATACTTCGAAAGAGACTATCCATTTTGTACACGAAGTGCATCCAGTTTTTGCCGTAACCCTCTCAACTTTTTAGCACATGCTATGTGGGTGAAATAATGATACCATGCCAAGTTTCAACCATTTCAGAGTTCATTTGTAGTGATTTTGATTAAAACAAATGAAGGTATAAAACTAAAAAGAGTTAAACAGAATCTGGTTTTGATTAAAACACCTATTTAAAATATCCTAAAAATTCCAAAATTTAACATAATGATAAAAATACTAATATTAAACAACTGCAAAAAAAGTCACTTAAAAATCTATTTTTAAACTAAAGTTATTCACAAACTAGTGATTCACAAAAATTTCAAAAGAATTCAAATTTAAACTATTTAAATTTGAAAACTACTGAGACTAACAGAAAGTTTGTAATTGTTTTGACCTAAAGCAAAAAGATTCATTAAAAAACTATAAATATTCTAACAGTTATTGCAAATATAAAAACAGTTATTCCAAACATAAAAACAGAAAAAACAAAAACAAAAAATATACCTTTAGTCCCGGTTGGTGATACCAACCGGGACTAAAGGTCCCTTCCCGTGCAAATTTGGGCCGCCGAAAAGGCCTCTTTAGGCCTGGTTGGTATCACCAACCGGGACTTAAGGGAGGACCTTTAGTCCCGGTTGGTGATACCAACCGGGACTAAAGGAGCTTTAGTCCCGGTTGGTGATGCCAACCGGGACTAAAGGTCTTTTCTATATAACTTCTCCGTCTTCCTCCCCCAAATCACTCTGTCTTCACCCGCTTCGACGACGCCGCCAGGCTGCCCCGCCCGCGCCCTCGATGGACGTCGCCGTCCGTCCATGCGCCGCCGCCGCTCTCTTCCTCCACGCCGTCGCCCTCAGCTCCGCCGGCGCCGCTCCTCCCAGCCACCGGCCGTCGCCCTCAGCTCCGCCGATCCTCCCTCACCTCCGCCGACTCCGTCGCCGCTCTTCTCCTCCACGCCGGCGCCCTCAGCTCCGCCGGCGCCGCTCCTCCATGCCGCTCCCCTACGTCAGCTCGTACGCGGAGACCTTCTCTACAGGTAATTACAAAGCTTGAGCCTCTTCTTCTGTATAGTTACAGTTTTATTATTAGTTGGCCTTAATGAGCACCTACATGTACGGTCAGTTACATTTTGAGATGCAGTGAGACCTTGGATGTTTCTAATGTGGAACCATATCATCGATCTGTCCAACTTTGCATGACTAGTAGAGCCATAGTGGTATCAGGACGCATATATTAATTAGATACATCTTGACTGTTTCTCTAGTTCTCTGATTTGGAACTTTATTTGGATCCATACGACTTTAATTTTGTACTTCTGGATGTGTATTTTCAAGTTTCCTGAAGTCTCAGTCAAAGTCCAAATTTATTTCGATCCAGTGAACTGCACCTTTGCATTGCTAATTGTTAACTTGGTACAATTTGTTTGGCAGGCTAGCTTGGAAATACCGACAATTCTGCTCTATACCGTCAATTCTGCTCTACAGGTAATTACAAAAGCTTGAGCCTTTGTGTCTTCTCTACTATTCTGTCGTACAAATATAATTACTGTTTAATCATTAATTCGATGCCTTGATCAGCACGTACAACCAAGATAACTGTATCACTAGTTTGATTTTGAGAATTTGGATGTTTCTGATGCGAAACCATATCCGGTTCTGTACAACCAAGATAACTGTATCAGCATGCACACTGACTAGATATATGTTGACTGATTCTTTAGTTTTCGGAATTGCAATTTCATTTGGATCCATACGACCTTTGCACGGCTAATTTTGTAAGGTTGGATGTATATTTTCAAATTTCCTGCAAGTCTCAGTCAAGTCCCAAGTTTGTTTGGATCCATTGCATTGCTAATTGTTAAGTTGACTGAATTTGTTTGGTAGACCTTATCTTTGTTGGTGAGAAAGCATATATATATATATTAACCTATACCCATTAATTATACCTTCATTCTGTAGTTTTCTGATGTGAGTTTATTTGGATTCTTGGATGTTCTTTGAAGAATACTGGCCTGATCTTGATAAGGACATATAGTAGTACCATATCTCCTCAGTCAATTATAACAATCCAAGCTATGTTTTTCTGCCTTCTGATCTCGTAAGCAAGCTTATTAGGGAGTTACATGTTCTGTTTAACAAGAATGGTGGTTGGATCCCAGGCTATAATATGTCTTCCATAATACAATGTATAATACCAACTGAGCAAATCAAAAGAATTAAGCAATAAAGCAAGCTGAACAACTAAAAATAGATGTGCAGGTAATCGAATGGTCTAGCACAGAAATTCGTGTACATAATGGGACCATAAGCCTTGTATTGATTTGCATATCTCCGGTTCTGCTTATTGAATGCATTCTAATTGTTTTATATTTGTTCTGGATTAGTTAAGCTATGGACGACCGTGATCAAGAGAATGCCATGTACGACCTGATACGCTCCGGAAACGAAGAGAATGAAGTAGATGATGGCTCACAATACCTTAACCCATCAGGTGAGGGAATTGAGGAAGAACAACCAAGAGACGAAGGCAAACCAGCTGACAATGATGATGGCGAAGAAATTTTTGTCCATTTAACAGAGTCCGGCGAGGTATTAATTTGCCCTCTGGTGATCATCAGATGTATTGATTGATTTGTATATATTAACGAATCTTTCTTCCTTTTAGCCCTCCGGATCGAGCAAATCTTCTACAAGGGTTAAACGTGGCCCGACAAAAAAGTTGAAACAAGGCGTAAAGTTTAACATCGATCAAATCAGAGCAGATGGCGAACCGATTGCTCCTAAAGAGAATGCGGACAAATTTATACGTCAATGCGGAGTTATCGTTAGGGACCAAATCCCAATCACCGTTCAAGAATGGAATCAGCCAAAAAATACCCAAGCAGTTTCTTTTGTCAGCCAAAGAGCAAAAGATCTGCTTTGGGAGGAGCTAATGAAACATTTCACCCTACCAGAGGCTCTCACAGATCTCCAACGGGAGAAAGTCAAGAAGTGTGCTCTTAAGAAGATGGCCACACAATTCCAGTCTTGGAAGAAAAGATTATGGAAAAGTTACGTGGAAAACAAAAGGAAGACTCCAGAATTCAAAGGAGAATATGTGAAGTTAGCAGATGACTGGGACGAATTTGTGAAGTTCAAGGAATCAGAAGAAGCTAAGAAACGGTCGAGAATAAACAAGAAAAATGACGACAAAAAACATGGCACCATCGTCTGGGGCCAGGCGGCTACAAGTCTGGGTTGCCTAAGTGGGATGAATCTGAGCGAAACATGAGGGCTGCAGGGGTCTCTCCAGTAACAGATACTTGGCCCGAGAGGTGCAGGACTTGGTTTTATGCACATGGGGGAAAGTTGGACCCAAAGACAGGCCAGGTTCTTGAATAGGCCAGTCTTAAAGATGCCACGGACGAGATAATTAAAGCAATAGAAGAAGCTCGAGCAGGTGTGTACCAGCTGGAGAGAGAGAGAACGACGAGCTTTCCCGCGCCCTCAAGAATCCTGAACACCCGGGACGAACACGAGGCAAAGGCATGGTTCCGTGGTTTATGGGGTTTGCGGATTGGAACAACACCTACAGAATTCGTGACAGAAAGAAGAAGCATGAAGTAGATCGGATCCAGGACTTGGAACGCAAATATAACATGCAGCAGGAGCAAATCAACAAACTTAGCCAGCAAACCGCGTCTCAGCAGCAGCAGCAACCAGATCCAGCATTGGATGGTACCATTCCATCATCTATGCCGAAAAGCAGCGTGGGTTCCACGGAGGTCCCTGCCGATGATGCATTGCTGGCTCGCTACCCCGTGGATGATATCTTAGAGTCGACACCTTGTGAGCTACACGTGAAACTGAAGAACATATCCATGAAGGCGGTGGACGGCTTTGCTTTACCGAGTGGACATGAAGCAACTTTCCACGGCAATCCGATTACACCTGGCTATGCTCGTGTCGGGGTGGATCAAGTTGTGCCGGCATATGAAACACTAGATCTTGACTACCCTGGAGGTGAAGGGGAGCGAACACTGGGAGAAGCCAGGCGTTGTGTCATTTTATGGAAAAAGGAATGCATCGTGTTTCCAAACTCGGTGCCAAGGCCACTGACTCCTCCTCCAAGTCCACCGCGTCCGCAGACTCCAACCCTCCCCGAGACGGAGCGCAGGGTGAGTCCTTCGAATCCATCTCCGCCGCGCCAGCCGAATCCATCCCACCCCGAGATGGAACGCATGGCGAGTCCGCGATATCAACCTCCGCCACGTCAGCAGAGTCCATCCCACCCCGAGACGGAGCCTAGCGCGAGACGTCCGCGATATCAAAAAACAGCGTGTCCAAAGCGGCAGAGAACACAAAAGAAGAAACCCGAGCCTCCTGCCAAAAAGAAGTTATCTTACGAGAAGACTGACGAGGAACTCGATGAATCAGTGAAGCTCGCTTTGCGGGCCTGTTTTGGACCGAAATCGCCCCCGCCGCCAAAGGAGAAAATACCCGAGGAGGTCGTACAACACTTTATTGATGCAGCTAAACCGGCGGAGAAAAGACCGGTATCAGACTATGAACGTTGTATTACCAAGTCCTATGCATCATCCCAGAAAAGACAGAAGTCGAGCGGTAGCAGTAAATGCGGGAAAATTGTTCCCCAGCTCAGAGAACAGGCAGTCCAATCGATCAGCCCGCTCAAGGTGAGTGCCAATAACGTGGCAATAACCGACGCTGATAGAGAGACTGCTAGAATGCTTGGTATCACCGTTGAACAATTCCTAGAGATCGAGGAATTTCCACCGTTAGATCAGAAGGAAATAGAACGGCAATATGTCCCCGGGGAACCTCTGGTCCTTCCTGACGACGAGAAGCTTCTAACAACGCAAATGTACAAATTGCATGCCTGGTACATGAGAGAAATAAAGAACGGGATGGAGAGCCTCATGGTGAAAGTCGAGAAAAAGCATTACGTCCATAAAAATGCTTTGTGGATTGAAAACTCGGAATTTTTTCAGTTATTCAATCAAAAAGCACTCGACAAATCTATCATCAGTTGCTATTGTCTGTAAGTGATTTCTTTCTATAATTTAAGTCTCTAGCTCAGCTCGTTCATTGCCTGTTATTATACTCACTATATTCTTTTCTATGGTATTATGCAGAATGAAGATTTTTGAATTGAAAAGAGCTGGAGTCTATGGCATTGGGTTCATTGACCCAAATACCGTCAATGAAGAAGTTTTGAGAAGGGACCCTAAAGACACGGACAAAATGCTTCTAAGGTTTTTGAAGGCCCTAAAGTACAAAGCAGAAATACTTTTACCTTGGAACTTCCAGTGAGTGTTACTTTCTTGTACTACAAATTCTATTTTTGCTTATATATATACTTGATGTTAAGTGTAGTTGATGAGTTATGCATGCCCGCTTATACAAATCGTGTGCGCAGCTACCACTGGATCCTTCTAATCATTAGAGTTGACGATGGAACTGTTGAAGTACTGGACTCGCTAAGTAAAGACCCTCAAGATTACAAAAGCTTGCATTTGGTGCTCGAAAGGTAATTTCAATCATTGATGCACTATGTCGGCTTCTTTATTAGTTCATTTCCTGATATCAAGTAATTAATAACTCATTTATTCATTTTGTTTGCTGGGCAAGGTTTGGGAAAAGTTCACCAAAGATGTTAGAGGTGAATGGAAAGAGGAGCTGAGATGGTGAAAGCCCAGGGTAATTAAGTAGTACTAGCTACGTCCGCGCATCTCTTTAATTATAGTTTCAATACCATTGTCATGCTTCATTATTATCTGATTGAATTCTATTCTCGTAAAGTGCATGAGGCAGGCACAAGGGACTGAACTATGTGCATATTACGTTTGCGAGAACATTCGCTTTATGACCGAAAGCAACAGGAGTGCAAGAGATCTTTGGGTACGTAAACACCATTCAAATTTTTTTATCATGATTTAATACATATACACACAACTAACATGTTCATATTGATCACCTTCTTTAAAGATGCACGAGATGCGGGATAAGCTCCTACCAACGGACCGCATACGAGAAATTCAAGAGGAAATTGCGGGATTTTTGCTTGAGCAGGTCATATCTCCCGACGGAGAATACCATTACCCGATCCCCAAATGATCTGCAAATTGTACGAGAAATTGTATATACCAAGTTGTATATATATATATATATATATGTGTGTATGCATGTGATCGTACGAGAAATTCTATGATATATGATTGCTTGTACGAGAAATTTTATGATATATGATCGGTTCTACGAAGTATTCTATTATATATGCATAACGTGTACAGTATGTAGTAGCGTAAAATATGTTTAAAATGAAAAAGAATTAAATGGAAAACACAAAATGAAAAGGAAAAATAAAAAATAAACACTAAACCCCTAAACCCCTAAACCTTTAGTCCCGGTTGGTGTTACCAACCGGGACCAAAGGTCCCCATGCCCTGGCGCGCGCTGCCGACCATGTGGCCAGGGTTTAGTCCCGGTTCGTAGCCAACCGGGACTAAAGGCTTGGACCCTTTAGTCTCTATACTTTAGTCCCGGTTGGGGAACCGGGACTAAAGGCCCTTCCCAACCGGGACTAATGGCCTGTTTTCTACTAGTGGTAGGACTCCTCCACCTCCCACTTCGGCCGCACCAAAGGGGCAGCCCTAGGGGCGCCGGCCTCCATCCCCTCCCTCCTATATATACTAGAGGGAGAGAGGGCAAAAGCACTTCAACCCAAAAGGCCATAGTGCAGCCCTCTCTCCCGATAGATTGATTCCTCTAGTTTTCAGCAGTGCTTAGGCGAAGCCCTACTGGAATAGTTCCACCACCACCGCCGCCGCGCCGTCGCGCTGCCGGAGAACTCACCTACCTCTCCGCTCCCTCTTGCTAGATCAAGAAGGCGGAGATCGTCATCGGGCTGTACGTGTGCTGAACGCGGAGGTGCCGCCCGTTCGGTACTAGATCGTGATTGGATCACGGGACGCTCGGCGATTTGGATCGCGAAGACGTTCGACTACATCAACCGCGTTTCTTAACGCTTCCCGCTTAGCGATCTACAAGGGTATGTAGATCCACTCTCCCTCTCGTAGATGCTCATCACCATGGATAGATCTTGCGTGTGCGTAGGAAAATTTTTGTTTCCCATGCAACGTTCCCCAACAAGAGTGACAAAAGCTTAAACCCTAGTTTATGCGCTAATTCGTAAGGGGCTGATTTGGATCCACATGTTTAATGCTATGGTTAGACTTTGTCTTAATACTTTTCTCGTAGTTGTGGATGCTTGCGTGGGGGTTAATCATAAGTAGGTTGTTAGTTCAAGTAAGAACAGCACCTTAGCACCGGTCCACCCACATATCAAATTATCAAAGTAGTGAACACGAATCAAACCAACATGATAAAAGTGACTAGATGAAATTCCCGTGTACCCTCAAGAACACTTTGCCTATTATTAGTGATTGTTCTGGCCTGTCCTTTACCTCAAAAGGATTGGGCTACCTTGCTGCACCTTGTTTACCGTTACCGTTACTTGCTCGTTACAAATTATCTTGCTATCAAACTATCTGTTACCTACAATTTCAGTGCTTGCAGAAATTACCTTGCTGAAAACCGCTTGTCATTTCCTTCTGCTCCTCGTTGGGTTCAACACTCTTACTTATCGAAAGGACTACGATTGATCCCCTATACTTGTGGGTCATCACTCCACAATGCATCCCCTTAGGCCCATGAATGGTGAAGTGTCATGTAGTCGATGTTCACATGACAACACTAAGGGAATCACAACATACATATCATCAAAATATCGAACACATATCAAATTCGCATGATTACTTGCAACATGACTTCTCCCGTGACCTCAAGAACAAAGGTAACTACTCACAAATAATAATCATGCTCAAGATTAGAGGAGTATTAAATGGCATAATGGATCTGAACATATAATCTTCCACCAAATAAACCATATAGTAATCAACTATGCAAGGTAATCAACACTACTTGTCGTGGCTTTGTCACGGCATGATGTCCTCGTGAGAGAACTTAGGTGTGAGGCCATCTCAACTATGTGGCGGCTTGAGAGGGGTTGGTCGGAATCGAGAGACGCGAGTTTACCCAGGTTCGGCCCCTCCGATGGAGGTAAAAGCCTACGTCCTACTTTGTGTATATTGATGATGAGGATGATCTCGATTACAAGGGTGCGGGATCACTACCTCTAATCTTGAGAGCCTCTAATCTGTCTATCTCTAATGACTTGAAGTTGTCCCTCTAGGGGTGCTCTACCCCTCCTTATATAAGTGGAAGGGGTAGGTTTACATGTAGAGTCCTACTAGGAGTAGGATTAGGACTAGTCTCTCTTGAGTCCTAATCCGGGTCTTGTTTCTCTTGTAAGGGAATCCTTCCTCTCCTTTGGGCCTGGTCGTCCTGTGACCCGGTAATAGAGGTGACCTATGAGCCACCATACAATGGGCCGGGTCATACCTCCTGCCGGGTCATACCTCCTGCCGGGTTACCAATGAGTCGCCAAGCTCGGCTGGTGCAGCAGTGAGCCGCCGAGTCCCGGCCGGGTCATACTTCAGGCCGGGTTATACCGCGGGGTAATATCCCCGACATTAGCCCCCAGGTTAGCTTGGATTTATTCATGGTAAGCTCCTGAAATAAGAATAAATGTGTTAAGGGACCAGCTTGCTCAACTGGCCGGTTTAATGAAGTAGCTCCTTGAAAATCCGGGTTTCCTCTTCATATTAACGAGTTGTCTTCACAATCGTCTTGCTTGTCAGTGTCCTTTGAAAATAAAATATTGGGAATACAACACCCATATGTTATTGAGTCGGCCTCCAATGCTCTTGGTTTGATGAAATTGTTGGAGATAAGAAAACCATATGAAGTTGAGCCGGCTTCCATTGCTTCGGCTTGATAAAAATATAGAAATTCGTCCATTGTTAAACCACTTCAACCTGTGAAGCTGGGTTGTTTATATAGAATCTGCCGGGTCATGATTTTTGACAATACCGGGTCATGATCGTTGGTGACGCCGGGTCAAAATAAGCGGACTCCAATTGACTTGATAAATTTATTGGGAATAAAGAAAATCTGTGTAATGTTGAGCCGGCTTTCAATTCTTCAGCTCCACCAAGACATGAGACCTTGCTCACTCAAAATTGATAGCTTGAAAATGTTCTGCTATTTTTTGATATATCCATATTACCTGTAGCCCCCAAGCTCCGAGTTTATCCGTGATAACTTGGTGCTTTTCTATAATATCTTTGATTGTGTAGCCCCCAAGTGCCGGGTTGTCCTGCCTGCAGCAGCCTGGGACTTGTAAATATCTTATGCTCATAAAACTTCAGCCATTGTAGCCTCCAAGGGCCGGGTCATTATGCAATAATGAGCAGGAACTTTTGTCGATCTGATTATATAGACTTGAGGAGCAATGTGTAGCCCCCAAGGGCCGACTCAGTAAGACAATACTAGGCTGGGACTTAGAAAAAGATAGAAAGGCCGGCTCATCTTCTTGAGATATCCAGGTCTGTTGACAATGTAATGATTTGAAAAACAACTTGCATTAGCCCCCAAGTGCTGTGGTGCATGCTTGCAGTGACATGGGACTTTGAACTTGGTGTTGAATGTTGAGAAATCTGGGTTGTCATCTGAGTCGCCAGAAATACACTGAGTGTCTTGTATTTCACATGTGTAGCCCCCAAGGGCCGGCTCATCAGTATGTGATGGGCCGGGTCTTCAATTTGGACCTTTACAGTCTATTTCAGCAGCTGAATACTGTAGCCCCCACGTGCTGGGTCGCATGCCTGCAACGACTTGGGACTTTAGAAAATTTTGCTCTGAGCAGTGTAGCCCCCAAGTGCCAGGTTGTATGCCTGCAGCGACTCGGGACTATTCTTTCCATTGCAGAATAAATCATATCCATTATATGGACGATATTGTTGAATGCCTGGCATATCAATGTTGAACCATGCTCCCTGCTGTGAGCCGGTATTTTTGGATGAGGAAATAATAGCCATTACTCTGAAGGAGCTTTAAAAACCTCAATCATCCAATATAGGTTATGATAACCATAATAAAAATCCAGCCGCATTGGCTATTTAAGATTTGAATAATATAACCCGGTTTGAAAACCGGCTCCTGCAGCATAAACTAGGATATCCATGCATATATGATGCATGGTATGATGATGCAATGTATGATGCAATGTATGATGATGTATGTGTATGATAACAGAGTATAAAAATGTCAGCTTTCAAGGCTCGACAAAAAGAGACTAGCTCTGTTTCGTTTTTTTGAAAAACTCAAGTTTTGCTTCAAAGAAGCTTGGCATGAAAGCCTTTCATCCCGTAAGCTGGCTCTCATGTGACATAAATCCGTCGTTTAAACCTTAACTAGTTCAGGGTCTTAAAAAGATTGACTGTTAAGAGTACGAACGGGCCACATAGCGGAGAGACTACAGCAGACAAGGCGAGTTTATCCTAGCTCACGGTAAGCCGGCTCTCTCATTACAAAAGCCGCCGTTTAAACCTTGACAAGTTCAGGGTCTTTGTGCGAGAATAACTTTGAAAGTTCAGGGTCTCTGAGAAAGATTGACTGTCAAGAGTTCGGCGGGTCACATGGCGGAGTAGCAAGTTGCAAACAGGCAGGTTTAACTCGAACATGGCATATAAAGCCGGGCCAAGAGGGTATGAAAGCTAAACTCATAGAGTTGGAAGCCCCCAAGTGACCATATGATGATCCAATAAATCCGGGCACCCATGTTTGAACGGTCGCAACATGGCGGCTCGTCCTCTTGGGCGACTTTAAATCTTCCATCAATACGGTAGTGCACCCATGTTTGAACGGTCGCATCATGGCGGCTCGTCCTCTTGGGCGACTTTAAATCTTCCGCCAATAAGGTAGTGCACCCATGTTTGAACGGTCGCATCATGGCGGCTCGTCCTCTTGGGCGACTTTAAATCCTCCGCCAATAAGGTAGGGCACCCCCGGGACCGGGTTATCTTCCCTGCAATGACCCGGGGTTCCAGAATATTTGAGCCTGGTTGAAACTGCCGAGTCATGTCTGTGTAGCCCCCAAGTCTTAAGACGACTCGAGGAGTTGGCTTGAGATTCTTCATATTTGACCGTGATATAAACCGGCATATAGTTGAATAGCAGAATGCTTGGGAAGTGTTGGAGCTGGCGGCAAAGTGGCGAGTTACTGATCTTCGCAACACTCATTGTATATCCTTGACGTTGATAACGCAAGATGAATCCACAGAAGGTTGAGGTCGACCGTGGCTAGTTATAAATGACCACGTTTCATTTGTGTCAGTAATCCGGCCGGTAGTTCATCCCAGCTGGTTGTTGAAGTTTAAACAAACCACAGCGGCGGCGACTTGTACGCCTATCCACTGAACCATCCGGTGGAGGCAGAGGCTGATAATATATCATGGCCTGCTTCAGAATTGTTGAAATAGACCGGATCGTAGGGCGGCGACTCATGAGAGTCCGTTGGGTGGCTTGAACGAGCAAGCACAGCACCAGCATGTCGGTGTAGACCGGACCGCAGGGCGGCGACTCATGAGCGTCCGTTGGGCGGCTTGAACGAGCAAGCACAACACCAGTATATCGATGTAGACCGGACCACAGGGCGGCGACTCATGAGCGTCCGTTGAGCGGCTTGAACGAGCAAGCACGGCACCAGCATGTCGATGTGTTGAGTTGAATGCGTGAGCTGTCCGGCGACATGGTACAAACACGAGAGTCGGTCGTGGCGTTGTAAGCCGTCTTGGTTGCGCGGATATGAGAGTTGGCCGCGGCATTGGAAACCGGTGCAGTGCGACACGGACGAACACCGGTCCAGACTGACGTTGGTGCGCCTCCATTTCCGCGGTATCGTGCCACTTTGGTAATGAATGATCGCCCTGCGTAAAAATATCGCTGGACAGAGTAATTGTTTTCGGAAAAATAAAATATATCAATAAGAATATACCGGATGAATTTCACCTGGTACGTTTTGTCGGAATTCATCCGTCACGGGGTTGACGACGGTGGAAGTGAAGCCAACCGCGGGTGAGCCCAAGATACTCACAATAAATGTGTGCGCTCCGATAAATTTTGTCGAACCGGCCTCCACCTCTCTCCTTTGCCTTATCCTCCCACCGACCGTACTACACGGGGAGAGGCAAAGCACGGCGGCGAGTGCGGCGGCCGAAGGCCGGGTCAGGGCAAGGCGAGGCAGCCGGCAGGGCGACGGGGAGTTGAAGCGGTCACCGCGGAGCGATATGGAGGCGGACGGGCGAGGCGCGGTCAGAGCATGGGGGGCAATGGCCGGCAGGAGCGGCGCGCGACGCGGCGGCTCGCGCTGGGCGGCTCGCCGGTAGGAGCGGTGCGTGACGGGGCGGCTCGCCTGCAGGAGCGGAGGCGCGGGGCGGCTCGCCGGCAGGAGCGGCGCGCGACGGGGCGGCTCGCCTGCAGGAGCGGAGGCGCGGGGCGGCTCGCCGGCAGGAGCGACGTGCGACGGGGCGGCTCGCCTGCAGGAGTGGAGGCACGGGGCGGCTCGCACGGGGCGGCTCGCAGGCAGGAGCGGCGCGCGACGGGGCGGCTCGCCTGCAGGAGTGGAGGCGCGGTGGCGAGGCGGAGACCGGCGCAGTGGTATGCAGAGGCGGAGCAGCGTGTGGTGACGTGAGGTCACGGCGGCTCACTCAGCGGCGACAATAGACCGCAGGCGGCGGCTGGTTTAATTAGAGGCGTCCCGCGGCGATTGGCTGAAGACGGCCATGGCGGCTGGTGGCGGGGCCAGCGCGGAGCATGGCGACGCAGCGGGCGCGGGGCGCAATGCGATGATGCCGAAGGCGGGTAGGAGCCAGGCAACCGGCGGGGCCAGCGTGGCAATATGCGGCCGCAGCGGAGACCGAGTCCATGGTGGCGAAGGCGATGCAGCGGTGAGGGCAAGCGCCGGCGGAGCGAGGCCGCAGTGGTCAAAGCGCGCTGACAAGTTGTTTCTGGTTTGCGGCTGTCTGGGCGAGTCAATATCCAGGTGCTCCTCCACCTCCTAGTTGGCCCCTCCCGCGAACAGAAAAAAAGTAGTACTATCCTTCTACAGTAGCAGCAGTTTTGCCGATCACTTTGTGCAAACGCCTCGGGATTTTCATCCTTGCGCTTTGGTGGACAGAGTAGCAGTCGGATACGGTCGCTACTCATGTCTATACTACCCGAAACTTCTCGACTGGCTAAAATTGACGACTTGCGGCTACGCACAAAATCGATCTGGCTTCGATTTGGTAGATCACACCTTTCAACTACGGAGATTGATCCGTACGGACGTTGCGCATGGACGCCATCGCTAAAATTTTCTCTAATCTGATTCATGCTGCCTCCGAAACTTTTCTCAGACTAAACTGACGAAACTCGGAATCGATATAGATCCTTCCGTGCTGGCTCTTGCAGATCCGGCGGGTCATAATCTTCTCGATCCCTAGGAGAGATCCCTTCAAGAACACAAACACCACCGTGCGTCGCCCCACGGTGGGCGCCAACTGTCGTGGTTTTGTCACGGCATGATGTCCTCGTGAGAGAACTTAGGTGTGAGGCCATCGCAACTATGTGGCAGCTTGAGAGGGGTTGGTCGGAATCGAGAGACGCGAATTTACCCAGGTTCGGCCCCTCCGATGGAGGTAAAAGCCTACGTCCTGCTTTGTGTATATTGATGATGAGGATGATCTCGATTACAAGGGTGCGGGATCGCTACCTCTAATCTCGAGAGCCTATAATATGTCTATCTCTAATGACTTGAAGTTGTCCCTCTAGGGGTGCTTTACCCCTCCTTATATAAGTGGAAGGGGTAGGTTTACATGTAGAGTCCTACTAGGAGTAGGATTAGGACTAGTCTCTCTTGAGTCCTAATCCGGGTCTTGTTTCTCTTGTAAGGGAATCATTCCTCTCCTTTGGGCCTGGTCGTCCTGTGACCCGGTAATAGAGGTGACCTATGAGCCGCCATACAATGGGCCGGGTCATACCTCCTGCCGGGTTACCAATGAGTCGCCAAGCTCGGCTGGCGCAGCAGTGAGCCGCCGAGTCCCGGCCGGGTCATACTTCAGGCCGGGTTATACCGCAGGGTAATATCCCCGACACTACTAGTCACCCACACGTACCAATCTGAGGTTCCGGTACAAAGATTGAACACAAGAGATGAACTAGGGTTTGAGAGGAGATGGTGTTGTTGAAGATGTTGATGAAGATTGGCCTCCCAAAGATGAGAGGGGTGTTGGTGACGACAATGGCTTTGATTTCCCCCTCCGGGAGGGAAGTTCCCTCGGCGGAATCGCTCCGCCGGAGGGCAAAAGTGCTCCTGCCCAAGTTCCGCCTCGAGGCAGCAGCGCTTTGTCCCGAAAGTCCTCCTCTGATTTTTTTCTAGGTCAAATGTGACTATATACCAGAAGATGGGCACTGGAGGTGGGCCGAGGAGGCCACAACCCATCAGGGCACGCCCAGGGGGGTCTGGCGCGCCCTGGTGGGTTGTGCCCACCAGGTTGGCCCCATCTGGTAGTTTTATGCTCCAGTATTTTTTATTTAATCCAAAAATAATCTCCGTAAAATTTCAGCTTCATTGGAGTTGTGCAGAATAGGTGTCTCTGATGTGCTTTTCTTGGGTCCAGAATTCCAGCTGCCGGTATTCTCCCTCTTTGTGTAAGCCTTGCATATTATGAGAGAAAAGGCATTAGAATCACTCCCCAAGGCATTATTATTCAACAAAACATAATAAATAACAGTAGGAAATCATGATGCAAAATGGACGTATCAACTCCCCCAAGCTTAGACCTCGCTTGTCCTCAAGCGAAAACCGATATTGAAAAGAATGTCCACATGATTTGAGAGAGAGGCGTCGATAAAAACAAATACAGACATAGTAGCATC
Source organism: Elymus sibiricus (assembly GCA_039707655.1). Lineage (NCBI taxonomy): Eukaryota > Viridiplantae > Streptophyta > Magnoliopsida > Poales > Poaceae > Elymus > Elymus sibiricus. The sequence goes on along the minus strand of CM077673.1, from coordinate 386,681,579 downwards.
ATGCTTATTATCATAACAGCAACAAACTCTATCATAAAACTTATTCAATACTTTCATCATATAACTTCTCTTGAACAAGTAACAATTCATCACAACATAGAAGTATGAAGCATAAACCTTATTGAAAACCAACAAACTATGTTGTCAGTCAACTTTGCAACTACAATTCATCATATTTTCAGGAAGGGTCTCATGTCGGAGCCTTTTGGCAAGTCCACATACTCAACTATCTTTTAGTCTTCTATGATTGCTAACACTCATGGCATACCCATGAACAAAAAGTTTCAACCGGACACGTAGGAAGATAGGGGCTTATAACTTCGCCTCCCAACGTATTCACCTCAAGGGTGATGTCAAGAATAATAACTCATGCCCACCCATATCCAACTGGATATATGTGCCTAGATCTTTCCTAACCACATGATGCTTGCAAAAGGGAAAAAGTAAAAAGGAAAAGGGAAGAATACTTTGACTCTTGCACAAAAGTAAATACATAAAAGTAAAAGATAGTCCCTTCGCAAAGGGAAGCAGAGGTTGTCATGCGCTTTATGGTTTGTATGCCCAATACCTTAATGTAAAAGAACGTCACGCTATATTGCCCCCTATGATAGCAACCTTTATTAGGCAGTCCGTCGCTTTTATTACTTTGCCATCATAAGTTCGTATAGCGCTCAATTTTCTCTTACACTAATTGATCAAAACACTTTTAGAAGCAATTTTTATTGCCTTATTGCACCGATGACAACTTACTTGAAGGATCTTTCTCGATCCATAGGTAGGTATGGTGGACTCTCAAAGAATGAGTTTGGTTTTGGGTTTTTGGATGCACAAGTAGTATCTCTACTTAGTGCGGAATTTTTGGCTAGCAAAGATATTGGGCAAGCACCACATGTTGCAGGATCTATGACAATATAACTTCTATGTGGATATGAACAAATATAAATCATTACGTTGTCTTCCTTGTCCAACGTCAACAATTTTGACATATAATATTTAATGGGGGCTCCCAATCATAAAAGATGTCCAAGATAGTGTATTTGCATGTGAATCTTCTCTTCCCTTATTAATTTTTTCATGAATTGCATCATTGACCAATGCTATGTTTGTCAATCTCCAATAAATTTTACTACTTATACTTTTCCTTATGTGATGTCATTACTCACCATAAGATTAGCATATGATTCTTTTCATTTATTTTTCTTTCTTTTTATTTTGATTGCAACAAGAAAGTAGAGAGGCAAAAAACTCAAACTAAACTTTATTATATAACTCTCACTCGATTACATAGATAGATAGGCCACGAAACTAGCACACGAAAATAGATCATACTAAACTTTTTTTCAACTAAAGCAAATGGAAACGAAAGATCGAACTAAAATAGGTAAAGGTGAATAAAAGTGATGGTGATACGATACTGGGGCACCTCCCCCAAGCTTGGCTCAAGCCAAGGGGAGTGCCCATACCTGTGTGCTAAAGTCTCCTTTGGTGGTGATGATGAAGAAGGTGGTGGTGATGATGCACCCTTCTTCTTCAACTTATATTTAAGCATAAAATTTTCCTCCCTTAGATCATCGTTCTCCAACTCGAGCTTTAATATCCTTTTGCATAATGCAGCCTTGCTCTCCTGCAGAAAACGAGATGGGATAAATTGGACCTCAGGTTTGTATCTTTTAGGGAGGCTTGACTTCTTGAATTCCACACGCATGTCTCCCGGCTGAGGTAGAGGGACATCCTCTTCCTCAGAGTTGGCGTCCGGACAAGCATCCACTATCTCCTCCAAATCGGTATCTCCTTCTTATTCAGATGCCCAAAGGTAGGGGTAAATTTCCCCAAAGATCTTTGGGTCTGCAACATAGTGATCCCCCTCTGAACCTTGAGATGACATATTTTCAGATCTGCCAGGAAAACAGCACGAAACAAGAACAGAGGATTTTTTTGCGATGCGGTCGTCAAACAGTCGGGGGTATACATAGAGAATTTTTATTCTTGGAAAACAAGCATATGGAAGGAAAACGGAGTCGGGAAGATGTCCGAGGTGGCCACAACCCACCAGGGCGCGCCCTGGTGTATCGTGCTCACCTCGATCACCTTCCGGTTTATTTCTTTATTTCCAAAATTTTCTAACAATCCAAAACTGACGAAAAATATTTTTTGCGGAATTTTCGGAGTCCGTTTACTTACCGTATCACGTACCTCCTATTTTTAAGAATTCTGGAGTGTTCCGGAAGGTTTCTTTTATGTGTTCATCCGGTGACATGGTTTGGATAACATTGCTTTCAACGTTAATAGGCGTACCTGAGATATAATGCTTAATTCTTTGTCCATTGACCACCTTCTGGTTAGTACCTTCGGCGTTATTAATCTTGATAGCTCCAGAACGATAAACCTCTTCGATAATATAAGGTCCTTCCCATTTGGAGAGAAGCTTACCTGCAAAAAATCTTAAACGGGAGTTGAACAAAAGAACATAGTCTCCTATTTTAAATTCCCACTTTTGGATTCTTTTGTCATGCCATCTGCTTACTTTTTCTTTAAATAACTTGGCATTCTCATAGGCTTGGGTTCTCCATTCATAAAGTGAGTTAATATCAAATAGCCTCTTCTCACTGGCAAGTTTGAAATCATAGTTAAGTTCTTTAATTGCCCAAAATGCTTTATGTTCTAATTCTAGAGGCAAGTGACAAGCTTTACCATATACCATCTTGTATGGAGACATACTCATAGGATTTTTATAAGCTGTTCTATAGGACCAAAGTGCATCATCTAATTTCTTAGACCAATTCTTACGAGACCTATTGACAGTTTTTTGTAATATGAATTTTATTTCTCTATTGCTAAGTTCAACTTGACCACTAGATTGAGGATGATAGGGTGATGCAATTCTATGGTTAACATTATATTTAGCAAGCATCTTACAGAAAGCACCATGAATAAAGTGTGAACCACCATCAGTCATTAAATATCTAGGGACTCCAAACCTCGGGAAGATAACCTCTTTAAGCATTTTAATGGAGGTGTGGTGATCAACACTGCTAGTTGGAATAGCTTCTACCCACTTAGTGACATAATCAACAACAACCAAAATATGAGTGTACCCATTAGAGGAAGGAAAAGGTCCCATATAATCAAAACCCCAAACATCAAATGGTTCAACAACAAGTGAATAATTCATAGGCATTTCCTGACGCTTACCGATATTACCAATTCTTTGACATTCATCACAAGACAAGACAAACTTACGGGCATCCTTGAAGAGAGTGGGCCAATAAAAACCAGATTGCAATACCTTGTGAGCAGTTCTATCTCCCGCATGATGTCCTCCATAAGCTTCAGAATGAATTTCCGTAGGATTTGTTCCTGTTCATGCTCAGGTACACAATGTCTAATAATACCATCTACTCCTTCTTTATAAAGATGTGGGTCATCCCAAAAGTAATGTCTCAAGTCATAGAAGAAATTTTTTCTTTTGTTGGTATGTGAGGCTAGGTGGTATATATTTAGCGACAATGTAATTAGCATAATCAGCATACCAATGAGTGTTTTGAGAAACATTTATTGCAGCTAACTGTTCGTCAGGGAAACTATCATCAATAGGTAGTGGGTCATCAAGAATATTTTCTAACCTAGACAAGTTATCAGCTACGGAGTTCTCAGCTCCCTTCCTATCAACAATATGCAAGTCAAATTCTTGGAGCAAGAGAACCCACCTAATAAGTCTAGGTTTAGCATCTTTCTTTTCCATAAGATATTTTATAGTAGCATGGTCGGTGTGAACAATTACTTTTGAATCAACAATATAGGATCTAAATTTATCACAAGCAAACACGACTGCTAAAAATTCTTTTTCAGTTGTAGCATAATTTCGTTGAGCATTGTCTAGAGTTTGCTAGCATAATGGATAACATTCAATTTCTTATCAACTCTTTGTCCTAGAACAGCACCAACAGCATAATCACGAGCATCACACATAATTTCAAAAGGCAAGTTCCAATCAGGTGGTTGAACGATAGGTGCAGAGGTTAAGGCTTTCTTGAGTGTTTCAAAGGCTTCCACACAATCATCATCAAAAACAAAAGGAATATCCTTTTGCAAATAATTAGTAAGAGGCCTAGAAATTTTAGAGAAGTCTTTAATGAACCTCCTATAAAAACCAACATGACCAAGGAAACTGTGAATACCTTTAATATCTTTAGGACATGGCATTTTCTCAATTGCGTCAACTTTAGCTTTATCCACCTCAATACCTCGTTTAGATATTTTGTGTCCCAAGACAATGCCTTCATTGACCATAAAGTGGCACTTCTCCCAATTCAAGACAAGATTAGTTTGTTCACATCTCTGCAAAACTCGATAAAGGTTGCTTAAGCAATCATCAAAAGAAGTTCCATAAATGGAAAAATCATCCATGAAAACCTCCACAATCTTTTCACAAAAGTGAGAGAATATAGCAGTCATACATCTTTGAAAGGTAGCAGGTGCATTGCATAAACGAAAAGGCATACGTCTATAAGCATAGGTTCCAAAAGGGCAAGTAAAGGTGATTTTTTGTTGATCGGATTGTGACACAGGTATGTGAGAGAAACCAGAATATCCATCTAGGAAGAAAAAGTGTGTGTGCTTAGATAATCTTTCTAGCATTTGATCAATGAAAGGGTAATGCTCTTTTCTAGTAGCTTTATTTAATTTTCTAAAATCAATTACCATTCTATAGCCAGTAACAATTCTTTATGGAATGAGTTCATTCTTATCATTAGGAACAATAGTAATACCTCCTTTCTTAGGAACACAATGAACGGGACTTACCCATCTACTATCAGCAATAGGATAGATTATACCTGCTTCTAGAAGTTTTAATATTTTAGTTCTTACCACTTCCTTCATCTTAGGATTCAATCGCCGTTGGTGATCAACAACGGGTTTAGCATCAGGTTCCATATTAATATTGTGCTGGCATAGAGTGGGACTAATGCCCTTAAGATCATCAAGAGAATATCCAATAGTAGCCCGATGCTTCCTTAGAACTTTTAAGAATCTTTCTTCTTCATGTTCTGAAAGCTAAGCACTAATAATAACATGATATATCTTTTTCTCATCAAGATAAGCATACTTCAAAGTGTCAGGCAATTGTTTCAATTCAAACAAAGGATCACCTTTAGGTGGAGGAGGACCTCCAAGAGTTTCAATAGGCAAATTATGTTTTAGGAGACGTTGTTGTTCAAAGAAACTTTGATCTATTTCATTTCTTTCACGCAAGTGCATATCATTTTCATGGTCAAGCAAATATTGTTCAAATGGATCAGTAGGAGGTACAACAATAGAAGCAAGACCAATTATTTAATCTTACTAGGTAACACTTTATCACGAGGTTGTCTACTAAACTTGGAAAAATTAAACTCATGAGATACACCACCAAAACTGACACCGACAGTTTGTTTTTCGCAATCTATTTTAGCATTGACGGTGCTCAAGAAAGGTCTACCAAAGATAATGGGACAAAAGTCATCTTGTGGGTAACCAATAACTAGAAAATCAGTAGGGTATTTCACTTTCCCACACAAGACTTCAACATCTCTAACAATCCCAAGTGGTGTGATGGTGTCTCTATTAGCAAGTTTAATAGTAACATCAATGTCTTCTATTTCAGCAGGTGCTATTTCATCCATAATTTCTTGGTATAAAGTAAAAGGGATAGCACTCACACTAGCAACCAAATCACATAAACCATGATAGCAATGATCTCCTATTTTGACTGAGACAACAGGCATGCCTCCTATGGGTTTATGTTTATCTTTTTCATCGGGTTTAGCAATTCTAGCAGCTTCATCACAGAAGTAGATAACATGCCCATCAATATTTTCTACCAAGAGATCTTTAACCATAGCAACACTAGGTTCTACTTTGATTTGCTCAGGGGCTTAGGTGTTTTTAGATTACTCTTACGAACCACAGTTGATACCTTAGCATGTTCCTTTATCCTAACAGGGAAAGGTGGTTTTTCAATACAAGCGGTAGGCACAACTGGATCAACATTGTAAATAATGGTTTCTTCTTTAGCTATGACCGGTTCTTTAATTTCTTATTTAATAGGGGGATGATATTTAAACCACTTCTCCTTAGGGAGATCAACATGAGTAGCAAATGCTTCGCAAAAATAGGCTACTATCTCAGAGTCAAGTCCATATTTAGTGCTAAACTTGTGAAAAGTATCGGTATTCATAAAAGATTTAACACAATCAAACTCAAGCTTTATACCTGACTCATTACCTTTGTCGAGTTCCCAATCTTCAGAGTTGCGTTTAATTCTTTCCAAGAGACCCCACTTGAATTCAATAGTCTTCTTCATATAAGAACCAACACAAGAAGTATCGAGCATGGATTGATCATTATGAGAAAGCCGAGCATAAAAATTCTAAATGATAACTTCTCTCGAAATGTCATGATTGGGGCATGAATATAGCATTGACTTAAGCCTCCCCCAAGCTAGAGCGATACTTTCTCCTTCACGAGGCCAAAAATTATATATATAATTCCGATCACGATGAACTAGATGCATGGGATAAAACTTTTGGTGGAATTCCAATTGCAAATGATTCTAGTTCCACGATCCAAGATCATCACATAGCCTATTCCATGTCAATGCTTTTCCCTCCAAAGATAAAGGGAAAACCTTCTTCTTAACTTCATCTCCGGGTATACCTGCAAGCTTAAATAATCCACATATTTCGTTAACATATAATAGATGCATATCAGGATGTTCAGTTCCATCTCCTGCATAAGGATTAGCAAGCAGTTGTTCTACCATACCCGAAGGAATTTCATAACCAATATTTTCAGTAGGTGCAGTAGGTTGAGAGGAAACTAATTGTGGTTCCGGTCGAGGTGAAGATACCCCGAACAAACCCCTCAAAGGATTGTTCTCCATAGTAGCAAGTAGCAATAAATTTCAGCACGTAGTATAAGTTTTTTCCTTACCGATTTCCACTTACCAAGAGCGCTTCACTCCCCGGCAATGGCGCCAGAAAAGAGTCTTGATGACCCACAAGTATAGGGGATCAATCGTAGTCCTTTCGATAAGTAAGAGTGTCGAACTCAACGAGGAGCAGAAGGAAATGACAAGCGGTTTTCAGCAAGGTAATTTCTGCAAGCACTGAAATTGTAGGTAACAGATAGTTTGATAGCAAGGTAATTGGTAACGAGCAAGTAATGGTAATGGTAAATAAGGTGCAGCAAGGTAGTCCAATCCTTTTGAGGCAAAGGACAGGCCAGAACAATCTCTAGTAATAGGCAAAGTGTTCTTGAGGGTACACGGGAATTTCATCTAGTCACTTTTATCATGTTGGTTTGATTCGTGTTCGCTACTTTGATAATTTGATATGTGGGTGGACCAGTGCTTGGGTGCTGTTCTTACTTGAACAACCTCCCATTTATGATTAACCCCCACGCAAGCATCTGCAACTATGAGAAAAGTATTAAGATAAAATCTAACCATAGCATTAAACGTTTGGATCCAAATCAGCCCCTTACGAAGCAGCGCATAAACTAGGGTTTAAGCTTCTGTCACTCTAGCAACCCATCATCTAATAACTACTCCAAAATGCATCCCCTTAAGCCCATGAATGGTGAAGTGTCATGTAGTCGACGTTCACATGACACCACTAAGGGAATCACAACATACATATCATCAAAATATCGAACACATCAAATTCGCATGATTACTTGCAACATGACTTTTCCCGTGACCTCAAGAACAAAGGTAACTACTCACAAATAATAATCATGCTCAAGATAATAGGAGTATTAAATGGCATAATGGATCTGAACATATAATCTTCCACCAAATAAACCATATAGTAATCAACTACGCAAGGTAATCAACACTACTAGTCACCCACAGGTACCAATCGGAGGTTCCGGTACAAAGATTGAACACAAGAGATGAACTAGGGTTTGAGAGGAGATGGTGTTGTTGAAGATGTTGATGAAGATTGGCCTCCCAAAGATTAGAGGGGTGTTGGTGATGACGATGGCTTCGATTTCCCCCTCCGGGAGGGAAGTTACCCCGGTGGAATCGCTCCGCCGGAGGGCAAAAGTGCTCCTGCCCAAGTTCCGTCTCGAGGCAGCGGCGCTTCGTCCCGAAAGTCCTCCTTTGATTTTTTCTAGGTCAAATGTGACTATATACCAGAAGATGGGCACCGGAGGTGGGCCGAGGAGGCCACAACCCATCAGGGCGCGCCCAGGGGGGTCTGGCGCGCCCTGGTGGGTTGTGCCCACCAGGTTGGCCCCATCTGGTACTTTTCTGCTCCAGTATTTTTTATTTAATCCAAAAATAATCTCCGTAAAATTTCAGCTTCATTGGAGTTGTGCAGAATAGGTATCTCTGATGTGCTTTTCTTGGGTCCAGAATTCCAGCTGTCGATATTCTCCTTCTTTGTGTAAGCCTTGCATATTATGAGAGAAAAGTCATTAGAATCACTCCCCAAGGCATTATTATTCTACAAAACATAATAAATAACAGTAGGAAATCATGATGCAAAATGGACGTATCAGAAGGGGTCTCTTCTACGTGCCAATCTCAGGCGCCGAGGAGACTCCATCATCATCTACCAGGTTCCTAATCACAAATCTCATCTCCTTGCAATTACATTATTTGTCATTTGCCTCTCATTTTCCTCTCCCCCGCTTCACCAATTTGCCGTTTTATTCGCCCTCTTTTTTGTTTGCCTTTTACTCGCCGGATCTCTTCCTTGTTTGCAATCTTGTTTGCGTAGTCACGATGACTCAAGAAAACACCAAGTTGTGTGATTTTTCCAGTACTAATAACAATGATTTTATTAGTACTCCGATTGCTCCTCCCGCCACTAGTGCGGAGTCTTGTGATATTAATGCCGCTTTGTTGAATCTTGTCATGAAAGATCAATTTGCCGGTAATCCTAATGAGGATGCCGCGTCCCATCTAAACACGTTCGTAGAATTGTGTGATATGCAAAAAAAAAAAGATGTGGACAATCACTACTAGGGAAAAGCCTAGCAGTAGCGCGGGTCTTAGGTGTATCAGTAGCGCGGGTACCCGCGCCACTAATAAGGCGCTACAGCTAACTTGTATCAGTAGCACTGGTTACCTAGCGCTACAGCTAAAGTTTAGCAGTAGCGCCTCTTAACCAGCGCTACTGCTAACCGAGTTATCAGTAGTGCGCTTCTCTAACCCGCGCCACTGTTAAACGCACATATTCCTTTTTTTATATTTATGTTGTATTTACACATGGTTACACATATTAATATACAACATCAACAATTATTGTGCCAGCAACAACATTTAGATTAAAGTGGATGGATGCATGTGATCATGTTGAATTAGAAGAAAATATGATGTTGCCAATCGCCACATCATATTTTCCTCTAATTCAACATGATCACTTGCATCCATCCACCTTAATCAAATATATGTCATATAACTCATCATCATCTTACTCATCTAACAACTCGTCATCATCTTAATCATACCAAGTTAAAATCTCATAAAACAGAAAAACATCATAATAGTAATCATACCAAGTTAATATAAACCAGAAAAACTTCTCTCTCATAGGACCTAGTCCTCCCTCCTAGGTAAAATGACATAAAATAGAATAACATCTATGTCTCCATGATGAAGCAAAGAGATCCAACAGTCTCCAACTTGTGGCTTGCGATCCTTCTTTATTTATCCCCATGCTTCAATTTGGAGCCGTCTTAGTGGTTTGAGCTCAGTCGAGTATGCAAAAGAGAACTGGGGCCTCATAGGGCTTTTAATTGTCATATTACCTTCGCCATGCATCAACGGAGGCACAACTTCATTTGGCAGTTTCTGTTGAAGAACATAATAGTAGCCTAGTTAGCAATGTAATCAACACCATTTACGCAATAGTAGTGTACTTAATTAGCAACTCTTACCAAGATATTTCGGCGAATGTCATCTGCCCTCAACCTATGCACTAGTGGCATGTACAATGTATAATTTGGGCCAGTTCCCAAATTATACGGGAAGATCTCCCTACCAACTAGGACACCAATAACAAAGTTGATAAGATCATCCTTCTCCTCCCAAGTTAGATGTGATCCATAAGTGTACTGTGTCGTGTCAATTATTTTCTGTGTTTCACTCGAAGAAACAAAATAAGCTGTAAATTATAAATTAACAAATTTAGTATGGATGAACATCAACTATTTTTAAATATAGAATGCAAATTACCTGACAAATATGCATGGTTGATAAACTCACATGGAGGTAAAACAGGAGGCATATCGACATCCACCCAAATGTCGATGTTACCTTCAATATGATCTTCAGGATGAAGATCGAAGGTTATTTCCATATCCTCCTGAAATCCATATGCCTTGCAAACAGCTTCCCAATTTGAGCACCCTAATTCTGTGTTATTAAATGCATTCATTACTTTGACCAGAAATGTGTGACCATGTTTAATCCTCAGGTTAGCTCTCCTCGTCTCCATACTCTCGTGGTCCTCGAAACCGAGCCTCTCCAAGACATACCGTCTTGCATGGCAGGGGATGAACTAGTCGCATTGTATAAAACAGAAATTACACGTTGAAGCAAAGAAACAGAAGTCATGCTTAATTACGAAAAAACACTTGTCATCGTTGCGTACCGTAGAAACAATGAAGATCTCGTCAAGCTTGATGGTGAAGAAACTATCGTCTCACAGCCCAGGCTGGTCGCAAAGACCCTTATCTTCGCCGCAGAGTTCACACGCTTGGATCCTATCGCCGTCATCAGACGACGACATTTCCCGTGTTCATGATTCAAAAATTACGGCATGACCATTGCTAATGTAAGACATATTGAGCGCCTAAAATTTGCTGTAACGGAAATAAATCAACATTCCGGCAAAACATAGGCACTAGGAGGGGTGCCCTGCAATAACATACACACATGTCCAAATAGACCTAATTCAATATCGGTTGACTTTCGGTCCGTCAAGGCTTTCCTTAAATAACTCTCGTATCTTATGGTGTGTTGGTGCGCACTCTCTCACATTGATATGGTGGTGTATATATGTTGGTGGACACTCTCTCACACTAATAGTTCGACCGTCCGTGATGGGCGCACCTCCTCTCCTCTCCTTGCGCATTACACCGAGGTATATGTCGCAAGAAGAGAAGAGGAGGAAGCGCCCCCCACGACAACAGTCGGGATTCCTCCATCAAGAACACACATGAAAGTCACACAAGGAGCAACGATAGACCGAAAGTCACACACGCATTATACCGATATAATATCACTAATACATTTATAATGAACTCGAATATAATATCACTAATACATCATCTCGAATAATCCAGTTAATGCATCATCAAATATTAACCAATATACATCTCGAATATTATCATATAAGATCACTAATACAGATCGAATATCCTAGAATCCAAAGTGGAGGACGGTGAACTCGGTTCACTAGCGGTTTCTGAGTCGCTGGCGGTGGACACCCAAAGATAAGGAACCATCACCGGAAAATAACTCGGGTGAGATCCCTGAAGAACCTGCCAGGTATTGGAGAACCTGGCGTCCAACGCCGCCATGTAGCGACGGGCGTGCTCGTCCTCCTCCCTGACACGGCGACATACCACCTCCGCGGGGGGGCCGCTCCCTCTGCACCGAAAGTGGCCCACACGACCGCCACCAAAGAAGCTCCGGGTCGACGACGAGACCCGGATTCCTCACCAAGCTCCGAGCCCGGGAAGGTAGCACCTCCCAGTGCCAGCCCGGTAGAGCCCAGTCCCGGACATTGCGCCTCTCAAGGATGTCGCCGCCGACTCGACGACGAGGATGCGGGCCGGGCATCGTCAACGTCGAAAACAAATTCCTATGAGAACATTTTCTTATCGTTTAATGTTTTACTTTCTAGTTATCTTCTTACAAATAAGCGAACAATTTATTTTTTCACATTATTAAAATAAGACATAAAAAAAGGTCTATGGTTTGCCGGAATGCCGTTTCCCAGCAAATCCCGACACTCGATATGCCTACTTTCTAGCACAAGTCATGCCAAAATTCACGGGAAATTTCGGCATGACCTTTGCTAAAAAGTGGACATATCGAGCGCCTGAAATTCACCGGAACGGAAATAAATCAACATTCCGATGAAACATAGGCCACTCGGATTATTTACCCTGCACATAACCATCACTTTCCTAACATCACATGTCCAAAATATCACATGTCCAAATTCCAAACATCACATGTCCAAATCACATGTCCACATATCAGATGTCCACTTCAAATTTGCATATAACAGCAAGAAAAATATAGAACTTGAAGAAAATGCAATAAGTCCTTTTTCTTCACAATATTTGAAACTAAATTCAGCCTACCTAAATTTCTGTCCTAATTTGAAACCTACCTAAATTTCTGTCCTAATTTGAAAACCTAGTTAATTTCATACTAATTAACTAGATTCATACTACCTAATCTGTCCTAGGGTTCATACTAATTCATGTAGAGTTAATCAATTCTATTTTATATTTAAATAGCAACAATTGCTTTAACTAAAAAAATTAAATACCTAGAATTCTGTCAACTACACCTAAAACACCTAAAATACCTAGAATTCATTTAACCCATACTAATTCTGTTTTTTAACTAGGGTGCATACCAACTAATTAACTATAGGGATCATACTAGCTATTTCATCAACACATTTTCTGAAATTTGAATTCACAATTTTCTGAATTTTTAATTCACAACATCATTTCCTAACACCAACCTAATTCACCTACTGTTTTCAATTGTAAATTAAACCTACCTATTTCATGAACCCTAGAACCCTAGAACCTAACTACAAAACCTAACTACATGAACCATAGAACCCTAGAACCCTTAGGTAGAGAGACAGAGAGAGAGAAGGAGGGGCAGAGGACTTACAAGAGGCTAGGGGAGACGTCGGCGGCGAGGTGGAGCTCGAGGGAGATGCCGGCGGCCAGGTGGAGCTCGGGGGAGACGGGTGCGGGTGGAGGAGCGAGCGGCGACGGAGGGCGCGCGGGCAGCAACGGACGGGGCACGGGCAGGCGACGGAGGGCGGCGACGGACGCGGCGCGGGCACGCGACGCAGGGCGGCGATGGACGGGGCGCGGGCAGGCGATGACGGCGTCGGAGGAGAGGGATCGAATGGGGAATGGGATGGAGGAAAGGAAGCCCGCGCGGGGGTTATGTCAAGATATCAGTAGCGCGTTTCTATAAAACACACTATAGCTAAAGTACCTATAGCGCGTTTTGCGAAAATGCGCTACTGATATCTTGACATAGCTATAGCGCGTTTTAGGTTCAAACTTAGCCGTAGCGCCCTACCCAAAAAACGCACTACTACTATTATGTTAGCAGTAGCGCGTTTACCCTCGGCGCGCTACTACTAAACCTAGCCTGGCGGCAACGGTGGGGCAATATTAGTAGTAGCGCTTTTTTTTGCTGCCAAGCTGTTGCTAAGTAGTTAGCAGTAGCGCTTGTCCTGGACGCACACAACGGCTATGTAGCAGTAGCACCTATTGTTATCCAGCGCTACTGCTAAGGTTCTATGTATAAGGTTTTCCCTAGTAGTGAATGATATTGTGAAGTTGAAATTATTTCCTTTTTCCTTGCGGGATCGTGCAAAAATTTGGTTTTCTTCTTTGCCTCGCAATAGTATCGATTCTTGGAATAAGTGCAAGGATGCTTTTATCACTAAGTACTTTCCGCCCGCGATAATTATTTCCCTTAGGACGCAAATCATGAATTTTAAGCATCTTGAGCATGAACATGTTGCACAATCTTGTGAAAGAATGAAATTGATGCTAAGAAATTGTTCTACTAATGGTTTAAATCTTTGGATGATCATACAAAAAATTTATGCGGGATTGAATTTTGTCTCTAGAAATCTTTTAAATTCCGCCGCGGGTGGTACTTTTATGGAAATTACTTTGGGTGAAGCTACTAAATTGCTAGATAATATCATGGCAAATTATTCACAATGGCATACCGAAAGAGCACCTATTAGTAAAAAAGGTTAATTCGGTTGAAGAAATTAGTACTTTGAGTGATAAGGTTGATGCTTTGATGAAATTGGTTGCTAGTAAAAATGCTCCTATTGATCTTAATGATGTGCCTTTGTCTACCTTGATTGAGCAAAATAGTGATTCCGTAGATGTGAACTTTGTCTCGCGAAACAATTTCAATAACAATGCTTATAGAGGTAATTTTAATCCTAGGCCTTTTCCTGGAAATTCCTCTAATAATTATGGTAATTCCTATGGTAATTCATCTTAAAATAATAATAGGAATACCTCTGATCTTGAGAGTAATATTAAATAATTTATCAATGCGCAAAAGGCTTTCAATACCACGATAGAAGAAAAGTTGAATAAGATTGATGATATGTCTAGAAGCATTGATAGAATTTCTCATGATGTTGAAAATCTCAAGTTGAAAGCTTTTGTGCCTAAGATTGATGAATCGATTAAAGCTTTATATGTCTCTATGGATGAAAGTAAGAAAAGAACCGCTATGCTTAGAGCTAAAAGAGAAATCTAAGAAAAATCGTTTTCTAGTGATTGCCTTCATAAAAGTGATGTAGATCTTAAAGTGATTGGTGTTTCTACTATTGATTTCTTGTTTATTAATATTAAGATTGATGATAAAGGGACTGAAGTAGAGTCAACTTTAGCTAGAAGGCGTCCCAATAATTTGGAGGGTGAAAATCTTGATGAAATTTTTGATAAAAGTGGGTTTGAAGAGGTCAAAACTCTAACTAGTGATGTGCCCACTATTTTGGATTGCAAAGACTTTAATTACGATAGTTGCTCCTTGATTGAATGTATTTATTTGCTGCAATCCATGTTGAATTCACCCCATGCTTATGAGCAAAATAAAGCTTTTACTAAACATATCGTTGATGCCATGATGAAATCTTTTGAAGAAAAGTTGGAGTTGGAGATTTCTAGTCCTAGAAAATTGCATGATGAGTGGGAACCTACCATTAAGGTCAAGATTAAAAATTATGAGTGCTTTTCTTTATGTGATTTGGGTGGTAGTGTTTCCACGATTCTGAAATTTTTATGTGATGTGCTTGGTCTTACCAATATTGAAGAATGCTCTCTTAATTTGCACTTGGCGGATTCTACTATTAAAAAGCCTTTGGGAAGAATTAATGATGTTCTTATTCTTGCAAATAGGAACTATGTGCCCATAGATTTTATTGAGCTTGATATTGATTGCAATCCGTCTTGCCCCATTATACTTGGTAGACCGTTTTTACGCACTATAGGTGCCGTGATTGATATGAAAGAAGGCAATATTCATTTTCAATTTCCACTAAGAAAGGGTATGGAACACTTACCTAGAACAAGAGTTAAGCCACCATATGAATCAATCATGAGGGCATCCTATGGATCCAAAACCAAAGATGACAATACTTGAATCTATGTGTTATGCCTAGCTAGGGGCGTAAAACGATAGCGCTTGTTGGGAGGCAACCCAATGAATAAATTTATTTTTGCTTTTTCCTTTCTGTTTTTGAGTGTTGACACAATTATGCCTCTGTTATAATTGTGTTTTAATGGTTTATTTAGTGTTTGTGCCAAGTAGAGCCTTTAGGATGATTCATAAGATGAGTAGAAGCGATGCTGAATCTGAAACAGAAACTTTGCGTCCAGTATTTGAATTTTCATTTTTTGCTGGAACGTGATCTGGGGCTGAAATTTTAACACAGTGTTTCTATACAAATTCTTTACGTTGTCCTAATGTTTCAGAATTCTTAGAGTTATAGAAGTATGTCTAGAGTACAGATTACTACAGACTGTTCTGTTTAAAACACATTCTATTTTCGTTGCATTGTGTGCTTGTTTTGATGAATCTATGGGTTATATTGAAGGGTATGAGCCTTGTTAAAGTTGAAATACGGTAGGTATAATGCAATAAGAAAATATGAATGGGTTTGCAATAGCAGCTAAAGTAGTGTTTTGCTTTATTATACTAACGGATCTCACGAAGATTTTGTTGAGTTTTGTGTGATTGAAGTTTTCAAGTTTTGGGTGAGATCACGATGGATGAAGGAATAAGGAGTGATAAGAGCCTAATCTTGGGGATGCTAACGCACCCCCAAGATATATCCAAAGAGTAACAAGCAACTAAGCTTGGGGATGCCCCCGAGTGGCATCCCCTCTTTCTTCTAACAACCATCGGTATTTTACTTGGAGCTATATTTTTATTCGTCGCATATCATGAGTTTTGCTTGGAGCGTCTTGTATCTTTGCTTGCTTTGCTTGTTAGTTTTTCTTTTGTATCCTTGCTGTACACACCTATTTAGGGGAGCCAAAATTATGCTATGATTTGTTAGAATTGCTCTCTATGCTTCACTTAAACTTTTTGAGCTATAGAATTGCTCTAGTGCTTCACTTATATCCTTTTGAGCACGGTGTGTTTGGAATTTTTTTGTAGAAATACTCTCATGCTTCACTGAGATTAATTTGAGAGTTAGTAATTTTTTGTAGAAATCCTCTCATGCTTCACTTATACCTTTTTGAGAGATGAAATCTTTATGCTCATGTGCTTCACTTAGATTTGTTTGAGCTTGTCAAAAAGCAATGGCAATATATGAAACTAGTCCCAAAGTGATAGATACCCAAGGAGGATATAATAAAAACTTTCATGAAGATCATTGGGCAAATTAAACTTGATTCCTTGTAATAGTTTTGAAACATGATGATAGTAATATGCGAGTCATGTTAGTGAGTAATTATGCTTTGGTAGGAATATTGGTGTTAAGGTTTATGATTCCCTATGCAAGTACGAAAGTCAATAGTTATGCAATGAAATTACATCCTACTTGTGGTGCATTATTCAGTGTTAGTTATGTTCAATGCTCACTTATGTGAATTTTCGTTTCTTGGTTTCGTTGCTTCTCAATCTATTTGCTAGCCTCCATTTGTACTAAGTAGAAATACTACTTGTGCAAATCCTTAAACCAAGTTTTGCTTTATGAGTCCACCATACCTACCTATATGCGGTATTTCCATGCCGTTCCAAGCAAATTTGTATGTGCCATCTCTAAATTTTCAAAATAAATTTTCTCTTTTGTGTGCTCGTACCGCTCATGAAATGGTGGGGAGTGTCCAATATTTCTCCATGCTAGATGTGTTATTCTCAAGATGAGTGTTTATTCACTTGTCATTGCACGAGAGTGCGGCGGTCATAGGGATGCCCATTCCTGAAATGAAAAAGAAAAAAATATTTACTTTATGTTGTCAAATAATAAATTCCTTGGAAAGTGTTGGTGTCGGTGTCAAAACCGGCGGATCTCGGGTAGGGGGTCCCGAACTGTGAGACCTGGATCGATGGTAACAGGAGACGAAGGGGACAAGGTTTTACCCAGGTTCGGGCCCTCCTATGGAGGTAATACCCACGTCCTGCTTGATTATATTGATTGTATGGGGATTACAGAGTTGATCTACCTCGAGATCAAGTAACTAAACCCTAGATGAGTTCTCTTGTCCTACCACCTAAAACCCTCCGGCTTATATAGACGCCAGGGGTCCCTAGGGTTTACACATGGTCGGTTACACGTCGAAGGGATAAACATGCCTATTCACTACTCCAAACGTGGAAGGCAAGCCACGATTCTCGAAGCTTCCTCCTTGGAGACGAGATCTTCAATCCTTCCAATATTCAGCAAGTGGCCCATATAGTCCGGCCCATAAGTAATAGGTCAACCTCCCGAGGACCCCTTAAACCAGGACTCCCTCAGTAGCCCCCGAACTAGCCTCCAACGCCAAGGGTCCAAGCTCCAGCTGCTTCAAATGATTAGAGTCTTCGGCTTGCGAGGCGAGTTCCTTTCTCCGAACAATGCTCGGCCGAGTTAGTTCGGCCCCCGTCGACGTGTAGTTTCTCCGATCATAGATCGTCCGAACATCATGAGTAACCAGCCCTGAAGGCCAAACGTCAGGGAGTAAATAGTGACTTATGACAACCTTTCAGACGGAAAGTCACGGCCCACCACGACCATTGAGCCAGTCGAAAAGACCTGCTTCGTGGTTCGAGGCCGTTTCCACTAGCACGATCCATCAATGCACAGATCATGCCCCATTTTACACGGGATATGTTTGATCACGCGCGTATAACGACACGCATGCCTTGGGAAGCGGAGAGATTCACGGCGCCGTGAAGGGAGGCTAACCGGCAGCAAGCTTTAATAAAAGGGGAAGAAAACCCCAAGGCTTATCCGCATCTCGCATTCGTATCCCCGCTTCCCCCTTCTCCCGAGCTTCCAGAGCCCAGATCTAGGTTTCCCAATCCACTCCTCCTCCGAGCACAGCCATGGCCGGCTCAGGTTCTAGCGGCAAGTGGGAGGCTTCCTCAGTCACCGACCAGGACATCCGAGACCTCAAGGAGGCCGGATACCTCCCCGCCAACGTCTTCCACCGCGCCACAGAGGAGGGTCAGGTGATCCCCACCCCCAAACCAGGTGAGAGGGTGGTCTTCATCCCTCACTTCATCAGAGGGTTAAGCTTCCCGCTTCACCCCTTCGTGAGGGGCCTCATGTTCTTCTACGGCCTCGACTTCCACGACCTCCCGCCGAACTCTGTTATGCATATATCGGCCTTCATCATCGTCTGCGAGGCGTTCCTGCGAGTCGAGCCACACTTCGGACTGTGGCTCAAGGTCTTTAACATCAAGCCGAAGTGTGTTGCCGGCGCACATGCGGATTGCGGCGGGGCAGTCATCGGCAAGCTTCCGTGCGCAGTGTGGCCATCCGGCACCTTCATCGACACCATCAAGACCTGGCAAAAAGAGTGGTTTTACATCACCGAGCCAAGGGAGGAGGGCGGAACTGTTCCTGTCGAATCCAGATCAGGCCCTCCGACCAGATTGACCTCATGGGTCCGAAAGGGCCTTGACTGGGGGTCGGACATAGAGGTGGAGGACCTGCAGAGGGGCATCGCCTCCCTAATCAGGGAGGGAGTCGGCCTGACCAATGTGGTCCAGGTTATGCTTCGGCGGCGCATCCTCCCCTGCCAGCGCCGGAGTTCTCCTATGTGGGATTACCGGACTGACGACGATCCTATAGTTCGTCAACTCTTCCGCACCACGCGGGAGAAGCTATGGAAGGCGCTGTTCAAGGCGCAGGAGAACTGGCCGGGCAAGAAGGAGGACAAGGGCTTGAGCGCCATCAAGTCCCCACCCGAGGTATAGCATAGTTTCATTTCACCGGTTCTATCTTCCTAAAGATAGTCTAAGCATTTTCCGATCACCTTTCACAGGAATGGTTGAGCAAATCCACAGGCATCAAGTGTTCGGCTCCACAGACCGAAGACCCCAAGTCTCCGCTACTGTTGGAGATGCTCGTCGTGGCGCCTTACAAGGCACCAGAGAAGAAGGAGAAGAAGAAGCCAGGCCGAACAGGCCTGCGCAACAGGGACCAGCCAGAAGTTGTGTTCGAAGAGACCCACGCCTCCTCGAATCAAGAGGAGGAGCATGAGGGTGAGGAGGGAGGCGATTCCCCCCTTGCCGGAAAAAGGGCGGCGTCATCGGACGCTCCGGAGGACGTAGATCCTCCTACCCTGAAGAAGACGCGCCGGACACAGGTAGCCCTATCCGATGATAGTACAGACTCGGATACCGAGCCCGAGGATTTTGAGAGGGTTCCACGAAGGAACCTCAGGGTTAAGCCCCCACCTCGAAGGTAAGGATCCGAAGACCTCGCGAGCTATTAGCGCTAAGTTTTTTAATGTTACTGACGTGTGAGTGCCTTCTGGCTTGCAGCCCACCGCGCGTTCTCCCTACCGATCAAGTTTCGGACGGGGAGACCCCGCCCGCCGAGCTAGCGGAGAGCGGAACCGCGTCGCACCCCACTCCTCCGGGCGCCACGAAGGACACCGCGGAGGTGTCATCCCAGCAGGCTCCTTTGGAGCCGGACACTGGAGGCGGGGGCGACGACGTCATGGTCGAGGCTAACACCTCGGCCGCCGAAGACCCGGGAGAGAAGCCCCTCCCGGATACTGAGGAGACCAGACAAGGAGATGTCCAGTCACCTCCAAGGTTGTCGCCGGAGCGCACCACGCCTCCGGAGGCACAGGTTCAATCCCCGGTCGAAGATCGGGTCAACCGACCACCACCGGCACCGCCGACCACTGGGTGGCCGGCTATGGGGGAGGCTCTGTCAAGCACCCCCATATCCGAAGAGAACCGCACCCTTATGGGTACGGTGCTACAGAGCATTCAGTCCATGGATACCGGACTGAAGGAGGCCTTCAACGGTCTCCTGACGGGCTTTCAAGTGAGTCATGTAATGCTCTACTTTGTGAAATATTGATTTCTGTAAGTTATGATTATATGAATGGCAGCCCCTGAGCCCTAGGTGAGTTTGGAAAAACTTACCTGGGGGTCAAATCATAGATCCTTATCCGAACTATGTATAGGACAATATATGTTCGGATCATTCTGTCAGCCCTTAAGAGGACCGTACACAGGATCATTTTAGTGACAGTTCGGAGGTTGTAAACTCCTGTAACGTTATATGATGTTGTTTGTTACAGGCTTCGTCGACGGCAGCGGCCAATAACGCTGCCGAGCTAGAAGAGCTAAATCGGAAGCTCAAGAGCTCCGAAGACGAGCTTGACGCTCTAAACAAGAGATTCGACGAGGCGCAAGGTAAGTCGAATTAGAGTAAAAAACTCTTCGTTACCGTACTGTCAATGCAGTGTTGTTTGATATGCTTAATGCTTGCGCAGCCTCGGCGAAGGAGATTGAGAAGCTCAAGGCCGAGCTTGAGAAGGCCAAGCAGGAGGCTGCGGTGGAGAAGGCGGCTGCCAAAGAAGCAGCTACCGCGCTATCCGCCCTAAGAGCCACCAGCGACAAGCATGAGGCTCGGGTGGAGGAAATCCAGCAGGAGCTCAAACATGCTGGGCGGAAGTGCGAGGACCAGGAGTGGAAGGGAAAGGAGCAGGCCGCCGAACTATCCACCCTGAAAACCAATCTCCAAAAGGAGCGGGTGGATAGGCGGTCATTTGAAGAGGAGCTCAGCCAAGCCAAAGCTATCATGGATGGTAAGCCGTATTCATTGCAGTGTATCTTCGGGGAAAGCAAGTTCGAGTTGCTTACCCAAGTATGGCGTTCCTCAGGCGCCTGCTCGGACCTCCAGAAGAGCTTAGCGGACGCGAAGCAGTTCTATGCTTCGCGGGGAGAAGGAGATGAAGCTCGGCTATTCTGGGCGCAATTCGAAGCCCCCGAGCGTTCTCCTCTCCTTGTGGAGCAGCTGAAGCAGCTGATGGAGCTACACCGGATGGCGGAACCGGCCATGAAGGATATCTGTACCCGGCTATGGCCCAACGAGCCATTGCCGGGCACTTACTTCGGCCTGGTGCAGAAGCTCGGTGATGCCACTCCTCGGGTCGACGCACTGAGGCGGTCTTCCTGCATCGAAGGAGCCAGGATGACCTTCGCGAAGGCCAAGGTGCACTGGCCGGGGCTGGACCCGATGAAGGTAGCCACTGCCCCTCCGCCTCCTGGAAAGGGTCATAGGCGCCCCGAGCTGTACTTCTCCGGGGTTATGGAGGGTGCTCGGGCCATAGAATCACAGTGTACGAGAGAGAACGAGTATGAATAGATTACTGTACTATGTCCGAAGACTTGTCAGCGTGTATATATTTAAAATGCATGGTTTTATCATGTCTTGTATGTTTTGCATCCTTTATAACTCCTATGTGGCCATTAAACCTGAAAGCTGCGAGTCGTCGGCTTCAGCCCCCGTGTAGATACTACGCGAGGTGTCTCTTCCAATCGCACTATGACCCTTAGCCGAGCTATTGGTACCCGAAGGCGGAAGTGTGAGGCAGACAAGGCAATCAGACCATAATGCTTTATTTCTTTCACTTAGCCGTAGGGGCGCGAGAAAGGAGTGCGGGGGCTGGTGACTAGCCCCCAGGCGTTTGTGATGTTCGGATAAACCGCGGCCAAAGGCTATATCACCTGGTTTGTACTAACACCAAACCCATCGTATGACACGGAATAACCTCTGACGAGATTTAGCTTAAGCTCGGATTCGCAGACCGGTTCTTCGCATACCATGACAGTCAGTTTTCGGCTTTCTCCGCTGAGGCGCTTAACCAGACTAGCCGGAAGCGCAATCGCAGCGGTGCTCCCTTTGCCCTTTTAACCGAACTAGCGGAACATAAAGGGGCAAGCACAGGAGCCGGGCAACCCAACTATTGACCCAAGACATAGTTCGGAACCAATGCATATAAAGCGGAATTCCAAGACGCCGAACACTAAAGCAGTTGTGATTAGGGCGATTTTTAAGGTCGAGCCCCCGTTCTTTTAGCCGGTTGCGTCGTAAAATATACCAAACAGGCTCGTGAGAAGAGGGAGAAAACAAAAAGTGTTCCGAAAAGGGACAGCAAAGAGAAAATGACATATCTGTATTTTTCTCAACAACTCTTATTATTCGAATTGCCGATGCGACTGTTTACAGGTATTTGATAAATGAAATATAAACTTTACAGGAGGGGTTGTACCGAGGGCCTTCGATGAATGACCTGACGTCCGTGATGTGCCCTGTCGCTTATCCGCTCCTGCATCTCCTAAGGAGGTGTATGCCTTTATGGGCTTTACTTGTTCGGCGGACGGACCTTTGGAGAAAGAGTCTTGAGAAGTCGCCGAAGTATGGATGAGCTTGACGCCTTTAGCAGGCACTTTATGGTACCTGTAGTATGTCCGAAGACGTGTTAACGGTAATAGTTCGGTCCAGCCGAACACCTACCCTCTAACAGTTGTTCCCCACCGCTGCCCAAGGAATTTTGAGCGCGAAGTTGTGCCTCCTTGGCACGTACTTTGCTAGTGCTAGGGCCGTGCGATGGGGGGCGAGTCCCTATTTATGGGGAGAGGAAGGTGCTGGTACTTCGGATCGAGACCGAGCTTGCTTCCCAGCTTTGGGTGCCTTTACGGCAGATGTCGGCGCTTACCAATCATCGGTGTAATGGAATTCGGCCGCCAGGGCCAACGCATGTTCCTCAGTTCGGAGGGAGCGCTCTGTGTTGCCGTTAACAGTAATGACCCCCCTAGGGCCGGGCATCTTGAGCTTGAGGTATGCGTAGTGCGGGATGGCATTAAAGCGAGCGAACGCTGTACGGCCGAGCAGGGCGTGATAGCCGCTACAGAAAGGTACGATGTCGAAGATCAAGTCCTCGCTTCGGAAGTTATCGGGCGAGCCGAACATGACCTCCAGGCTTACGGAGCCTGTGCACCGGGCTTCAACGCCTGGTATCACTCCTTTGAAGGTAGTGTTGCTGGGCTTGATCCTTGACGGATCTATGCCCATCTTTTTTACCGTATCTGAGTAAATCAGATTGAGGCTACTTCCACCGTCCATGAGGACTTTAGTGAGGTGGTACCCATCTATGATCGGGTCTAGGACGAGTGCGGCCGAACCCCCATGACGGATACTGGTCGGATGGTCGCGTCGATCGAAAGTGATCGGATATGCCGACCATGGGTTATACTTCGGGGCTACAGGCTCTATGGCGTAGACATCTCGAAGGGCGCGCTTCCTCTCCTTTTTCGGTATATGAGTGGCGTAGATCATGTTTACTGTCTTTACCTCTGGAGGGAATTTCTTTTGACCGCCACCGATCGGACCACGAGGCTCATCCTCGTCCTCGCTGCGTGGGCTCTTGCCTTGGTCCTCAGATGTGAGCTTGCCGGCCTATTTGAAGACCCAACAGTTACGGTTGGTGTGATTGGCGGGCTTCTCTTGAGTGTCGTGGATCTGGCAAGGCCTCTCTAGGATCTTGTCCAGCGGGGTTGGTCCATCGTGTTTGCCTTGAGGAGGCTTCTTCCGCTGCCCAGGTCGGGAATTGCGGAAGCCGGCATTAACAGCCGTGTCATCGGCGTCACTATTATTGTGTCGGCGCTTGTTCTTGTTGCGCTTTGGTTTCCCGTTGCCATCCCGAACTTCAGAGGTTTCGGGGTCTTCGGGGTTATGGCTATGTCTAGCTAGCCAGTTATCCTCGCCCGCGCAAAATCGGGTCATGAGTGATGTGAGGGCGGACATTGTCCTTGGTTTGTCCTGGCCGAGCTGTCGAGCCAACCATTCATCCCGAATATTATGCCTGAAGGAGGCTATAGCTTCGGCGTCCGGGCAGTCTACGATCTGGTTCTTCTTGGTCAGGAAACGATTCCAGAATAGCCGTGCGGACTCTCCTGGCTTCTGTATGACATTGCTTAGATCGGAGGAGTCCGGTGGCCGAACATAAGTGCCCTGGAAGTTAGATCGGAATGCCTCTTCTAGGTCCTCCCAACACCCAATAGAGTATTCGGGGAGGCTATTTAACCAGTGCCGAGCTGGCCCCTTGAGCTTCAGGGGTAAGTACTTGATGGCGTGGAGGTCATCTCCTCGCGCCATGTGGATGTGGAGGAGGAAATCCTCGATCCATACGGTTGGGTCAATTGTCCCATCGTATTGCTCTATGTTTACGGGTTTAAACCCTTCCGGGAATTGATGCCGCATTACCTCGTCCGTGAAGCACAGTGGGTGGGCGGCGCCTCGGACCCGAGCTATGGCGCGCCGGTGATCGGTGTCTGTCCTAGCTCGGGTTCGTTCCCGATCTTCATTATCGCGGTCGAACCAAGGCCGGTACCCTTCCCGTCTATCGGGTGAGTATCCTCTGGATCCGTAGATGGATCGCGCACGACCTGCTCTATGGTCCAGGTCGTGTCGCAGGTCAAACCTGCCATCGGGCTCTAGTGGCTCCTTTCCCCGTCTACGGGGTATCGTTGGCCTATAGCCGGTATCGTCAGCCGTCCTGTCGCGTCCTCGAGGAGGGCGGTCTGGCTTGTAGTATGGGGTATGCTTGGGAGACGGCGTATCAGTGAGCTCGTCGTTGAATTGTGGCAGCAGCCTTCTGCGTGGGTAGCTCTTAGGTTGGTCCGATAGATCGGTGTCGTTTCCTTCCTCAGCTGAGAGGACTCTCGTCCATCGGTCGTTGAGGTCGTCTTGTTCGGCTCTGAGTTGCCGCTCTTTTGCTTTCAGGCTGCGAGCCATAGATATGAGCTGTTGCCTGAACAGTTCCTGATCTTCAGGATTGTCGGGGATGGCGAAGTCATCGGCATCCGCATTATCCTCCCCCTCGATAGAGCGGAGGTAGTCGTTGTCCTCAGGATCATCTGGATCATCGGGGTTGCGACGGCCTTCGGGTTTCTCCTGACCCTCTAACGGGTGATCAGGGATTTCAGGACCGCCGATGTCTTCCGGGGTATCTCCGTCCCCGGTGCCATCGATAGACTTTCGCCCCTTTTTTCCTTTTGACCGTTTATGCGGCTTTCGGCGTCTTGACGGCGCTTCATCCGATTTATCGCCGTTGTTTTTCGGAGTGTCCACCATGTAGACGTCGTATGTAGAGGTGGCAGTCCACTGCCCGGTCTGTACTCATCAATGTACTCTGCTTCCTCGGAAGCGTATTCTAGCATGTCGGTTAAATCCTCGACAGTGGCTATCAAGTGGGTGGTGGGTGGGACGAAAAATCCGTCCTGACCCGTCTGACGCCCGATCTGAGAATAGATCGGGGTTAGGTCGTCGTTGATCTTCATCGACGAGATCCGATCTAGAGCCTCGTCGAGTATTGAGAGCTCGATCGGACCGGTCTGCCCGGAGCTTCCGGAGTGAACCTCCGATGCGTCCGTGCAGGGAGAGTGTTCGGCAAGAACTGATGTCCGGACGTCGGGCACTATGACCTGATCCGGACTGAAAGTCGGGCCCTCGCCGGGGTAGATCCCATGGGCGGAGCCGAAAGATGGGTCTGGGGTTAAAGCCTCAGAGTCTTCGGGCATGGCAGGCGAGACTGCGAGCCCGGTTAGTGATAGATCGCCTCGAGAGTCTACGGAGAACTCTAAGTTCCCGAATCTGACCTCTTGATCAGGGGCGAAACTTCCGACGCGACCTAGATGGCCGGCCGGGTCAGCGTGCAGCACTATGCTGCCGAAAGCAAAGATCTGTCCAGGGACAAAAGTGCCCGTGTTGCGGACCTCTTCGTTGAGGACTAGGCGAGCCATCGATTTCTTCTGACGATCACAGCGGAACTCTCAATGAAAGCACCAATGTCGGTGTCAAAACCGGCGGATCTCGAGTAGGGGGTCCCGAACTGTTAGACCTGGATCGATGGTAACAGGAGACGAAGGGGACAAGGTTTTACTTAGGTGCGGGCCCTCCTATGGAGGTAATACCCTACGTCCTGCTTGATTATATTGATTGTATGGGGATCACAGAGTTGATCTACCTCGAGATCAAGTAACTAAACCCTAGATGAGTTCTCTTGTCCTACCACCTAAAACCCTCCGGCTTATATAGACGCCAGGGGTCCCTAGGGTTTACACATGGTCGGTTACACGTCGAAGGGATAAACATGCCTATTCACTACTCCAAACGTGGAAGGCAAGCCACGATTCTCAAAGCTTCCTCCTTGGAGACGAGATCTTCAATCCTTCCAATATTCGGCAAGTGGCCCATA
This sequence comes from Elymus sibiricus, assembly GCA_039707655.1. NCBI lineage: Eukaryota > Viridiplantae > Streptophyta > Magnoliopsida > Poales > Poaceae > Elymus > Elymus sibiricus. Next base: position 386,655,059 of record CM077673.1, on the reverse strand, counting down.
TAGTCCGGCCCATAAGTAATAGGTCGACCTCCCGAGGACCCCTTAAACCAGGACTCCCTCAGTTGGTATGGAAGGCAACCGTGGATACGGCCCGCCATGGAATGTGAAAGTTTGGTGGAAAAAGGAATAAACTTTATTTTCTGTTTGGGAACCGCCTATGATATATCTACCATGGAAAGTATTGTGAGCTACTTTGTCGTTTTCGTTGACAGGAAAAGCATGCCACCCAAAATATTTTTCTCTCTCAATTTAAAACTTTGAGCTCTGGCACCTCTACAAATCCCTACTTCCCTCTGCGAAGGGCCTATCTATTTACTTTATGCAATTTTTATTTTACTTTGAGTCTCCATCTTCTCTTATAAAGAACCAACTAGGGGGCACTATGATCGTACTTGAGCATTGGGTATAGCTAATATTTGAGTGTGTGTCATGAATGGATCAATGATTGAGCATGATGGGCTAGGGATAACTTTCGTTAGTGTTGATATTTTGAAAGACATGGTTGCTTGTTGGCATGCTTGAGTATTGAATTCATTATGTTAAAACTAGACTATTGCTTTGAATCATCTACAAGTCCAAACGTCCATGCTATACAAAAGAAAAGAATATGAGATGAACATGTTAGGCAGCATTCCACATCAAAATTTTGTTTTTATCATTTACCTACTCGAGGACGAGTAGGAATTAAGCTTGGGGATGCTGATACGTCTCCAACTTATCTATAATTTTTGCTTGTTCCATGCTGTTATATTATCATTCTTGGATGTTTTACAATCATTTTATAACAACTTTATATCATTTTTTGGGACTAACCTATTGACATAGTGCCAAAGTGCTAGTTGCTATTTTTGCTTATTTTTTTTACTTCGCAGAATATCAGTACCAAACGGAGTCCAATCGCGATGAAACTTTTTGGAGATTTTTTGGGACCAGAAGACACCCATTGGGCCAAAAAAGAGCCAGGAAGGTGGGATGTGGAGAGCACAACCCACCAGGGCGCGCCAGGGGGCCCCGGCGCGCCCTGATGGGTTGTGCCCTCCACGGGGCCCCTCTCCACCGCCTCTGATGCCTATAAATTCTCAAATATTCGGAAAACCCTAGGGGAGTCGACGAAACACAATTCCAGCCACCGCAAGTTCCAGAACCTCGAGATCCAATCTAAACACCATCACGGAGGGGTTCATCTTCTTCATAGGTGCCTCTCCGATGATGCGTGAGTAGTCCACCATAGACCTACGGGTCCGTAGGCAGTAGCTAGATGGCTTCCTCTCTCTCTCATATGATTATCAATACAATGGTCACTTGGAGATCTATTTGATGTAAACTTTTGCGGTGTGTTTGTTGGGATCCGATGAATTTTGAGTTCATGATCAGTTTCTATCCATGAATATTATTTGAGTCTTTTTTGATCTCTTAAATGCATGATTACTTATAGCCTAGTATTTCTTCTTCGAATCTTTGGTTTAGTTAGGCTGACTAGATCGATTTTTCTTTCCATGGGAAGATGTGCTTTGTGATGGGTTCGATCTTGCGGTGTCCTTTCCCAGTGACAGAAGGGGCAGCAAGGCACGCATGTATCGTTGCCATTAAGGATAACAAGATGGGGTCTATTCCTACATGAATAGATCTTGTCTACATCATGTCATGTCATCATTCTTATTGCATTACTCCGTTTTTCCATGAACTTAATACACTAGATGCATGCTGGATAGCGGTCGATGTGTGGAGTAATAGTGGTAGATGCAGGCAGGAGTCGGTCTACTTATCTTGGACGTGATGCCTATATAATGATCATCGCCTTGGATATCGTCATGATTATTTGATCTTCTATCAATTGCCCAACAGTAATTTGTTCACCCACCGTGTGCTATACTCATGAGAGAAGCCACTGGTGAATCCTACGGCCCCCAGGTCTACTTTTCCAACATATTGCTTTCCGATCTATATTTTTGCCTCTTTGTTTTCAGATCTACTATACCAAAAATCCAAAAACATATTGCTGCACTTTTTATTTGCTCTTCTTATTTTGTGTTCTTGAGAGATCTATCTCTCCTATCTATCACTACCTAATCTATCTTTTTACCGTAGAGAGATTGACAACCTCTCTTTCGCGTCGGGTTGCAAGTACTTGTTATTTGTGTGCGGGTGTTGCTTATTGGATGGTGGTGATCCTCCTACTGGTTCGATAACCTTGGTTTCATAGCTGAGGGAAATACTTACCGTCGCTGTGCTGCATCATCCCTTCCTCTTTGGGGAAATACCGATGCAGTCTCAAGCCACGTCACAGGACGAGAGAGAGGAGGCCAAGATGACTAAATCAGAAAACTTGCAACACGAATGTTGTGTGGAACTACGAGATGAAGCTACCAATCAAAGGAAATATCAAACGGTCGACCGTGCGCGACAAATTTGACAAAAATCATCCAAAATAGCTCCAAACATGAACACAAAATTGAGCATTTACGGTCGACGAAACTACGAACCGAATACAATAATGGAAACGTAACATCGATGTGCATCATTTTGTGGAGAGCTTATCTCGAATCGAAGCACCATTGTGTAGATTAGAAGGGAGAAGGGAGAAAGGAGATTAGCGAGGAACTTAGTGAAGGTAGAAGAAGAAGCACGCACACAGGTCGCATCCCTCCAGCCTCCTCTCGTGCAAGGAGCCCACCCTTGTGCGCTCGCTGTGGCTCAGCTCAGCCTGGCCCACTGGGAACTGCCGATCTGAGCATTTCCAGCGAGACAGGCCCAGAGGTGCTTTGAGTTTCGTGCTATGCAGGCTCAATAGTGAAAACAATCAACCAAACAGCCCGGTTTCTTCCCGTGCGGGCGTAGTTGGGCCTAATGCACGCAACCAAACACGTCCGTACTTCATCACCTGAATTAGCAAGTAAGTATAGCAGCCACTCCCTTCCTGTGTCTGTGATGGACGATTTATTAGGTAGCCGCCACACCGATTTCATACGATCGCAAAGCACACTCGCATGATCACAGATGACCAGTGCATGAAAATCAGTTCTTTTTATTTACCACATATAGGACATGTATCTCTTGTTTATATGTTTCTTGCATACGTTGGTGACTAGAGCACCAGAAGTTGATTTCCAGGCCAGGATCTTCATCTTCTCGGGGACTTTCAATGCCCAAATGTACTGCCATAATGACCTAGAACTGGCTGGATTACTACTCGAGGCCCCCCTACAAACAAACTATTTTGATTGCTGGTAGCAAGGCGATAGGCACTTCTCACAATAAATTGGCCACTCCTTTTAGGAAACCATGCTATGAAGTCATGTCTATTCCTTGGGGATGTTCAAATTTTTATAATTTCACACACGCCCATCTCCCAAAAGTGATCACCAGTCTTTGCATATCCCAGACACCATGCTCATTGTATCTGCAGTTGCGCTTCAGCATGACGGGGCGAAAATCATGATCGCGCGGTATCCAGGGGTCTCGCCAGGTCCTAATTAACGAGCCATCTCCCACCCTCCAAATAATACATCGCTTCACAAGCTCAAGGCCATGAACGATTCCCTTCCAAACCGTCAAGAATTAATTGGAAAAATAGTATCCAACAAATTCCCATTGGGAGAAATTTTGCCTTTAATAACCGAGCACACAAATTGCCAGCCATGCTTAGCTAACAAGGTCTAGTTAAACGCTCCCATAAATCTCATACCACCCATCATCTTTGGGAGCTTCATCTTTTCACAACTAAGCCAAGCCATCTTTCTCCTACCTTTCTCCACATTCCACCAATACTGCCTCATCATGTGTGTCAGATCATCACCCACCGACACTGATAATTTGAAAACACTCATGACATAGGTGGGTATTGCTTGCGCTACTGACTTTATTAGCAGCTCTTTATTATGAGAGGACAAACAATGCTTGCTCCAATCCACAAGTCACATACTTAATCTTGACTGGATAGTTTCAAGTTGTCCTTTATGAATTCTTCCTTCAGGTACCGGTAACTCCAAATATTTAGGTTCAAACACTTGTTGTGAAATTTCCAGAGTACTCTTCACTTCCTCAACCACCGCAGACAATTATCAGAAAACAGGATGGAACACATAGCTGGGTTAATAAGTTGACCCGTCGCTGTTGCATATGTGTTCAACAAACAATGACTGCATGTTGGTCAGAAGCTTTGAATAACAACATGGTATCATCCACAAAGAATAAATGAGATATCATCGAAGCACCTAGACATATTGCAATGCCTTTCAAATCTCCCTCCACTACCGACTTGTTAATAAGTGTAGATAACGCGTCAGCAACAAATAGGAAAAAAACGGGGATAATGGATCACCTTGGCGAAAGCCCCTTGATGTGGTGAAAGACTCAAGAAATTTTCCACTAAACTTGATGGAATATTTAACTGATTTAACACATGCCATAATCCATGAGATCCACTCAGTAGAAAAACCCCACTTCAGTAATGCTTGCTCCAAGAAATCTCAGTCAACACGATCATATGCCTTTGAAAGGTCGAGCTTGTAAGCACACCCAGCAGGGCATGTGTGCATCAAAGATTGTATGTGATGAATACATTCAAAAGCAATTATTGAATTATCATAAATAAGTGGACCCGAGATGAACACACTCTGGTTATCTGAAATATGATCCGTTAACAACGGCCGGAGACGACTAACCATGCACTTCGAGACGATCCTATAAATTACAATTGGCCAGAAATCCTTCAATTCCTTAGGATGAGAAACCTTTGGAATCAAAACAATTGCGGTATCGTTGGCACCAGGCATTATCCCTGACTTAAAGAATTCTAAAACAACTACAATGATTACAATTTTGTGAACCACCCAACTATGTTGATAAAACCTGTTGGTAAACCATCCGAACCAGGTGCCTTTAAAGGCCCAATCTGAAATAATGCATCAGACACCTCTTGCTCCGAAAAAGGTGCACATAAAGAATCATTCGTACCATTTCGTTACATTTGGCTTGATGCACTCCAGGACTACCTGAGGGGTCAAAGTAGGGTATTTCGTGTACGCCTCCTTAAAGTATGAGGTCGCCATATGCTCCATATCTGAGGGCACACTACATCGCATACCGTCCAACAGACGAAGTCTCTGAATGTAATTTCTCCTACCTGCCAAACCGCTTGCCGGTGCATGTACGTAGTGTTTCGTTCCCCCTCTTTCAACCATGTTGCACGAGATCGTTGCAGCACAAATAATTAGGACACTGCATTGCTTCTTTCTTTCTGTTCAATTTTTTGAATCTTTCTATTCTTGAAAATTACAACGTGCAATTAATCAACTTCGGTGCTCTCCGACCAATTTGTCGGGATATGGATAGGTTATGCTCACAGGATTTGGGCATGCAATCAATCGCCCGGGAAACCACTACCTCGAAGAAGATGTGAGAGGGGATGTGGCTACGGATGAAGCAAAGGAGGGTGACGCATCGCTCGGGTCGTGAGAAAAGAAGGAACGTTTTTCTTTTCTTCGGAGCGACCGGCCTAATTGGGCTTTATGTGCCACTAGGCCTAAATGCACCACATACCTTCAAAACTTTCACCGGAGTAGCAACCCTTGGGCACTGGCCCACATCACGAACTGAATGTAAATGGACGGAGAAGAACAATCCAAACAATGCTCCGACAGCTAATATCTCTAATGGTGTAAGATGATCGGGAATTGGTTGAGGTTTACAGTCCTAAATTTAGACTAAGCACACAGACTTGTAGACAAAATAGAGTTCGAACGGTCTTCCCCCTTTTGGAATCTCTAGTGTGGTTTGCTAACCGTTACAGTTATAACGCCCCTAAGATATCCACACATACATAGAGAAAAGTCGGGTGACAGATTGCTAGATCCGACCACACGACTTCAGTGTGAAGTGGTGGCGGGTAGGATTTCCCAAAACCAATTAGCATCTTAATCCGCCTATTTGTCAACGGTACATGTACATAAGGGTATATGTATCGAAAGTAGGGTGGGTTGACGATTCAAAGACCCGTCAAATAATTTCGACGGAATATGTACCTAGGTTTAGCCTCCTGATACATGTACAAGTCATTACATCTTTCGTTGTGATATTTATTCTCTCAAGGGAGTACAATGGTGAGTACAATCTGAATTTTTGAAGCATCGAAGATGTTTGAGTGTGCTAAGAACGTGCAAAAATCCATAGCCATCCTAGAGCTCCTTGAATCCCATTTGCCCATGAAATTTGCATGCTCCTAGTGCGCTCGAGCATCTTCGACACTAAAAAAGTCATTTTTTGGAATTTTTTGTTCATCGAGATTAGGGATTCATTGATCAATTTTAAATCCCAAAGTCCTCTCCAGGTTATTTGTACTCCAAACTCCAAAAATTTCTCTTCACGGTCTTTGGGCGACGTGGTGTCGGTATGGAATGAGTTAAATCATGTACCCCGCTTAGAAAAAAGAAAGCACCCTAAAAAGGAGGCAAATATCACATGAATAACAAAGCAGGTATGTCGCTATCTATCAACACGAGCATTTTGCGAATTTGTCTCTCTGTGCGTGCCAAGAAATGTACTTGTACGCTTCTCCAAAAATGCACGCCCATAGCTCACGAGATTTTTCCAGCCTTGGCAAAAACGTCACGATGAGGAGCTAATCGAGCAGGTTCTTCTTGCTAAACCTTAGGCCCAGTTTTACACGCAGGAGGTGCCATCTTTACAAGGACCCCCTTAGATGGCGAACGTTCGTCAGGAGGGGGTGGCATTTACGAATGATTTTATTGTCACTTTTAGTTGTGAGGGGGTGACAGTTTCTCCAGAGATAGTTTTTTGTCAGGGCAGCAGTTTTTTAAAACTGTCATCATTTGATCGCGTCTCGGAACTAAAACCATCATAAGAAAGGGTCTGCTTGCCACCCTTCTCGCAGCGAACGGTTGTCATATAGGATTTCTGTAAAAGAAAGGAACTCGTAGCGTGAACCGCAATCTTGGTATCGTCCGCTGCGCTGCTTCCGATCGAGCCGTGCTCTGAAGCCGAGGCAATGATCGACCGGGGCCGGCCGGGACCATCGCCACGGCCGATACACGGCGAGGTCGGCAGATTCCTCCCGTCGGCCGGCGTCAGGTGGGGGGGTGTCCTGTGCGCGTGTCGTTGTGGACGTGGTTGCTCTTCCGCGGACGGAGAGGAGGGGCTCGGTCTCTGCGGTCGACACGCCGCGCGGGGGGGCACGCGCGTGTTCGTTTCCGTCCGTACGCGATCTCCGTCGCCTTGGTCGTACCAGGGCGGCGATCGATCTATGTCCGTCCGTTCCCTGCACGGCAGGGCGTGTCCACGCACGAGACGAGTCACGCACCAGCCCGCAGTGCAACCTCCTCGTCCACCCGTAAGTGAGTGACAAACCGGTACCTGCTTGGTCAGCTCGACGGAGGTTTTCTTCCTTCCTCAAGTTGCCAACTCCGCCATTGCTCCATTGATGGTCCACTAACCCGGTGTTACCTGCATCTAGTCACACGCACACACGCACGCACGCACGCACGCCCGTGCACTTGCACACTTGCATTGCCCACTAGTTCTCGGATCGCATTGAATTCATGAATCCGTCGTGTCATTCCGTTCACTGTTGCTACAACTCACCGGAGAGATCTGTCGAGAGAGGCAACAAGCAAGTGAGACCGACCGGGCGTCATTTTCCGCATTCACGTCACGAAAGTTCAACCCAAGACCGACACCGGACTTTTGGATCGACTAGCCAGCAGCCAGCTGCTGATCCATGGCAGCGACTGATCGGAAAATCAGCCGTAATTAAGTTCAGCCGCCTGGCTGGCTGGCTGGCTTGAGATCATACATGCATATGCCCCACAGGCCACAGGTTCGACGGGGCAGAAATATATATGCTCCGCATATTATACACCAGGATTTATCAGGTAGAGAGATGCCACCGGAAATTCCCAATAATGCAGAGAAAATGAATCAAAGTGGTTTTTCTTTGAAATATGCTAGCATTCCCTTATAAAGAAATATAAAAGCATTTTAATCACTACTCCCTCCGTTCCTAAATATAAGTCTTTTAAGAGGTTTCATTAGGGGACTACATACGGATGTATATAGACATACTTTAGAGTATAGATTCACTCATTTTGCTTCGTATGTAGCCCCCTATTAAAATCTCTAAAATGACTTATATTTAGGAACGGATGGAGTACAAAGTAAAGCATAGGTGAAGGGAGTTTTCAAACTGGCCATGCATATATGGGCATGCAGAATACTCCTTCCGTTCCTAAATATAAGTCTTTTAAGAGATTTCACTACGGACTACATACGGATGTATATAAACATATTTTAGAGTGTAGATTCACACATTGTCCTCCAAATGTAGTCCATAATGAAATCTTTAAAAAAACTTATATTTAAGAACGGAGAGAGTATATTCTCGTCCGGCAACCGGCTTTGGAGTAAGCTAGCTAGGCGCATCGATCCAGTTTGATCTCTCCAAAAAGGACTGATATAAGGGCATTGTTTCCACTGAAAGAAAAGAGCCCTCAAAATATATTATTGGCCAGCGAAAACACGGTCTGGCCTAATCTCACTCTAGCGTACATTCAGTGCCGTCGATATCGTCAGAGATATCCTTCTTTAATTAGGACGACATTTGCTTTTTTTTTGTTAGGTTTTTAGAACATTGCTATCAAAAAAGTACAGTGTGGCATTAAGTAAATTCTGCGGGGAGTCCCAGCCCCAAAATGCGATATAGCATTCCTCATCTGCCTACACCCTCCTCTAGAGGCGGAGGATGAAAAAAAATTAAGGTGTGACGAAGTCTTAAGAAAAGAATTCTTTTGATGCAAATCGAAAAAGTCAATACATATTACAAACGAAAAAAAACAAATACAATGAAATTCCTCATCTTTCGTAGCCCGCTGGAGCTTGCTGCCTTCGTCGGAGCCGCCACCGTCGCTGGAGCTTGCTGCCTTCGCCGGAGCCGTCACCGTCGCTGGAGCTTGCTGACGCCGCCAGAGCCGCCGCCGCCGTTGGAGCTTGCTACCGCCGCCGCCGCTGGCTGCCTAGTCGTCAGTCGCTCGCCTGGTCCTCGCAACCTGGCCAGCCGCCGCGCTAGCTGCTTAGTTTTGCGTCACGTCTGGTCTAGGTGCAGTTGGTCACGTGTGCGTCGTGTGTGTGTGCGCTCGATCGAATCGATCCAATCGAACGTGCATGGTCGTCTTGTCGATCTCCACCAGTTACTGTCCCGTAGATGCGTCGGCCCATCAGCCCAACGGTGGCTACGGTCGAACGAGACAGTCGCCCCTGCCCACCGGAGCATGCGTATAAATTTCTTTTTGCCCAAAAACAAGGTATCGGCTACCATACCCTGCCCACCGGAGCGCTCCCCCAGTGCCCGCCTCCACAGGTAGATCGGCCGGCCTTCCCCGGCAGGGGCATGTGGGGAGGCTACGATCACCGGTCGGAGCCGTAGTTTTTCTCAACTTAGGGCATTAGGTAGGTCTTCACTTGTCCGTCACTTCGTCCCTTTCGGTGTTTAGTGATGACTGCGTACAATAATGGTTCCCTTGGCTTCTTCTTTGGCCCCGTCAATGTGATCAAATGATGAGATTGGGTGGATACACTAGTAGAAAACAGGCCATTAGTTCCGGTTGGGAAGGGCCTTTAGTCCCGGTTGGCCAACCGGGACTAAAGTATAGAGACTAAAGGGCCCAAGCCTTTAGTCCCGGTTGGCTACGACCCGGGACTAAATCCCTGCCACGTGGTCGGCAGCGCGCGCCGGGGGATGGGGACCCTTAGTCCCGGTTGGTAACAGTTACCAACCGGGACTAATGATTTTTTTTGTTGGGAAGTAGGTTTTATTGTTTATTTTTCCTTTTCATTTTCTGTTTTCCATTCAATTCTTTTTCATTTCAAACATATTTTACGCTACTACATACCGTACACGTTATGCATATATAATATAATGTTTATATATATCATTATTGATTACAACTTGAGTTCAAACAGATAACTAGGTTTCAAAAACCTTACAAATCCAGACCAAACTGCTAGATCGAGACCAATAATGATAAAACTATTAAACCTTAAACTAGAGCTTAATCTTACTACAATACTATTAATGAGCAGAATCTGGTGGTGCAGAATCTGTTGGTGGTGGGGGCATTCTTGGCGGAAGTATCCCGACAACACTTCCTCATCGGGCTCTCTGAGCCGGGCACGAAGATGTCACTTGTTGTAGTGCTCATTCCATAACCAAGTGGGGACTACTCTGAGGCGGCATCTGAGCATGCTCTGCAGCGTTGGCCTCCGCGAAGATGACTTCTGCCGCAACTTTTAGTTGTGTTTGGGCATAACGCTTGCACGCATTGACTTCGTGCTCCCAGAAACCAGACTGAGTCTCCCGGAACTTATTCTCTGCCTCTTTCAGCTCCCGCATACAATCTCTCCATCCGAACACTGCATCGTCAATCCTTTTTCCCCGCGCCACCAACTTCCTCCGCCACTCCAACTCTTCTTCACGAGAACGTCTAGGAGACATGGAATCCCTGTAAATTTGGCATGACATTTGCTTAACAATGAACATATTAAGTGCATCCATTCATCTAAATGCATCAATTCATCCATCATTCTAACATATATACATCAATATAACATCTATGCATCGGAAAAAATACACATATGCATTTGTTAGCTTCTAACATCAATATTCCATTCTAACATACACATATGCATCGAAAAAAAAACATCTATGCATACATCAATATAACATTTCCATTCTAACATACATCAATACAACATCTATACATCAATATAAAACAAATACACATATCCATTTTATCTAACATACACATATGCATCTAAACATTTAAAACATACATTTAAACATGCATCTAAACATCTAAAAAATGAACAAAATTTGAGGAGGAGGCATTTTATCTAATATAAAACATACATCAATGCAACAATATAACATGCATTTTATCTAACATACACATACACATCAACATCAAACATACATCAATATAAAACATATGTTTCTTTTCTCTGATGAACATGGAAATTTGTTCAATCAGCATACATAAATAAAAAAACAAAGGCGTGTGGCCTTTTTTTGTTTACATAGTGTCCGGCCTCTTTTTGAACACAAGGACACATACACATCAACATAAAACATACAAATACAACAATACAAACATACATCGATATATTCTATTATTTTGCATTTTATTCTTCCGTTTGCTAGTACAACAAATACAAATATGCACAACAATACAACAATACAACAAATACAAATACAAATACAAATACAAATTTGGAGGAGGACGGATCGGGCTTACAAATATGCGGCGCCGGAGACGGATCGGAGCGCTGGAGGAGGACGTACGCCGGAGACGGAGGAGCGTCGGAGACGGAGACGTACGCCGGAGACGGGGGAGCGTCGGAGGCGGGGAGGAGCGGCGCCGGCGCTCGGGCTCGGGCCACGGCGGCGCTTGGAGGAGCGGTCGGGGATCAAGGCGGGCTCGCGCGCGGAGGGAGAGGGGGTCGGGGATTGCGCGGACGGCCGGCTGGGAGGAGCGGCGCCGGCGGAGCTGAGGGCGACGGGACGATCCGGCAGCCTGGCGGCGTAGTGGTGGGATTCGGCATCGGGGGAGAAAATGAGGAGGGAGAAGGGGGGCTTAAATAGCCCGGGACCTTTAGTCCCGGTTGGTGATACCAACCGGGACTAAAGGTCTATTTTCTCTATAAGCGCTTCTGTTTTCATTTTTGCTATTTTTTATGTTATTTTTTTGCATATTAAAAGTTCTTAACAGAAAATACTTTATAAATATTCTTTTTGCTATTAAAGTTTTTAACAAAAATAACTTTGATAATTTTAGTTGCATAAATTTTATATAATATTAAGTTAAATAACTTTGATCGGACGAAAACACGTCTATTACATAGGGACTAAAGGTCTATTACAAAGGCATTTCATTTTTTTAACTTATTTCAACTCCAGACTTTTTGTGCATTCAATATGAACCATTCTAAGTCACATCCTCAAATTTCAACCCTTTCTAACTTCATTTGCTATTTTTCATCCATTTAATGAATTGTTTTGAGCTAAATGACCCTGAAATTAAAAAGCACCACAAATGAACTCTGTAAAGGTTGAAACTTGGCATGGTATCATCATTTCACCCACATAGCATGTGCTAAAAAGTTGAGAGGATTACGGAAAAAAATGGATCTACTTCGTGTACAAACTGGACCATCTCCTTCGAAGTATGAGGGTTTCGGACGAAAACTCATCTGTTACAAAGGCATTTTATTTTTTTCAACTTATTTCAACTCCATACTTTTTGTGCATTCAATGTGAACCATTCTAAGCCACATCCTCAAATTTCAACCCTTTCTAACTTCATTTGCTATTTTTCATCCATTTAATGAATTGTGTTGAGCTAAATGCCTTGTCAGATACACCATTCTCCGCCTTTCATTGCAGCAATTCCAGTGTGGTACCGAGCTTTGTGTTGTCATCTTCGCAATTTGGGTACAACCCTTTTTTGTGATCCTCTAACATGCGCTGCAACTTCAACTTCTCATTTTCACTTTCGCAGTTTCTCTTTGCATCAGCAATGGCCCGACCAAGATCATCAGCGGGCTCATCTGATGCCTCAGCTTCTTCTTCTTCATTCTCTTCTTCCATTGTAGTACCATCATATTCAGGACACCCAGGATAGTTGTCGTCATGCTCTTCTTCTTCATTCTCTTCCATTAGAACCCCTCTTTCTCCGTGCTTGGTCCAACAATTATAGCCGGACATGAAACCGGACGTAAACAGGTGGACGTGAATCTGTTTTGAGCTAGAGTAAGTCTTATCATTCTTACACACACCACATGGACAACACATAAAACCATCCCGCTTGTTTGCCTCAGTCGCACGCAAAAAACTCTGCACGCCATTAATGAACTGGGGAGAGCGTCGGTCATCGTACATCCATTGCCGGTTCATCTTCATTACACAACACCGAAAAGACCAAATTAATACAAGTTCATACATAAAGTTCATACACACTTATTTTCTCACAAAACAACATACAACTATCTAGATAAAACATTTAAATGCAACAACAAATGCGATCAAAATCGCAACTAAGGTAGCAATTGATCCAACAGCATAATGATACCAAGCCTCTTTATTAATGGCATATTTTCTAATCTTTCTAATCTTCAAGCGCATTGCATTCATCTTGATCTTGTGATCATCGACGACATCGACAACGTACAACTCCAATTTCATCTTCTCTTCTTCAACTCTTTTCAATTTTCCTTTCAAATCCTATAGGTCCACCTATAGTCCCGGTTTATATCACAAACCGGGACTAAAAGGGCTCGTGGGGGCCCCAGCCTGACACCAGCCTGCCACCACCCCTTTAGTCCCGGTTTGTGATACAAACCGGGACTATAGGTCTCGAATGAACCGGGACTAATGGGGCCCGTACACCCCGACCGCTCCTAGCCGTTGGAATCGGGACTAATGGACACATTGTCCATTAGTCCCGGTCCAAAGCCAAATCGGGACTAAAGGTTGAAACGGAAGGCATGTTTTCTACTAGTGATAGTTAGGTCTTCGATGTCCGTGATTTCAACATTTTTGACGGCGGTGGTGGCAGTGTTCACTAAAGCGTCCTCCGCCTTCTTCTTTGACTCCAGCGATGCATCCGACATCGAATCTAACCACGAGTTGGGGTGTACATGTTTGCCTTTCTTTCCATGGAATCAGGGGGTTGGTTGTGTCTTCGTTTGGCCAGCATAGCTTCGGCAGCAACGACGTCGGTTTTTTTTTCGTCGAGTCAGGCGGTCTAGGGACCTGGACCCTTCAAAATTGACGTCACCAACATTTTCCGGAAGAGATATGTGACTTCCCGACTGCCAACATGGATACTAGTGTTTTTTTTCGGCAACAATGCGGAACTCGACGACAGCAACATCGGCGCGCCATCGACATGTGTGGGATGAAGAGGACGGAGGATCCCAAACGACCGGTTATATTTCCCTTTTTCTTTTAGATGTTTTCTTTGTAAATGCCGGGGTTTCATCGATACAGAGCTTCGACTCCTTTGAAAGAAAAGTAAGTTCAGCGGGCCGCTGTAAAATGAAAGCAACTCCCCTCCAAAAGAAAAAGAAAAGAAAGCAACTGCATGTGTAGTTTTTTTTTTCATATAGTATTTTCGCTCGAAAAAGGGAAGAAGAATATCACATGATGCATGAATTATAGCATTTTAGGGACTTGCCCGCCTGTGCACGCCAGAAATGCGCTTGTATGCATGTGTTAAAATGCTTGTTGGTAATCAAGCAGGCAGTGCTGCTTGTGGTGTTCTAAAAAGACACCGGTTTCTTCACGGCCTCGGACCAAAACACCACCAAGCTGGCCAGCTAGGCTCCTGGAAGAGATACGTCTTCTGGACGCCACGTGCGCGACCGCCAGCCCGTCCTGATCGATCAAACGGTCCTGTTGAGTATCGTGATTGTTTAGGAAACATAGATAGACTAGGATTGTTCCTGCCTTGACTTGTACTCCGAGATGATCATGTACTCCTATATAGATGTCCACGAGGCTCAAGCAATACATCAACTATTCCACCAATCTCCCTCTCTCCTTTCAACATGGTATCTGCCGCAAGTTCCTAGCCCTAGCCGCTGCCCACCGCTTCCGCATCGCGCGCCGCCCCCGGGGCGGTCGGCCTCCATGACCGCCGCCGGGGGCCGCGCCGTCCGTACCTAGGGTTCGTCCGCCGGTCGTGTTGACCGGCTGCCCTAGAGAGTCTTTTGCCCGATCTCTTGATCCGGGTTTTCTCTCTTCCGCCGGTCGCATTGATCGGCGTTTCCTTTTTGGTTTTCCGATCTAAGATCGGTTTGCGTCGCCCGCCGCCGCCGTCGACCCCGCGCCTCTACTCCGACATCGGCGCGACCCGGCCTCTACACCGACCCGGCGGTCTCACGCGACGCGGCGGCCCTTCACGGCCGTCGCCCGCGCGTCTGCCCGCCCGTCGCCCTACGCCGGCCGTCACCGCCCTGCTCGGATCGGGACTCCTGCATCGCCCCAACCCGGCGGCGTCGCGCAATGCGGCGGCCCATCATAGCCGCCGTTCGCGCGCCGGCCCGCCTGTCGATCTACGTCGCGCCTATACGGCCGCCCTGCCGACCGTCGTCGTCGGCTTCATCTCGGACTCCGCCGCCATCCCGCCTCCATCGAGCGGCGTCCCCGACCTCGCGCGCGATCGGATTGATCACCCGCCCGCTGCTGCGATCCGCCTCATCTACGCCGTGCGACCGACCAGGCCCGTCGGTTGCGCGCGCCTCCGCAGGTCCCATGAAGACTGTCCCGAGTAAAGTGCGCCCCTCCACTGATCGAGCACCGGGCTGCCGCTGCGTCGCCCCTTCGGGCCGCCGCACCGCCACCCCGTGGTTCTCCCCGCGGCCGCATCGACCCGCGTGCTACCGCTGCGTCGCCCCTTCGGGCCGTAGTGTCGCGGCCCGCGGTCCGCCGCCGCCCCGAGGCCGTCCGCTCCAGGCCGTCCCCGTGGCTGCACCGACCCTCGCGCTGCCGTTGTGTCGCCCTATCGGGCCGTAGCAAGCGTGGCACGCGGTCTCGACCGCCGCCCGCGGTCGTCCCCGCGGCTGCACCGACTGGCCCGCCGTCGCCCTGTCGCCCCTTCGGGCCATCGCGCCGCGGCACGCGGTCCACGCTGCCGCCCCAAGGTCTTTCCGCCGTCGCCCCGACCTGCGCGCTGCCGCTTTGTCGCCCCTTCGGGCCGTCGCGCCGCGGCGCGTGGTCCACTCCGCCGTCCCCGCGCGTCGACTTCCTCTGGTATGCATCGCGCCGCCTTCCTCGGCACGGGAACGCCATCATCCGCGCCGGTCTTCGTCACGCTGTCGAGTTCTTCCGCGCCTACTTCGAGCATCACCGCCGCGCTCCTCGCCAGCCGCCACCGCCGCCGTCAGGCCGCCGCCGCCGCGCTCCTAACCAGCCGCCGTCAAGCCGCCGCCGCTGCGCTCCTAACCAGCCGCCGCCGCCGTCAGGTCGCCGCCGCCGCTACTCTTCGGCGTCGCTGCGGCTCGCTCACCCGAGCTACGCCGCGCCTCTTCGGCACCGCTGTAGCTCGCCGACCTGAGCCGCGCCGCCCGTCCACCCCCTTCGTCATCCGTCCAACACCAGCTCATCGCCAGCGTCGCCGTCATCTACCCCGACCACTTCATCTACTCCGACCACCGCGGGCGACATCGGCCCCTCGCCGATTTGCGCCGCAACCGTCGTCGAGTCCTCCTCTGCTATCCTCCTCGACATGGCGTACCAGTTTGTGCAGGTCCCCGTCTACGCATGCCCGGTGCTGGCAACACCGACGCGTGCCTTCGTCCCCGGTGTGTTCCCAGGCCTGGCAAACCTGGAGCGACGCATCGTCAACATCGATTTCGTCCGTCTACGCATGCCCGGTGCTGGTAACACTGATGTGTGCCTTCATCCACGATGTGTCCCCGGGCTTGGCAATCCCGGCGCGACGGATCGTCAACAACATCTTCTCCCCGGCGCACCACTACTTCGACACCACTGCGCCCATGCTAACTCAGCGCCTCCTTGCGCCCGCGGCTCCACGGCGACTTCCTCGACACCGGCTACCCCGACTCGACATCGACCACGGCATTCTTCGCACGGCTACCTCGACCACGGCTACACCACCCTACGCTCTCGGCTACCTCGACATCGACACAAAGGGCTACCGCCTTGCTTGAGCAACCTCGTCGGTTTCCACTCCAGCCACAACTTCCGCGATGCATCGACTGTTACGACTGTGGGGGGATGTCTGCCGGCTTACCTTCGGATTCTTCTCCAGTCTCATCGTCTGCATCGCTACCGTTGTGACTGCGGGGGGATGTTGAGTATCGTGATTGTTTAGGAAACATAGATAGACTGGGATTGTTCCTGCCTTGACTTGTACTCCAAGATGATCATGTCCACGAGGCTCAAGCAATACATCAACTATTCCACCAATCTCTCTCTATCCCTTCTAACAGGTCATGCTCCTACCGTCGTACGTGCAGTAGGTACCAATCATTTTATGCATGGATGAGCCTACGGCGCGCGGACGGCACGTACGCCAAGGAAGGCTACCGGACGGCATCGGCATCGACCGTCCCGAGAGCGGCATCGGCATCGACATCGGAGCCGGAGCCGGAGTCGATCGAGGCCATGAATGATCGATCCATCCATCCATCCTTGTCGCTGCTCGGCGCTGCCGCTGAATTGGCTCTGCGCTCTCGCGGTCTCGTGCGCACGGCACGACAAAAAAACAACCTCCCAGGGAGACGTATCCAGCGGCCGTTGTGTTCGCCGCCACGCAGAGGCCTGGCCTGTGGCAGAGCTGTTCATGCGCGTGCGTGTGGCCCGAGCACAACTTGGCGTATCCGCAACGGGCAATGGCGAGTGCTCCCCACGCCCACGGATGGCGCCGCTGGGCGGGCGAGTCTTCCGAGCCTCGGGGCTACTCGGCCGATGGATCTCGCATGAGCTTCGCTTCAGAAAAGGAGACGCTTTCCTGTTGCCCGATCCACCGACCGACACACCACACTGCACGTACGCCACGCGGCCTGGCCCGAGCCTCAGATCTGACCAGACCCCCTCCCCAGCCCTGAGACGCCACGCCGGTCGCCAGGTGTTGCCGTCCCGTGCGTGGCGCGCGCGAACGTTCCTCCAGCAATGGCGGGCACGCACGCACGCATGTGCCGGCATGTGCTGATGGTGTTTTAGCGCCACGGAGACGGAGGCCATGCATCATTGCATCTTGTTCTACTCTACCCGACCGGTCACACCTCGGCGGCCAAGACGTCGCATCACATGATCGAGCGCGAGCTAGCCGCTGGCGCCCGGCCGTCGGCGTTGCAATCACCCGTCGCTGTGCGCTCCTCATCCCCTGGACCTCGTTCGTGCGTGTCGGGCACCACTCGCCGGGATTCCCTTCCAAGCATCCGTCCATCTCGGCGATGCCACGCAGGGTTGGACGCATGCATGGGCTCCACGGGCATTGGCATTGGCTCGAGAACGGCAATGGCTAGTTCCGTCTCCGCTGGGGCTACCGCATCATCATCTCAATATCTCATCCCATTCCCATCCCGCCACTGCCAGTGGCAGGTGATGTAAACGCATACACGGCCGGTCCAGGGTGATAATCTTCATCTCCATACGGCGCTACCTGCCAGATCGCTTTCGCCGCCACCGAACTGTACTGCCCATGTCATGTGCATTTTTGTCAGTTGCTTGTACCGGAACAGCGCCATATGCCATCATCATGGCGGCCATCGCGCTTGCCAACAAGTGGCCGGAGCCGGAGAGGAGAGGCCAGTTGCAACTTGCAAGTGAGATCTGCGGAAGCAAGGGGAGACAAGATCGCTCTGGGGTTTGGCTGTGCATGCAGGGGCGGGATGCCTCTGCGTACATGGCCATCGCGCATCAGTAGGCAGAGCAGAGCGACGCCTGTGCTGTGCTGCGAGCACACGATCACAGTGATCAAATGAGATCTTTTGTCACGATCTGCTCACAATTCGATTGCACGGTGGTGTCTAGGGTTCGATACAGGTGGTCGGCTCGGCGAGAAGAAGAGGACGGAGAGAAAGGGGTTCAGAGGATAGTAGAGCCGTTCCGCCGTTCCGGAGGGCAAATCCTATATGCCGCCCGCGCCATCCGCGGCCCAAAAGACTCCTGGGCCGCGGCTTTGTTTGGTCGCAGCGGTTTTATTTTGTCCTTTGACTGTCATATGTCCATTCGCAAAAAAAAAGAAAAAAAAAAGACTGTCATATGTCCGGTTTTCACAGGTTTTGATGCGTTTTTGTTTTGTTTTGGTTCCTCTTTATTCGTTCGTTTTTTACTTTCTTTTTTGCTTTTCTTCTCTCTTTTGAATTATACAGAAAGTTCACCGCATATTAAAATAAAGGTCATAGTAAATTAAGAAAACATATTACAAACAAGTTCACCGTACATTATAAAAATGTTCATCATATATTCAAGAAAATGTTCAATATGTATTTAAAAAACATTCAGCGTATATTAAAAAAATTGTATTTTTACAAAATGTTCATCATATTACAGAAATTTCAGCGTGCATTATAAAAGTGTCCATTGTATATTCAGTTTTTTTTAACATATATCATAAAAATCTTCACTGTATTAAAAAATGTTCTCTGTTTATTAAAAAAAATGTTCAGTGTGTATTTTGAAGAAACCATATGTTATAAAAAATATATTATGGTGCAAAAAACTATATAAAAATAAAAAGTGCAAAATAACCATAAGCAAAACAAAACCAGGATAAAAAGATTCATCAAAACCGGGCTGCTACAGTAGCTGGGTGGTACAATGTACTTATTGCTACATACCCCCTTACTGGGATGGTCCATTTGCGCTCGCTATGTGCGTCGGCTCGTTTGTTTGAGAGTAAATTGCCCAAAACCACCATATTTATGGCTAGAGTAACAGATTGCCATCACTTTATCTAAACCAGAAAATTCTACCAGCTTTGCGGCAAGCGAGTAACAGATCGCACTGATCCGGAAATGAGCCATGACTAACAGCAAAACTGACTATTCGGGCCCATCTGTTAGACTTACTTGGCATGCCTATGTGTAGAATGTGCTCACGCGGCCGGTAGTCCCACTTGTCAGCCTCACATAATTTTCTTTCTCTTCTCTTCCGGCCCCTTTCTCTTCCCAATCCTCCCCGTTGCTGCTACAATCAACTCTGATGAGAACGAATCCCAAGGTGCATTGCCGCTCGCCAGCGGGGCGCAGATGGCTCTTGCTGCCATGGCCCGCTCGCCGGCGGCAGCTTAGCACCAGGGGCGGGCTCAAGATTTTAAGAGTGTGTATTCAAAATCTTAAAAGCTTATAGATTTTTGACAGCCTCTTGTTTTTGGCATGTATAAATGATTATAACACTATACGAATTGTATAATATATAAAAGATAAAACATGGATTAGCAATAGTATCATAGATTCATATACTTTATCTTACCTTGAATTTTGATCTAGGATCATAACTTTGAGTTGTTCAACATATGAAAGTAATGATTATTCAAGATATGAAAGTACTAATTATTCAACATATGAAGTGGTAACTTCTGACAACAATGGAGGGTACAATCAAGTAGTAGTACTAATGCCAATATACATCCAAAATAAATTCACACCCAGGACGAGTATTACTAATGCATCTCCAAAGCATCGAAAACAAAAGAACATTTGCCCAACAAACAACTCTGAAGCGCCTCCATAAAAGTGAATCTAGACAATCATCCATGAATTAACCTTTTTTTTGCGGGGATCCAAGAATTAACCTAAAAGGCCGTAACACACATTTGAGAAAAATAGAAAACGTATCTGAAAAGATTGATGTGTCAACTCTCAACTGACGAACGAACTCGACTCAATCTCCACGCTGGATGCATGTATGGAGTTGTCGCATGTCAGCCCGCCACCGCGCCCGATGCCCCCTGCCTCCGTGCTGCTGTGGACCGTGTTTTTTCTAGCGATGAGAATTGGGAGCGTGGGCGGCGCGATTCATGCGACCGATCGATCGATCAGGGTTGCGTGTGATTGCGCCCACATCCAGTATATAATTTTGAGTTGGGCTGGGACTGGCCTACTAGGTGAAGGAGAATTGGACCACTAGGCCATCCTCGAAATCACTAGTTAGCGAGTACACCTTCCCACGATTATTCCCACCTCCCCGGGTTGCGACAAGTGGCGCACTGCATGCGTGCCACTTGTCGCAACCTGGGAGTTTTTCCTTTTTTAG
Source organism: Elymus sibiricus (assembly GCA_039707655.1). Taxonomy (NCBI): domain Eukaryota; kingdom Viridiplantae; phylum Streptophyta; class Magnoliopsida; order Poales; family Poaceae; genus Elymus; species Elymus sibiricus. Next base: position 386,634,265 of record CM077673.1, on the reverse strand, counting down.
TAGATCTGTATTTTCAAAACGTTTTATCTCCTAAATCGTGCGTCCAAATCTCGAACCGTTTCCACCATTGGCTTTCTCGCGTTGAGATCTTCAAAACTAGATCTCATGTTGATAGGTTTTGACGAACTTTTTTTTTCATGAAAAAAACCGGACGAAAAAAACCGTGCCTCACGCGATAGGAAAAAAACAGAAAACACGTTTTTTCCCCTTTTCGAGAGGCACGGGTCGTGCCTCTCGCGAAGGCAAAACCGTGCCTCTCGCGGAAGCAAAACCGTGCCTCTCGCGGAAAAAAAATGAGAGCAGAAAACGCGTTTTTTTTCCTTTCGGGAGAGGCACGGCCGTGCCTCTCGCGATAGCAAAACCGTGCCTCTCGTGGAAGCAAAACCGTGTCTCTCGCGGAAAAAAGAGAGAGAGCAGAAAACGCGTTTTTTTCCCTTTCCGAGAGGCACGGCCGTGCCTCTCGCGAAGGCAAAACCGTGCCTTTCGCGGAAGCAAAACTGTGACTCGCAAAAAAAAAACAGAAAACGCGTTTTTTTTTCTCTTTCCGAGAGGCACGGCCGTGCCTTTCGCGAAGGCAAAACCGTGCCTTTCGCGGAAGCAAAACCGTGCCTCTCGCAAAAAAAAACAGAAAACGGGTTTTTTCGCGCAAAAAAAAAATTTGGAAAGCTACGAAAGACCGGTAAAAAACCGGAATACCAAAAAAATCCGGAAAAAACCAGTCTAAAAGGGCGAAAACGCGTGCGAAAAAATAAAAAAAAAACAAAATTCGAAGGGAACGCTCAGAGCGCGACACGTGGCGGCGACTGGGAACGCGCCAAGTGGCGGCGCGTGGGAGTGATCGCTGGAACGCTTGTGAGGGAATGCTCGCTAACTAGTTGCTCCCGGCCATCTTGGAGCGGGGAAGGGGAGGGAAGCACGAGGTGGGCCGGCTGGAAGCTATACAACCTGTTATTCCGTGTAAATCTCATTTTTCTTTTGTACAGTACATGTACACACTCTATATATACATAATCTTTTGGCAAAAATAACGGGTATTCACTTGAATACCCATGAATTGAACTGGGCCCGCCCCTGCTCAGCACACGTGTGCCGTGGAGACTGCTCCTCAGCACGCGTGTGCCGACAGAGGAAGGACATCGGTGGTTTCGAAAGCATGGTGTGGCGGCGGTCGCCTGTGCCGCCGTGAAGCTCCTCCTCCGCCCCCTACTTCCCTCGCTCCAGATCTGGACGCCCACGACCCCGCCGCCCCGGATCTGCTGCCCAAGACTCTGCCAACAACCGCGATGGCTTTAGGCCAGCACCGCCCGCGCCTAGGGATTCGCTGCCGATAGGGTCAAATACGCGACCGCATGTGCTGTTAGCCGTTTTGAGGCCGAGCACCTCATCGGGTATAACGGGCGGTGGCACGCTTCGTGCTGGGAGCCATTACCACTGTCAGAGGTCGCTTATTCGTTGCGCTCTAGGCCGAGCACCATGGTTGGGCTGCTCGTATGGCATCGTGTGTACCGCCCTTGTTGTATGCGTGATGGAGGGCAAGGGAGCTTGGCGTCATCGACGGCGCGCTCTCCGTGGGCGGCGGCCTGGCTAAGCTCGAGCCGACCTGCTCTTCTCCATCGGCGACCACAACGACGAGATGGTCATCGCCCATAACCTGCTTGCTGAAATGACCATGAAAAGGGAGGTAAAAGTAAAAAGAAAAATAATGGAAAATAAATAACCGCTCTAGTCATTGACATATGGGACCCTTGTCCACCTCAGCAATTTGTACATGTAGGCATGCCACATAAGTTTGACAGATGGGCCCAAAAAGTCAGTTTTGTTGTTAGTCGTGGCTCATTTTCCGGATTAGTGCGATTTGTTACTCACTTTCCATTGAGGTGGTATTTTTTTTGTGGTTTTTGACAAAAACGGTAGCAATCTGTTGCTCTAGCCACAAATGTGATGGTTTTGAGCAATTTACTCTTTATTTGATAGGGGAGCTCTTATTCAGAGCATTGGGCGCTGGGGAAAGGTCCGGCGCACACCCCACCGCCCCCCGCCCCCCCGCCGCGCCCTGATGGGCCGGCCCATGTGCGGTGCGGGAAGCCAGTTGTATTTTATGTTTTTTTTTGCTTATTTAAGGTTTTCCCTTTTAAAAAATAATTCAACATTTTAAAAAAATTGTGGATTGTGAAAATAATTTTCATTAATTTCAAAAATGTGCATGGTTTGAAAAAATGTTCGTGAAATGATAAATGTACATGGATTGAAAAAATCATGATTTCAAAAAAAGTTCTTCTATTAAGGAAACCATTTCAAAAAATATACATGAATTTCTATAAAATATTCATCAGTTCAAAACCTTTGCTCAAAATATTCAAAAAAAAGTTTGGAAATTTTGAAAATTATTCCCAAATTCTAAAAAATGTTGAGAAAATTGAAACAATGTCCACTAATTCAAAAAGTATTCATGAACAAAAAGAAATGTTCTTAAAAACAAAAAATTCCTGATTTTCAGAATTGTTCCCAAATTTTAAAAATGTTCGCTGGTTCAAAACAATTGTTCACGTGTTCAAAAAATGTCGTGAATTTGAAATATATTCATGAAGTTGTAAAAACATTCACGTATTAAAGGAAATGTTCACGATTTAAACAAAAGTTAATTTATTTGCAAAATGTTCATGATTTCAATAATATCTCGCCGGTTCACAAAAATTGTTCATGTGTTCCAAAAAATATCCGTTAATTCAAAAAATGTTGCCAAATTTGTAAACATTCACGTATTTAGAAAATGTTCAGAATTTTAAAAAAATATTTGCAAAATGTTCATGATTAAATAAAAATTCACGATTTTAAAAGGTGTTCGCAACTTGAAGACGAAGAAAGAAGAAATAAGAAAAGAAAGATAAAAAAGGAGGAAAGAAAAGGAAAAACAAGAAAAAAAATAAAAAAAAAAGGGAAAATAAAAATAAAAATAAAAAAGTTGAAGGAAGAAATGCCGGTTTTGCGAATGTTCTAGAACCTTCCGAAACTGGTGGAGATGAAATCCGAAATGAGATGAGCCATACAGATAACCAGGACGCGAGGGGGGTATGCCCCAGGTCGCTAGCGACGAGAGTGCTAAACACTAGGCACCGTTGGACGGGAGCGCCTATATCTTGGCTGATGTCAAACCAAAATCACTAATTAAGGAGTACTCCTTTCAAAGATCACTCCCACCTCCCCAGTTGCGACAAGTAGCGCATCTGGGAGTCTTCCCTTTTTTTCGTAGATCCGTATTTTCAAAACATTTTATCTCTTAAACCATGCGTCCAAATCTTGAACAATTTTCATCGTTGGATTTCTCGCGTTGAGATCGTTAAAACTAGATCCCATGTTGATAGATTTTGACAAAAAAAATCATGAAAAAAACTGGACGAAAAAACCGTGCCTCTCACGGAAGAAAAAAATGCGTTATTTTTCGTTTCCGAGAGGCACGGTCGTGCCTCTCGCGGAAGCAAACCTGTGCCTCTCTCGAAAGCAAAACTGTGCATCTCGCGAAAGAAAAAAAAAACACATTTTTTTTCCGTTTCCGAGAGGCACAGTCGTGCCTCTCGCGGAAGAAAAAAAAGAAAACGCGTTTTTTTTCGTTTCAGAAAGGCACAACCGTGCCTCTCGTGGAAGCAAAATAGTGCTTCTCGAGGAAGGGAAAAATGTGTTTTTTTTCGTTTCAAGAGGCACGGCCGTGCCTCTCGCGGAAGCAAATCTGTGCCTCTCGTGGAAGAAAAAACGTATTTTTGAGAAAAAAAAACAAGTTTTTTCACGCAAATTTGTTTTTTGATTTTTTTTGTCCAGATGTTAAGACAGACCGGTAAAAACCCAGAAACCCAAAAAAACCCACCTAAAAAGCTGAAAACACGTGCAGAAAAAAAAACTAAATTCGGAGGAAACGCTCAGAACGCGACAAGTAACGACGGCTAAGAACGCGCCAAGTGACGACGCGTGGGAATGATCGTTGGAAGGCTCCAAAGAAGCGCTCGCCAACTAGTTCCTCCCATGTCAAACAGAAGGACGGCTTGCTACATGGAGCCATCCAACTGAGCTGGCCGAAAGCGGACAAGACTTCAACACTTTTTTAAATTTCACTTTTTTACATTTTTGCATTTCATGTTTTACCTTTTCATGTATTTCGAGCTATTCCGAATGTATTAATTATATAGTTAAATCTATATGCAAAAAGTTGAAATATGTGAATTGTGCATCAGGAAAATGCTAAACATGTTTAGAAAAAATAATTCTAACATATACGGAAAATGTATAAAGTGTATTAAAAAAGTTGCAAGACAAACGTATATATGAGAAAAAACATGGATTTTGAAAATGTAAAATATGTATCTAAAAAAATGTTTCCGATGTATAAAGAATGTACAATGTATACAATTTTTTTACAATGTGTATTAAAAAAAGTAGACATAAGAAATATGTAGTTTAAAAAAGGTTAATCACGTATTTGAAAATTTTTAAACGTGCATATAAAAATGTTACCGGTATATAACAAAACATACAATTTCTAGGTAAAATGGTAGGCATAAAAAATGATATGTTTTCGAAAATGTTAATCATATTTTTGAAATATATTAAATGTGTACATAAAAATGTTCCTAATGTATAACAAAATGTATAACGTGTATGGAAAAAAGTAGACATAAAAATATATGTTTATAAAAAATTTCAATCATATATTTAAAAATTGTTATGGGTGTATACAAAAAAATGTACAATGTGTATGGAAAAAGATAGATATATTAAATATATGGTTTCGAAAATGTAAATTCTATTACTCGTACTTTTGTGTTCTTTGTACTGCCATTATGTCTGATGAATAGGTCAAAGTTTTCCTGAAAAGAAAAACCTGACTACTGTGTGAAAGGTAAAATAAAAAATAGACAACATTTAAATGGGAACACCAAAAATCAATCGTCATGTTTTTAGGCATGACAAATATGATTTTTTCCTGGCAATTTATGTTGGCGCGATGATGGCAAAATTAGTTTGAAAGCATGGTAATTTTCTAACAAAAATTAAACCTGAGACGGATTTGCCTGCCATCCCATCCCGGGGAACATAATTTGCCATAAAGAAACATTCGATTTGCCATGGTCAAAAAACTGACGTGAGATTTATAGTAGAGTCCAACTATCTGAATTTTCAAACATGATTGTTTGACCCTACAGAACGTAGGTGTGTTGAACTGAGAAAATAAACCAGAAAGAAGTGCCGTAATTAAATTCTAGGAGACATAACAAACTAGTGTTGGGCCAAGCATGTTTTAGTCGTGTCATGCATGCATGTTTTAATTAGAAGGTTGCACGCTGCTGTTTGTTTGCATGGTAGAGTCATTGCATGTACGTACTTATAGCCAGAGACGTGCTGTTGGTTTAAGCCACGATCAAAGTCGTGGGATGGCACGACATAAGCGGAACGTGGCGCTGGAGTCGGTCGAGTAGTCCGGCCGTTAGCCTTGTCATCTCTGAGTTTTTTTTTCCCTCAAAAAAAAAAATCTCTGAGTTTTTTTTTTTTTTGAGCGTATCTCTGAGTTTGTTACGAAAGAGGAAATCTATCTATCTACCCTAATATTTTACCTACTAATCTTGTCATCTCTGAGTTTTTTTTTTTTTGAGCGTATCTCTGAGTTTGTTACGAAAGAGGAAATCTATCTATCTACCCTAATATTTTATATTTTACCTACTAATAAAGGACCGATGGCTTCTGCCGTCCGTCGCGCTTTTTTACATAAAAATCCCTACTGTTTTGCGTATTCAACCTGCGACCCTTAATTTGGCTGGCTAAAATTAAAAATTGCATCTTGCTCTTATCCAGGCGCTCGCTTTCCGTCCTCCCTCACCGACAGCCCTCTCCGGCCTTCCGCCGGTCCTAGCCGTTTCGTCCGTCTAGCACGGCGGCGCTCTTGTCGGCGGCGGAGATGGCTATGGCCGTGGCAGCGACGGCCGCGGCGTAGGACGAGAAGGCGGTCGTTGTGCTCGCGCGGGAGGATGGAGGCCGCCTCGCTAAGGCACGTGCTCGCGTGAGAGTGACGCCCTTTTCGACGGCAGAGACCTAGAGCTCCCGCCGGCGAAGACCGGCTTGCTCGTGCGGTGGACGACACGACGGCTTTGCTTGCGAGCTGGGCCGAGGCAGCTGCGTGGCCCACGTGGCGGATGAACGGGCTCTCCTCGGCCATCCTCCTCCAGACGGCAGGGGAGGCAGGAGGAGGCGGATCCAGCTGCTCTGGCGTGGATCCAGCGGTGGCGGATGGAATGGAGGCGGTGGAGAACGGGGCCGCCGGAGAGGTGGCCGGAGGCAGCGAGCTCCAGGCACAAAGGAGCTCCTCTCCCGGCGAAGACTGAAAAAAACTGAAGGAGGCGGCGAGAGACATGGAAGAACAATGGGAGGGGGATCGGGGAAGAGGATAAGGCAGCGGTGCATGGGGCCCCTCTCAACACGCGTAGTGTGCGCATGCCGGTTGATGTGTTCGTTTTTTTAGAGTGGGGCTGCGTTCGTTGACTACAACTGGGCCGAATCAAGTCGTTTGGGAGAGTCCATATGACTCGTGGAGCACCGGCGAAGCGGCTGGAACTATGGAGATAACGTGTCACTGTCAGCCTCCACACATGTCCACTGGTAAATGTTTTTATGTTTTTACTCGGAATTGATTGGTTTTCGACCCTTCATGGACAGGTAAATATTTCCGAGTACATCACCAGGACGTGTTAGCGCTGCATGCATGTGTTTGTTCTCCGAACTTATATGCACATGCAGCCGGATTTTGTGCCCCGTGGGGAACTCATACTGATTAACTACCAGAACCTGAAAATTGAAAGATTAATACACACACACAAGTTAGTACGCATGTCGAAAATATATAGCCTACAGACCCTACACGTCCAATGAAAATAAATTGTCTCCCGACATCGCTGATGCTGGTTCACGTTGATACCGCATCATAATAAACGACCAACGCCAAAACCCCGACGTTTAGAATTACCAAGATGGGTTAAGACATCAATGATTATATCTATCATAGCCTTAGCTTTAATTAGTGATAATCATAAAAAAGGAGATAAACAAATATCATAGTTGTTGACAAATATCAACTTGAACTTAAAGCCAAAATGGTCGAAAGTCTATTTCTGAGTCTAGGCTCATCTGCACCCGCGCTGAGTAAAAAAAAATCAAAACAAATACTAAAAAAATTGCAGGTCGAAATACCACATTTTATTGCCTGATGTCAGTAAATTAAAATAAGCATTGCATATATGATTTTTTAATTATCAATATGGTAATCTAAAGATAGGGTTGTTCGTCTGATTAATTGAGTAGGAACTAGCGCCCTAAAGAATTCTATTGTTAATTGATCCATCATTTTTTTTTCATAGTCAAACTTATCCTCTATCTGGCCAACCTAATTGGGACAATTGGCATTTGCTTCGCAGCAAAGTAGATCAACTTATTTTCTTCCGTTGCAACGCACGGGCATATTTGCTGGTAATAATAAAGCGCCGATCGTTTTTGTGGTACGTCGTCGCTACTTTTGCAAAAACGCCCCTGTGTTTATTTGAAATCAACCCGCAGTCCTATCTTTAGGTGGAAAAAACGTTTCGATTTTTCAAAACCCCCCCGGGCAGTGTCTTCCGGCTCTGCATCTCGGCTGCGCGTCAACGGCTGCCCCTCCCCCTTTCTTCTCCTCCCCTCGCCGTCGACCTGCTTCACTCCGGGGCAGCGACCGCCCTCCCCCCCTCCCCCCCCCTCCTATCCTCCTCCCCTCGCCGCCGACCGTTTGCGTTCTCCGGGCAGGCAAAGACCCCGCACACGGATCCGGCGGAAAAGTAGCCCGCGCAGTCACGGCGGGCTGCTTCGAGTCGCCGAACTGCACGGTGGAGGAGGAGGGCGAGTCGTCGACGAGGCAGTACGAGAAGGTGATGGCGGAGATCTGGGATGGGAGGGAGAGCGGGCCGCCGCCGAGGGCGAGTAGCCCGACAACGCCCACGAAGAGGCCCTCCTTGTCGTGGCCGCACCCGATGGCCACGTTGGAGACCGGCGCGGAGTCGCCGAGCGTGAGCATCTCAGTGGCGAAGTCGCCGACGGTGTATGAGCCGTCACCGTAGGCCAGCTCGTAGAGGCAGGAGCCCGTGGAGTTGCGGCAGGCGGCAACGTCGAGGCCGCGGCAGCGCGGCGAGTGGCAGCCGACGGAGGCGTAGGAGGTGGAGACGGAGGGTTCATAGACGGGTCGGACTGGGTGTAGCAGTCGGCACAGGGCTGACACTGCAACCAGGTGACGTCCCTGCCGGTGTCGAGCACCATGTAGAGCTGCCGCACGGGGCGGCCCACACTGATGCGGGAGAAGTACTCGTTGTTGCCCCGGCCCAGGCCGGACACCACGGGGCCCTGTATCACCGCCGCCGACGGCTCGAAGATCGGCCTGGCGTTGGCCGGCCTCAGGTTGGCGTGGGAGATCCCATTGGCGGCAAGCGAGGCGCGGGCAGATAGCGCGGCGGCCCGGGCCGAGTCGCGGTGCAGGCGGGCAAGCACCAGCGACATGTAGCTCTCGTGTCGCCCCTGCTCCTCCGGGAGGAAGTCCCTGAAGTGGAGCCGCAGCGCGAGCCGGCCGCTCTCCCCGCCGGAGCGCTTCTCTTTGACGAGAACATTGGTGTCGGTAGCGGCAAGGGACTGGTGGAGGGGGCACGCATCGGTGGAGACAGCGGCGCCGGCGGCAGAGCGCCGGCGCCGGCGAGGCTAGGAGGAGCAGGGCGAGGAGGGCTAGCCCGAGAAGGGGCTGCAATGTGGTGGTGGTTGGAGCGGAGTGAAGGCTGGCTCTGTCTCTGGTGACACGGGCGTGGGAGAGGGGAATGGAAATGAATGTAGGCGTCACTGTAGCCAGCGGTGAAGGACGGTGGAATGGTGGACGGATTGGGATGGAGATGAAGATCTCACGTCATTCATTCATTCCGGTGCATCGCTCCCTTCAGCTGCATCTATTTCTCGTCATTTCCATCGAGGCGGGCGGAGCGGAGGTGTACTCGAGCGTGATATTATCCACGGAGTTTAACGGTGGCAGAGGTTTGGTTGATGGAGTGCTAGGGGGTGTAGAGGGGACATGCTTCTTGGTTTCCATCTAACTTACTCATTCTGCTTATCATTATGAATTTTATTAAGTTGCTGAGTAGATGGGAGCACGATTATGAAATATTGGAACCTCGTGATTTAAAACTGTTTGACGCCAGATGTGTTGCAAATCTAACGTTGTTCTGGAGCACACACAGGGACCTGCATGTGTTTACTAATTCGGTGCAGCGAGAGCGGTGCTAACACATGGTATGTGGGGTTTGTGTTTCTGCTGATTTGGTTTTAGGATACGTAGTTACTTCTTACAAGCTACGTTGTTTTTCAGCTGATATAATTAGTCCCACATTTTGCTAATTATGATGGGGTTCATGAGACATGGGAGAGAGCGAGGATTGGTGAGCCATGATGGAACGAATTGGGGCTCTACGATTAAATCTAGACACCCATATTTGGAGGGAGAGAGCGGCAATCGTGAGCCCATGATGGAGATTAAATCAGCGCTTCATGCATGCAGTTGGCTAATTAAACTTGACGCCTTGAATTATTATTTTACATGCCTGAAGGGCATCACCTGTTCAACTGCAGCTTTTCACACGTCAGCTATATTCCCGTTTTGCTTCCATTAGTATTATATATGCAACAAAGATCATTTTTACAACACAAACTTTTTTGTCTTATGCCGAGTGTAAATAGTTTGATTTTGATTAATATATCGTTACTTTTTTTTTGCGAGGAATAAATCATTACTTCACATTTGAGGCCTAGGATTTTCCCTCTTAGACAGTACAAAAGACATGTCAGCTTTGGGCTCCATGTCATTAGGATTCAATCAACATAAAATCATGAATACATAAATTTAAATGGGTTCATTGCTATTGTTCGACAAATTAGGGGCACAATAGTGCATTGTTATAAAAAAACAGTAGTTCTGTTGCGGCAATGCCGACAAACATGGTCGCTCTCAGTTGATGGTGTGTTCGTGGAAGTTGACGGCTCAGCAACGGCCGGAATGGTGCTTCGGGAGCAGGATGGTGATATGCGTTGCATATCGATACTTATTTCATTGCAACGAACCTCTCAAATCGGAGGTACATGCGATAATAATTGGCATGGGGCTAGCTATACAATATTCTGACATAATTATCACCGTGCGGTCGGATTCAGCGATGGCGTTGCCCATTCTTTCTGGTAATAGCTTGGATCGTTTCACTTATCAATTTTATTCCTGAGAAAATTCATTGAGATCCGAATAGAGGTTGCAGATTGCCTAGCAAGATATAGTCGTATCTAGCATGACTGTGTGGTTGGATCGAGGACCTTCATGTATAGAGAAAATCTTACCTCTGAATTATAACGGTGTTACTATGGAATAAAACTCCTATTAAACCCCCAAAAAAGCCAATTAGTTTTGCTGCCTCTTAATGTTCATATCCTCGTCAATAGTCGTCTATGTTCTACAAGATATGATTTACCAGCCACATAATTCTTAGCTTTTGTTGCATCATATTTCCGAACAGTGAATAAAATGACATACCTTCTAGATTAATTCCTTAACAACTTTTGTTCCACTCTATTTATACAGTGGAAAATTAATCATGTATAGCAGTGCTATAGTGGCTTTAGCAGGGAAATGTGCTAGTATTTTTTTATTTTTACCCGTTGCAACGCACGGGCCTTTTTGCTAGTACCTACTTTTTTATTTACTAATAAAGTAAGGTGATATTTTTGGTTTCGTCCCGCATCTGATCCTATGTTAATAAGTGTATTATACTCGAGGTGGTACTAATTATTGCCGTCCACATCGTTCGTTTCGATTGCTTTTTGATTCTCCTACATCGCTTGGCTGGGCCTCAGTCCATTAAATGCGGCTGGTCAGCCGGCCCAGCTGCTATAGTAGACGATGAAAAAAATTAGACGCAGTGGTTTGGGACCGAACTGCCAACCTCTGGTCCAGCACGTAGGGTTATGTACAATTGAGCTACATCTACTTTGTGCATAGAAATAGGATTGAATAAATAGTACCACAACGCTTTCTTACATCCTATACTAACAATTTAAATACATCTAAGATTTTAATCAGTAAGCCGTCTTGAGAGTGAATAAGTAGATTCAGCCCCGTTTGGTCACAAATAACCAAGAAAAATAAGGCAACGAGGTGCTGGAACTGTGACGTGCATATATATATATGAATGAGGTACGCATGCGGCTAGCTGGACAAATATATGACCATTATGGGATAAATCAGCGACACATGAAGGCCATGGATGGTCAACACATATAGACGGATGGCTGAAGAAGCGGATGCACAGCTACAAGCGCTCATGTGCTGGCTGCTATATTATGCCGAACAAGGTCTCCGTGAAGTTAGCAGCCGGCATGACACGATTTAGGCCGTTCAGCAGCGCCCCCATGCTCTACCTTGCCCACCTTGTGGCCACACCTAGATTCAAGGACCATCACGACAGAAGAAAAAAAAGGTTCTGTTCTATCTTTCTCCAGAATAAGAGACACAGAGGTGGCTACCACCTTCATTGGTACAATAAAGTAGAGAATTTTTTTTCAATCAAAGAACTATGAAATTTTATATTTGAAAAATTGGTTGAAACCACGTAAGATTTTGAGATTGAAAGATGGATTAAAAAATTGACCTAATTAATGCCAATTGTACAAATACTACGATGTGAGAACAAAAATGTCTGGCCAAAACATGTCTAAAAAATTTAAATAACCAAATGAATATACAAATAATAGCTAAATAAATACAATATAAATATTAATGGCTATTCAAATAACATTAATTATAGCCTCCATTTTTCAAATAAAAATGTACAAAAACCAATTGGTCCACTCCAAATGCACCATCTTAGTAAAGAATCTTATCGATGAATATAAATTATATAGTGGAGAAAGTAGTGAGAAAAAAATATGGTTACACACACCCACATGCAAATGAAATACTGTAAATCACACAATGGAATTATCATTTTTTGCCGTGGATTTGTCCTGCATACAAATCAATGTAAAATGTAATATGAACCTAATAGAGGTTCCCAAAATACTAAGGATATTCAGTCAAAACTATATAGAACAACTGTCGATTTGATTGGTACAACATTGGGTATTTCTCCGATATATTATAACCATGTACTGAATGCATATTGAACATAAAGTTATACAATTTTAAAAGTGAGTGTAAGTATAAGAGAGGGTATATCGATCAACTGTAGCTCGCCGAGTGCCGGCCTCACGTCCAGGTCGATGGGATTAATTTTATACTCCCTCCGTCCAAAAATACTTGTTATATTTTAAACATTCCTTTCACTTGGGTTGATCAATGACATGTGTGTCGTGCGATGAACAAAATAGGATTGGCGAATATTCTAACACATTGCGATTAGGTGGCAACCGCAAACACTATCGGGCAAGGCGAAAAGGTGGATATGTGATAATATAGGTGAGGCGTCATGTTGAAATAGAGGACCGGAGATGTGGAGGGGCTTGAGTTAAGATTATTGGGCTAGGAGCAAGTAAAAAAATCTTTTGTTGCAACGCACGGACATTTGTGCTAGTAAGAAGAAAAGAAAGCAAGAAAAGCGGTAAGCAGTTGCGCCTCGAAAAAATACTGGTGCTTCTGTGTTCGTCTTCCTCTATCTCGTTCGTCTCCACAGTGTCTGCGTGTGTATCCTCGCGTTATTGTTCCAACAATTGGTATTCAGAGCTAGGTCGCGATGCGTTCGGCAGCGGCGAGATGGGGGATCAGTCGCCCACGAAGAACAGCGATGCGGGCAAGGGCGGCGGTAGCGGCAGCGGAAAGTACGCACCGCCGAGCAAGAGGCTCGGAGCCATCGTCTCCGACGAGGGCGCCGTCGTGGTGAGGACCACGTCGAGGGCAGCCGTACCTGTCCAGTACCCCCAGCTGACGGAGACGAACTATCATCTTTGGGCAGCGAAGATGAAGATCATCATGCGCCCCCTCGGTGTGTGGTCGGCAGTTGATGGAGACGCCGAGTTCGACGAAGAGAAAGACCAAGGCGCCATGATGGCGATCTCGCAGGCTGTGCCGGATGATGTGATGATGGCCATCGTCGAGTACGACACGGCCATGGAGGCTTGGTCTGCGATCCGCACGATGTGGGTTGGCGAGGTGCGTGTTACGGAAGCACGCATAAACCAGTTGATGCGGTGGTTCGATCGCATGCTCATGGAGGACAGCGAGACGATCGCCACGTTCTCTCGTCGGCTAACAACACTTGTCGGTGAGGACGTCCAGCACATCTAACAGGTATCGTACTTAGAATAGTCTTACTTGTTGTCTTCCCATTAGAAGGCACATCTTCCTATGTGCCAACCTGATCCTTGTCATTTTCAGAAATTGAGTTGCTAGAGTAGTCAATTTTGAGGGCATGAAGCTTTTCAGTCAAAGAATTGCATGAAGCATCGGACATGGCACCTATCTCCGCAATTGGGTAGAAAGACTCGCACAATCTATCAAAGCGTTTTGCAACAGGTGTGTCTTCCATGCCACCAATGTGCATCTGATAAAGTTATGCTTTCTTTTCACATTCTTTTTCCATCCGTCATAGATGTATTGTGGAGGAACCTCCTTTATTTTCATGTGACTGAGCACACATAATATATGCCTACAGAGAATACCTCTGAACTCAAAACGGCGACATGAACACTTAACTTCAAACTCTTCCTCACTGAAATATACATGGTACACAATATCTTTTCTCCATCCCTTTTCCTTGTCAATTAACACATCCTCGGTTATTTCATATGTTACTATTGCCCCCTCCTTTTGTATTAACTTTCGATCACAGTACATAATGTCGGTTAACTCTTCTTGAAATTCTTTGAACTTCGAATTGGTATAGGCTGATTGAAATTGCTTCTCGATGTCAAAGCGTGTGATACAAGGTATAGTTGAATAGAAGGAATTAAAATCAGCAATATTCTCCGTCTCAACTTTATCAAGAAGAGCATTCTCATATTGGGTAACAAAATGCTTCAATGTAGTTTTGGCATTAACATATCCATCAAAGAAGGCATTCATACTCTCACTACGTTGTGTAGTAGACATACCTGCCCAGAAGGCATCTTTCACAAATGCTGGAACCCAGCGGTGTCGATGTTCATAAAGCCCTTTAAGCCATTCATTATCAGCAAGACAATACTTGTCAAGCATATGCATCCAAGCAACTTCAAACTCTGTAATTGTTAATGAATCATAAACTGTGTTGCCAATGGCAACCTTTATGTGATCATATTCATCATATCCACCCAACTTCTCGGGTATCTTTTTCATTATGTGCCATAAGCACCATCTATATCGAGATTCTGGGAAAACTTCTTCCACGCCATTCTGAATTGCTTTTGCTTGATCAGTTATAATTGCTTTTGGTCGGCGGTTTGACATACATGTAAGCCATGCTTGAAATAACCAGACAAATGTTGTAGTATCTTCATTTGATAATAAAGCACACCCAAGTAGCACTGATTGGCCATGATGATTCACTCCAACAAAACAAGCAAAAGGCATATCATATTTGTTCATTAAATATGCTGTGTCAAAAGTAATGACATCGTGAAAAGAGTCATACACTGCTCTACTTCTGGCATCAGCCCAAAAAACATTTCTAAGTCTGGATTCATCATCAACATCCATGACACTAAATAAATATGGATTGGCAGATTGCATTTTGACAAAATAGTCGCGAACCGCTTCAGCATCACCACTACCAAGTTTTAACCTTCTAGTTTTCTCTAGAAAATTGCGACAATTTTTCTCACCAAAAGTCGGGTTGTCATGACCATCTGCTGCCACAACAAATGAATTAAAATTCTTGTTTACTCGTATTCCGGCGCGGTCATTCAGCTCAAGCCTTCTCTTGACATGGAAATCTAACATTTTATTGCATCTGAATAAGCGAGATTTATGTGGACTCAATGTGTGATTATGATCCAAAATTGCCGTTGAAAGATGAAGCTTCCCATCCGGACCACGTGCAATATTAATTTTAGCTTTACATCCTATCCTGGCTATTGGATTTGGCTTCAACATATTTCTTGAGTTCGAATGAGTCTTACCGTAGCGAGAGCAGGAAAGTGTAAGGTACCTCAATTGCCCATTATCATCACTGTGTGAGCTTCTTCTCGTCACACCAAAGCCTTTTGCTTTAGCATATTTGATGTAGTACTCTCGCACCTCATTCTCGGTGTCAAAGGTCATCCCCAATTCAGGTTCTCTAACTAATGCATCTGGTTGAGTTTCACTGTGTTCATGTTCAAGTTCGACGTTGCTTTCATTTTGATGCTCAATGTCATCATCATCGCTTGAAATAGACATGTCACTTGATTCTGGAACACCAAACGTTCCATCATCCTTCCTATTATCGTCGTTTGAAGTCAAAACTAAAATTGTAACAAAGTGGCCTAAATGCTGTAATGTTAACCATGAACTTGTGAACTTCCTGCTTAACTTAACGAGATGATTAAATTAGTAACAGTAACAGTACTGGAGATGTTACGACATGTACATGCAAAGTCGTTGATCTAATCAAAAGATGATGAAAGGCAGATGAAATATGCCAAGATTGAACAAGAACCCAAAGAGCAAGAGTAGCACATAAGCGGAAACACATAAACTATGCATTGACTTGATCATGGACAAACAACGGCCGCAGCGCCGGGGGAGGCGAAGAAGCAGCGGTCGCCCTACTGCCGAAACACCAGCTTCGGGAGCTTGGTGGCCGATTAGTGGAGCGAGTCGCTTCCGTTCTGCGCCGATGACTTGACAAAAACTAAAAACAGCGGAAGCACACAAGCTATGCATTGACTTGATGAAGAAAAGCTGGAAGAACGATGCAGACACTGAACCTCGGCTCCTCCCGTCCTCGAGCAATTTAGATGATCGACAGCAGGCGGCGGCTATCTGGTAAATCAGGAAAAACAGACTGCCTTTCTATTTCTGTTTCTTCTTGTGTGAATAGCGGGCACGTACTGCTTTATCTTTTACTAGCAAAAGTGCCCGTGCGTTGCAACGGGAGAAAAATAAATCATATGCCCCTAACTCAGGTCCATGTTCATGTTCTCCTTGGTAGCTTGCTAGCTCAAAGAAACATAAACATAAATAGTTTGGTCAGAATACTGTTAGCCATTATTTAGTTCAAGAAATCTACAAAGCATGTGAACAAATCATCAGAATGGTGCAGGGCAGCGCTGCCGCTGGTAGCGGAACTTCGTCGAGATCGATGCTTGTCGTCAGGTCTGAGGTGCGTGCTATTTGGTATTATATGATTTGCCTGCCATCTTGGCTTTAATTATAGGAGTCGAGCTCACAGCCGAATCCATACCAAGGGATATTCAATCACGCGCCTTTAGATGAGTCAAGCTTATATCCGTGTGTTCTTCCTTGCCACGTATTCATATGAATATTCGAGCTTTTATAGATTCGTTTTTAGCGAGCGTAGCTAGGAATCTTTCCAATAGTCAACTTCCACGTAAATGCAAATTTCGTAGACATATATAAACTGGTATGGTTGCATATAAGGGATCGAGGTGGGACAAAACAAACTGAGGCATGAGCTAGGACGGCTGGTAGCAACCTTGACATTGTACCTGGAGGTAGGGAGTTGGATTCCCCACCGGCCAACTATTTTTACCGCTGCAAGGCCAGCTGGGCTTAATGGGCCATAATAGAAAAAAAATCACCTAAACGGGACGAAACCAAGAATATCACCTTGCTTTATATATAAAAAATAATATATATATATATATATATATAAATATATATATATATAGGGTAGGTATAGATATAGATATTTTTTCTTTTTCTTTATTTAGCCTTTTCTCAGCGCGTGTGCGGGCTCTCGTGGCCACGTTGGATCCCTTCCTAATCATCACGTAACCTTACGTAAAGCTTTCGTAGATGTAGCATTATTGCTTCCGGGCGCGTCTCTGGGTCTTTCCTTTGTAGTAGACGGGAAGGTCTTAAAGGTAAAATGCAGGAGTCACCGAATCGAGCCAAATTCACGGGAGAGACGGGCGAGTGCTCCGCGGCGGCGTGCTCCCATCTCCTCGCCCGACGCCAGCGGCCTGGTCAGGTACCCATCTGGGGGTCGGAGCAGAGAAGCCGCCAGTGCGGAATAGATTGTGGACGCGAAGCGCGAAGGTGAAGATCCAAATGGTGACTTTAACATTGTGTGCAATGCGGATGAGCGCAGCTCTGGGAGGGTGAACAGGAGACTTATGAACAAGTTACGGCACACGATCAACAGACTGGGGCTCCATGACATGCCTTTGATTGGGAGACGGTTCTCTTGGTGCAATCAGCAGGAACACGCTGTCTTGGCAAGGCTTGACCGTGTGCTTTTCAACAATGAATGGGAGGATTTGTATCCGGCCCATTAGTGATCTGCTACCTCTTAGCTCAAGCATCTCGGACCACACACCTCTGCTGCTCTCATGTTCGTCCACAAGACCGCGGGCCTACCGTTTTCGTTTTGAGAACTACTGGTGCAAGCTGCCTGGTTTCATGGATACGGTCAAGGAGGCGTGGATGCTAGAGGTACAGGGGAGTGACCCCATGAAAATTTTCAACATCAAGCTGCACCGCACTGCAAAAGCCCTGCGCAGTTGGGGCCAGAGGTGCATGAGCCATCTTAACCTCCAGTTTTAGGTGGCCAGCGAAGTGATTTTGCGCCTTGACAGTGCGCAAGAACGAAGGCCTCTCTCCAGCGATGAAAGGAAGCTGCGTGCCTTCCTGAGAGGCAAGTGCCTGGCGTTTACATCCCTTGAGAGGGTTCGGTTGCGGCAAAGAGCTAGAGTTCGGGATTTGCGGGAAGGGGACGCCAACTCCAAGTATTTTCATACGAAGGCCAATGGGCGTCGCCGGAAACACCTAATACCCTACCTCAAGCACGGGGATAGAACATCCACGGCAATGGAGGACAAGTTGAATTTGGTCAGAGAGTACTTTAGCAATCTGATGGGCCCTCCGGATCCGAACAATCTCAGAACTTGCATACGCCTGGAGGAACCGGGCTTGAATATGCTGACACCGGAGTTGGCACAGGGGCTTGAATCTGAGTTCACGATGGACGAGGTGAAACGTGTAGTCATGGACATGCCTTCCGACAGGGCGCCGGGTCCGGACGGCTTTACGGGTCTGTTCTTCAAATTGTGCTGGGACACTATAGCTACGGATCTGATGGCGGTGATGAAGGCTTTGCATGCTGGTCATTTTTTCTCTTTTCGGGAGCTCAACACCTCGATCTTGACCCTCTTGCCCAAGAAAGCGAACTCGTTGGAGATCGGCGACTTCAGACCCATCAATCTAATTCATGGGGCAGCCAAGATCTTTGCTAAGGTACTTGCTACTCGTCTGGCTACGCTTCTGCCAAGTCTGATTTCGAAGGCCCAAAGTGCTTTTGTGACAAGCCGCAATATACATGAGAACTTTAAGTTTGTGCGGAACAAAGCGAGACTGCTGCACCGTCGGCGCTGCTCTTCGGTGCTTATGAAAATTGACATATCCAAGGCCTTTGACACACTCTCATGGGAATTCCTGCTTGAGGTCTTGATTGCTAGGGGATTCGGAAGGAGATGGTGCTCCTGGATATGTGGGCTTTTATCCACCGCATCCACCTCCGTTCTTATCAACGGCGAGCTCTGTTCCCCCTTTGCCCTTGGTCAGGGTGTCCGTTAGGGTGACCCCATTTTGCCGGCTTTATTCATTCTGGCCATGGACTCCATTCACAGCATGCTAGAATGGGCAAGACAGCGCAACCTTCTCTCTGATCTTGGCTGCGATAGGGGGCTGCCTCGTGCGTCTATATTCGCTGATGACGTAGTCCTGTTCTTCAAGCCTGAGCGTAATGATCTACTGCTCATATCGACCTTACTGCAGCTTTTCGGAGAGTCATCGGGGCTGCGGATCAATATGCACAAGAGTACTGTCACTTGCATACGCTGTGATGAGGAACAGGCTACAGAGGTAGCAAGTCACTTCCAGTGCAGGCAACAGGCTTTCCCCATCCTCTATCTTGGAATACCCCTGTCAATCTACAGGCTGAAGCGGCAGGATTTGTTACCCTTTATTGATAAATTCTCCAACAAGATGAAGGGCTGGAAACCGAAGATGTTGGCTGTGACGGGCCGCCTCACCCACACTGCCTCGGTCCTCATGGCGCTCCCCATGCATCTCATGGCAGCGCTTCCAATGCCGGCGTGGGCAATTAAGATTATCAACCGGCGCTGCCGTGGGTTTATCTGGAAGGGGGAGGAGGGGACAAGTGGAGGACACTGCCTCATGCCTTGGACTCGGGTGTGTATGCCATGAGAATTCGGAGGTTTGGGTGTCATAAACCTCAAATGGTTTGGGTTTGCACTGCGCTGCCGATGGCCCTGGCTGCGATGGAGTGCGAAGGACAGGCCGTGGCATGGGTTGCCTGGCATCAATGAGAAGGAGGTCGAGGCCTTATTCAGTGCAGCCTGCCGCATCACGCTCGGATCGGGAGAGAAAGCCAGGTTCTGGACGGACAAGTGGTTGGACAACTGCTGTTCCATTGCTGAAATTGCACCACAACTCTTCTCCTATGTCAACGACAGGGGGCGGACAGTGAAGGAAGCGCTGACCAGTCAGGCCTGGGTAAGAGACATTGCGGGCGGGCTATCTCTCCCGGCCATTGCCCAGTACCTCAAAGTATGGGATCTTGCGCACGCCATCACGCTTCACACAGAGGTTAGAGACACACCGCGCTGGATCCTGACGGCTAACCAGCAGTTCTCTGTCCGGAGCACCTACCGCATGTTCTTCCTTGGTAATATCCGCTTCGCCTGCCACAAGCCTATCTGGAAGTCCAAGGCCCCGCCTCGCATCAAATTCTTCATGTGGCTGGCTGTGCACCGTAGATGCCTCACGGCAGACAACCTGGAGAAAAGAGGATGGCCATCCAATGGATCATGTCCCTTGTGTCTGTCAGTGCCTGAAAATTGTACGCACCTGTTTGTCCACTGCAGCTTCACGCAACAACTGTGGGCGCGCTTCAGATCCTGGACCGGCACCGACTTCCTGCTTCCTGATAATACCTTTGCTTCCACGCAGGATTGGTGGTTGCATGCTAGGGCGGCTATACCCAAGCACGCACGAAGGAACTTTGACACGGTGGTTATCTTGCTGCATTGGAGGGTATGGAAAGAGAGAAACGCCAGGATTTTTGATCAGGTTGCAGGCTCGCCGATCAGCGTCTTGGAGCGGATCCAGGAAGATGTGGCCATGTGGAGAGCTGCCGGATGCATCATAGATC
The DNA here is from genome assembly GCA_039707655.1 of Elymus sibiricus. NCBI lineage: Eukaryota > Viridiplantae > Streptophyta > Magnoliopsida > Poales > Poaceae > Elymus > Elymus sibiricus. The sequence continues at coordinate 386,613,875 of CM077673.1, read as the reverse complement.
TGCCTACCTAGATTTGGTGAGGGTGCCCGATGTATTAGGTGGACGGCTCTACGTCTGGGTTGTACTATTGTATCGGAATTCAGTTTAAATTTCCTAGACCGTCTCTGCTGTATTTTCTTCCCTATCTAATAAAGATCGGCCTATGGCCCTTCGAGAAGATCCAAGTAAGTCCGGGCCGTGATTTTTTTTTTTTGTGGGAAAAAGGGTTGTATATTAATTAACCCGGACTATGGTAATCCAGTTCACACAAATTTACAACCCTCTCAGTGCCCGACTGTAACCATACGGCCGTCTTCATCTCACATCTACCCAACTGAGCTAAGTGGTGGCTAACAAGATTGCACCCTCTCCTAATAGCTTTAACAACTATCTTTCTTCCTCCCCTCATACCGGCGGCGATCTCCTGGATGATGGCGGCATGTTGTGATCTGTTTTCCGATGGATTGGAAATCATCTTGGCAGCTTCGGTACTATCCGTCTCAAGGATAAACGGAAGCGTGCTCCACTCCAAGGCAAGCGCAATTCCTTCTCTGCATGCTTCAAGTTCGGCAGCGAGAGCATTGTTGCATGTGAATAAGTGACGACATGATGTGAAAATAATGTCGCCGGAGGTGTCTCGGAGAACCATGCCTATGCCGCCGTTCCCTGCCTGCATTTGAAACGCCCCATCAACGTTGAGTTTTAGCCAACCCTGTGGTGGCTTGCTCCAACTTCCATCCCTAGTGTGACCAGCATCTGCATGTGGTGCTCTAGCATGTACACAGGACGTGCTAGCTAGCACACATGACGTACTGCATGCAGGATCCGCTTCAGAGTTGTTCTCGCTGCTGCTACCCCGTATGTAGCCTGTGCTACTGCGGGGCGGGCGCCGGGTGCTAGTTTCCGGTGCAGCTCGGAGCACCAGGTCCGTGAGTGCCATCTTCCCTTTGCATAAATTGTCTGTTGGAGATTGTTGGATACATAGCAGAGACGTTAAGTAGCTGTGTAAAAATCGACGGGATGCTTCGGTTGGTGGAGGAGCTTTGTCATGAGTGATCTCGTTGCGGACGTGCCACGATCGCCACAAAGTCATCAAGAGGGCCATACGGGACGGTTCCGAGAGCGGCTCTAGCACATCAAAGAGCCACTCCGGTCCAGTATGACGGACAGCCGGATGTCCGGGAGACTCCAGTCCTTTGTCATCGCTTTCCATAGCTCCACTGCACGGGGACACCTACACATCGCGTGGAATCCATCCTCGCATTCCAGACCGCATAAGGGGCATATGTCAGCCGGGCCGTGATTTGACCAGGGAATACTTGCGGGATGGGAAGGAAGCGAAAAGGTTCCACCTTGGCCCCGCTCGCCGCGTGCAAGCAAATCGGTGGCTGGGTGTCCCTGCCCACCGACATAGTGGGCCTCATCACCGGCCGTCTCCTGGCCGGCGACGGCGACGGCGACGTGGTCGATTACATCTACTTCCGCGCCGTCTGCTTCGGCTGGCGCGCCTGCACGCCCCCGCCGCGCGATCCCAACCTGCGGGATCCGCGCTTTTGCCCGCGCGGCTGGGTCGCGCTCTGTGACGGAGACGCCGTCCGCCCAGACGACGCCTGCGAGATCGTCTTCTTCCACACGCGCACGGCCAGGCGCCTCCGCGTCCCCTTGCCGGAGCTGCGGGGGCACAGGATCGCCGGCTTCACCGACGGCCCCGTCATCCTCATGCACAAGCTCACCACCGCGGTCCGAGTGCTGCATCCGTTCACGCGCGACGTGGTCGACTTCCAGACCCTCGCCACCCTGTACCACCGGGTGGTCAGGAACAAGGCGTCCCTGCTCGACATGAACGCCGCGGTGTGCAGCAGCGCGTCCTCCGCGGACTCCATTGCCGTGGTGGTCTGGTTCCCCTACACGAACGTGGTGCTCGCCGCCGACCCGGGCTCGTCAGATTGGGAGGTCCTGCACAGCGGGCTCTACGTTGGGTGCGCCCTGCCCTTCCAAGGAAGGCTCTACGCCACCATGTCGTGCTCAAGCGAGATCGTGCAGCTATACCCTCCGAGACGAAACGGACCGCTCGAGAATCATGTGGTGATTGCTGACGCTCCACATTCTGCTCACGTCAACCTCTGTAATTTTTACCTCGTGGAGTCCGGTGGAAGGATGCTGCTCGCCGTCCGGCAGCCAGCGCGTTATGCAAATGGGGCAGAGTGGAATGCGTTGGACTGGTCGCGACGAGTAGTCTGCAGGCTCTATGCAGTAGTGGATCTCAACAGCGGCCAGCGCTGTAAGCTTATCCCGGTGAAGAGCATAGGTGACCGCGCGCTGTTTCTCTGCGGCGACCGATGCCTGTCTGTTTCAGCCAGCGATCTCCCTTCTCTGAGCAGCAACTCCGTTTACTCCACCCTACCACAGTACCCCATTCTGGTGCTCTCGCTGGCGACTGGTTTGTCCGAGCGATTGGCAGGCTCATGCCAGATACACGACGAGAAGGAGAGGATCCGCCCCTCTGTGCGTCCCTTCACCATTGCTGATCATCTTATCACCTACTGCAATCCTCGCGAGTGGTATGTTTTTTCCTTCTAGTACTTGCCTCCCCTGCACACTTGCACCTGATCAATATCTGCTTCATTGAATATATGTGTGATTGTTAATTCTAGTGGCATTCTCTTGCTGAACATATGCAGGAGTAAAGGGCTCATGTTCCACGAGTACCACTATATACCTCAATCTTTCGAGGAACTGATCAAGAAAATAAGGGCACAAAAGAGGGAACTGCGGATTCCACGCATCGCTGTGCATTCGCGCTGAAGGAACAAATGACATGCTTCACATTACTCACTGAATTACAAAGGTACAAATAATGCCAGTAGACACTAGGCACAGCTTCTTACAACTGTCTCACTTGTTTTTGAGTCACACAACTTCTAACCCGGCATGCTGTTTGTTGATCTGATTTTAGTCATTTTATATTGGGTTGCATATTTGACTTGACTGATGCAATTTGCAGTTAGTAGATTCCTACCAAGCGCAAGAGCAGTAGTTATGTTACCAGCAATGTGATTTTATCTTAACATGGTACGTCTACATATGAGTGAACTATTATCTGTTTTGTGGGCATCAATTGTTTATTTCTACTAGTAAGCGTGCATGTGCAATGCACGTATCATAATCTATGATAAAAACATTTATTTTGAATCTTATTTCTCTTTTAGCGAGTTTTTTTACTGAGCCATTTAAATGTGTCTCGTGCGCGTGTAATATACAATCCACACACATGCCATCACATAAAATTCATGATCACATAAATGTATTATAATTAGTTACAAAATATTTAAATAACAACTAAGCAACATTATCAACTTTGATGACGATTTCTTCTTAACATTCCATCTATTGATGCGATGTATAGTGCTTCGTTCCATGATCGGGATATTGTTTAGAGCTTCATTCCCTTCATACTTCGAAATATGTACCAAAAATAGTCTCCTTAGTTTGAAATCATTCTACATATGCATTATACAACATTGTTATAAAAAATTGTGTATACAAATGAGCATGGTGCAAATACTCACCTTGGGTATTGGAAAATGTAGCGCTCCATCGTACTGTGAGTGCATGAAACTAAACCAAATAACCCGATAGAGATCGAACTGCGTCCATGAAATGTTACATTGTGTGTTGAATGCATCAATTAAGATTGTAATGAGTTTGTCAGAAGTACAGGAACTTTGCATCCCCGTTTAGAGATCTTGTCCTTCAATGCAGGGTTTGCAATGCAAGGTTTAGATTGTTAAGTTTTAAATATATTATTACCCAAAGTAGGTATTGGAAGCGGGTCCAAAATAGAGACAACTTTTTGATTTTGATTCAAGACGGATAATAGGAATAGTTAAAGAATATCACAATGCAAGAAAATCTACAAAGATGCTTACATTTAGAAATACATTAATCATTAAGACCAAATAAACCACTCTTAGTAACGAAGAATTAAAATATTACTATATTACATTCTGAGATATGGTACTCATTGCTATCAGGCCAGCTATCAAACAAATGTGATAACCTAGCAACGTCCATATTTTCACGATGACTTTGTCTCGTGCATAGTGGGACATCGCCTAAAATAATAATAAGATACCATTAGTACTACGAGGAAAAATGTAATATGTTCGTAACCTAAACAAAAGTTTAGATCAATGTATTGAATTGGAATGTCTTTAACAAGCTGGCTGTAGTGGCACCCTAGTCATCCATATTAAAGCAATCAATATCCATGTATTCATTATAACATATTCCTTATTTGTTCCAAATTTAAATTAGTAGTATAAGGATTAGAGCTTTTCACCCATTCGCTCTTGTGAAATCGGAATTTTTCAATTATGGTGACACAAGAGTAATTTATTAGAACACAAGTTGAATTGACAAAATGTGGCTTACTTAGTAAAGGGACATCACCAACCATAATGATACACAAGCAAAGTTCATCTATTAAGTCGGTTTCTCATATTATCATCAGCCAATTCCGAGTCCGCTAAAATGACATAGTATAAGAAACCCTAAGAACCTCAAAACATGGAACACGTCATTAGAAGTTGAGCTTAGCTCGCAATCATTTATCCTTTCACCGTTCGCCAATCCTACAAACAATGACTTAATTGATGAACTTTTCTTGTGCATCAGTATGGTGATGGTATCTCTTTATTGGAGTAAGCCACATTTCTTTAGTTCATTTTGTGTTCTAATAAATTACTCTTGTATCATTATAATTGTCAGAATTCCAATTTTACGTGAGCGAATCGGTGAAAACTCTAATCCTTATCTTATTAGTTTAAATTTGAGACAAATAAGGAATATATTAAAGAGTGACGAGTACATGGATTTTGATTCCATTAATATGATATTGTGGATAATAGCGTGCCATGACATCCATCTTGTTAAGTACATTCCAGTTCACTACATGCATCTAAACTTTTGCGTGAGTTACTATAATCACATATTACATTTTTACTCGTACTACTAATGTTTCTTATGGTTATTTTAGTCGATGTCCGACTATGCACGAGACCCAAGTCGTCATGAAAATAGGACGTTGGCAAGTTGCCACATTTGTTTGATAGCTGACCTGGTAACGATGAGTACACTGATATGATAATACTTTAATTATTAGTTAATAAGAGTGGTTTATGTGGTCTTAATGATTGATGTATTTCTAAATGTATGCATACAAGCAAAGTTGTCTCTATTTCAGACCCGTTTCCACTACCATGGGGAAGAATATACTAGAAAGTATGATCAACAATCTAAACCTCACGCTCCAAATTGCAAACCCTGCATTGAAGGATAAGATCTCTAAATCGGGTGCAAAGTTTCTATTTTTTCGACAAACTCACGGGGGTATGAATCTTGCAATGCATTGCATTGTTAATTGATTCATTCAACGTGCAATGTAACATTTTATACAGGCAGTGCTATGTTGGGTTATTTTGTTTTTAATTTCATACACTCAAGATGCGATGGAGCGCTACATTTTATAATACTTGGGGTAGTATTTACACCATGCTCATTTGTATACACACTGCACACGATTTTATAACATTGTTGTATAATGCATATGTAGGATGGTTTTGAACCAAGGAGGCAATTTTTGGTACATATTTTAAAGTATATAGGGAATGAAGCTCTAAACAATATCCCAACCATGCATAGAACAAATAATTACAGATTTAAATAAATGGACCTTGAAGAGAGAATCGTCAACAAAGAATAAATAGTAGATAATGTTTCTTAGTTGATGTTTCTATTTTTCGTAACTAATTTTAATTCATTTATGTGATTGTGGATTTTATGTGAAAACATGTGTGAGGACCGTGTGTTACACACACTCACATTGTTATTATTGGGAGCGAGATACATTTAAATGGCTCGGTAAAAAACTCTCTAAAAAGAAATAAGATTTAAAATAGATGTTATTATAGATTATGATACGTGTGTTGCACATGCACATTTACTAGTTTTAGTAGACGATTGACCATAGGCAGAAGGCATGGTTATTTGGCCACCATTTTCACGGTATGGTGAAGGCGGTGCAGGGAGCTGATAGACTTTCAATAGTGAGGATTGACGGAGGAACGACCACCCACTTGATATCGCGGTGCAGGGCAACAAGGTTGTCGTCCAAGAGGGCAATGATACTTCCCCGCACGGAGGGGATCTATCGGGCGGTAAGGTCCCCGTCCAGGAAGGAAAGCGACGATCATGCCATGCGACGAGGGGATCAGTGTCTTTTTTTGCGCGCCTTGCGGTATTGTAGGGGTTTCGAATGCGGGGCGTGGAGTTTCATATTTTCCTCTGCAGTGGAGTATGTTCCGTCCATGTAAATTACGAAGTGCACACCAGACAACGGATTAGGTTAAGGTTGTTAGATTGAGTTTCGTGGGCCTAATCATACGGTGGTAATGGGTCCTTATAGGTTTTGTGGGGTGCATTTACAAAAGATAATGATTGCTCTTTTAAAAGTAGTAGAGATACTATTTAAGAGGAATTGGTCGTTGTATGTTTGTCTTCGCCTCCACCCCTCTTTCATGTCCTGCATTAAATTAATCCAATCATCGTGAAAATCATGCCGATTTTGGTTATGGTGGATGATGGCGGCATCTTTGACATTGTTTCCTTGTCGATGCATCATCGTTGCAATCCGCATCACCTCGCTCGGGATGCTCCAAAGAAAACCCTAGATATGGGTCTCTCGGAGCAGATGATGTTTGCGCCTTGGTGTCGGTTCTCGTTCTGGGGCATTGTTTTGGAGCATGTGCTAACGGAATGGGCCAAGATGTGATGCGGTGTTGCATCTACTGCATCGACGACATAGGGTCTTCACGGTGTGGCGCAGTGGAGTCTAGGCAATGGAGACGTGCAGAGTGGTCACGTTGTCTGGCGTCGTGGTGGCGTTGGTGGCAGTGGGGCCTGGCAAGGTCAATGCATTGTTCCATCCTGAAGATGGGACCATGAAATATGGCGGTGGCGAATTCTATAGCATGTGCATGTGGTGCGTGTTGAGGGTCTGCTAGACCGGTTGGTGCTCTCGGGTTGTCGTGGGGCCGCTTAGCAAGACACCGGTTTAGATGGTGTGTCTTGGTGCGAGGTCAGGACACATCATCAAGCTTCTAGGTGTAGTGATAGAGGTCTTCGAGCAGGTGGGTTTGGGCGTTGATCCATGTATTTGTTTTGTCAAACTCTGTTGAATAATTTAATAAAGATGGTTTTGTGCATTCGTGGATGCAGAGGTCGGGGTTTCAACCTCCTTTTAAAATAAATCAAATCTTACCAAAACCTCATGTAAACCAAAACGTTCCTTGACTTCTCTACCCATATTCAAATCAAATCAAATCAAATCAAATCTTACAAAAATAAAAAATGTGGTGGGTATAAGATTTATGGATTTCTATTTCTGTGTCCTCGGTTGCTTAGTACTCCTCGGTTTTGCCCCACCCAACTAACGCACCTCACTTTTCCCCTCCACCACTCGCCCCACACTCAAGAAAGCCCAAAACAGAGTGTGTCCGTCGGGTCAATGCAGTTAACCATTACCTGGCGCATATAGTAACGCGTGGGACACCCAGGACCACCTGTCAGTCTTTGGTTTATTAGGGAAAAGTAGTGAAATATAAAGATGCGTGGGACACCCTAGGACCCGCATGTCAGTGTCTGATTTATTTGCAAAATGGAGGGTGCATATAATGCCTCTTGTGGGGGTCGAACCCGAGAGCAACGATTGGATATGCATCGTGCGAGCAATCTCAGTTGTGTGCGTCTGTGTGGTTATGGGCAGACACTTGGCTATATGACCTAATATTTTCTACGTTATAGAAGGGCCCACAAATCAGTGACCCTGGAAAGATAGAACACGACAGTGTAAATCACAACAGATTAGAGATTCATAATTCAGATAAGCTTAACAAGCATGTTTAGATTTAGATTTGGATTTGTTCAACGCTAAAACATAGCAAACTGACATAGTGACCTCACACTTAGAGATCCCTTAAACTAATACGAAATATTAACTAGGGCGATAGAAGATGGTCGGCCGACCTCGAGAGATGGACGGCTACTTGTCTTCATTGTCCGAAATTACGATGGTGCCATCTTCGTTGTGGTCTTCTTCGTCGGAGGAGGAGGATAGGACGACAACTTCCGGTCCATCGCCTTCCGCCTCAACGACGGTCACTGCATGTAGAGTCGCCACTCTCCTCTGCTCTCTTGAGCTGCGGCCTCTTCTTCAGCCACCCGACGCCTGGCAGCCTCTACCTGCGCCGTGGACAGAGGCGTGACTAGCACCGCTTGGTCGAGATGTTGTTGCGCCGTGCGCAGGGCCTCCTCAGCCTGGGCATCGAGCATGGCAGCATCGGGCATAGGAGGCGGTGCGTCTTCCTTGGTCGCATCTTCCACACCGTAGATGTCGAGGTTCTCCTGCATCGCCTCGAAGGCCACCTCCTCCTCGATCTCCCTACGGTTAGGAGATAGCTCGGACGGCATGGGCTCGAGCTCGGAGTAGTTGGAGTAGGAGCCCGAGCCCAACGAGGATTCACCGGAGTTGGAGCCCTAGCTGGAGTTGGAGCCCGCAGCCGCTCCGGTATTGGAGCCGCCATCGCCTCTGGGCACCGACACCCTGTGGCAGAGACCTCCCGTGGAGATCCTTGCGGTCTCTCGCTGCCTCACCATTGCGGCTGAACTAGCTTTGGATTGCACGGCGGATGGAAGCAATGGAGTGAAGCGTCAGTGGAAAGATGTCGCATGCCAGTATTTAATCATAGGACTGCGTGGAGTGGAGCGTTGATGCGGGGAGTTCAACGGAGCAGGGGAGTGGAGCATCGGTGCGGGGAGTTCAACGGAGCACTGCTTCCATTTTTCACATTGAATTGAGGCGTGTCGATCGTTAAAGCTGCGTCCCGAGGGTGCACTAATTACCCTGATCCGACGAAGCTGCGTGGCCGCGCGCATGCAGGGCAGGCTGCATTGGGTGGCTTCGCGCGTGCATGGCAAGCTGAGACTAGGCCTCTACGACGACCCATCGGTCCGGCCCCGATTGAATGCGTATCAGAAAAGGTGCATGCGGCCCACGACCGCTGTCGTGTGTCCCTGTTCCCCCACTACCAGGTGGGCCACTCAGGTAAGTAGCCATGGAACACCCGCCCGCATCCAGCCAATCAGGACTTATCTCGCGGATCGACCAGGGCAAACCCTAGCGCCTGATCTAAACCGTTCACGAACAGCGATCCAACGACCCTAATAGTGCGGGGTTTTGAGATGCGTTTGAGGGGTTTTGAGAGGGGTTAGAGTGCTAGGGTTGAGCATTACTAATTTAAAACATCAAAAAATACGAAACTTGCGCACATCATCGTTTTATGTTACTAAGTGATACTTGTGATCTGTGTTGGATTTTCCGTGAAGAGGAACGGGTAATTGCAGCACAAAGTGGGTAAGTATTTCCCTAAGTTATGAAACCAAGGTTTATATCGAACCAATAGGAATACCAATCCTTAACCGTCTTCAGCGGCTGCACACAAAAGAGCAAACAACTTGCACCCAACGCGGGCAAGAGGGTTGTCAATCCCCTTGATCTCATTATTTGCACGCAAATGAGTTGTGTAGATAATTGTAAATTGCAAAACAAAATAAAAGACAAATAAAGGCATCAAGGTAATATTAGCGTTTGTAAATTTATAAGTGAATAGACCAGGGGGGCATAGTTTTCCCTAGCGGCATCTCGCATGTAGGCAACATACGGTGGGTAACAAATTATTGTTGGACAATTGATAGAAAAGCGGATAGTTATGCGATTTTCACGGCAATGATCATGTGTATATAGGCATCACGTCCATAAACAAATAGGTCGACTCCTGCATGCACCTATTACTATTACTCCACTTCAAGAGCGCTTCTATGCTTGCCTCTCTACGTATTAAGTTCATGACAAAAAGAGTAATGCATGGAGAACGATGACATGATGTAGACAAAGTAAACTCAAGCAATATGAATAAACCCCATCATTTTATCCTTAATAGCAACAACACAAAGACGCAAATTGTCCCCTTCTGTCACTGCGATATAGAAACTCGTCACGTTGAACCTACCACAACGCACCTCTCTCACTGAAGATAGATCAATCTAATTGGCCAAACCACATCGATATATCGGAGAGTATTACGAAGCTATAATGATCATGCAAATAGGAATCTTAATATTCAGAGGTGACTCAAATACTTTTCATGAATAATCTGAACATAAACCCACAATTCGTCAGATCCCAACCAACACACCGCACAAACGGATTACATCGGATATATCAAAGCGAAGATGCGATGACCATTGTATTGAAGATCAAGAGATAGAGAGATAGCCATCTAGGTACTAGCTATGGACCCGTAGGTCTATCGTGAACTACTCACACATCATCATGAGGGCAGCAAGGTTGATGAAGAGGCCCTCCGTGATCGAACCCCCCTCCGCCAGAGTGCCGGAACTGAGCTCCAGATGGCCTCGCGACGGAACAGAGACTTGCGGCGACGTAAAAAGGGTTTCGGGACTGCCTCCAAGGTTTTTACGATTAATAAGAATTTATAGGCCAGAGAACGAGGTCGGGAGAGCCACCAAGGGCCCACAAGCCATCAGGGCGCCCCCCAGGGCGTGCCCTATTGGCTTGTGGGGCCCTGGTGTGGCTCCTAGCCTTCTTCCGAATCTCCTAGGTCTTCTTTTGGTCCAGAAAAAAATCATCAAAAAGTTTCGTGGCAATTGGACTTCGTTTGGAACTGTAAACCTGAGAAGTGAAAAACATGCAGAAAATAGCAACTGGCACTGGGCACTGGGTCAATAGGTTAGTGCTAAAAAATAATATAAATTGGTAAATAAAGACCCAAAAAGCATCCTAGAATGATAATATATCACCATGGAACAATCAAAAATTATAGATACGTTGGAGACGTATCAAACATCCCCAAGCTTAATTCCTGCTCGTCCTCGAGTAGGTAAATGATAAAAATATCATTTTTGATGTGACATGCTACCCATTATGTAATCTTTTGCATGCATGCTCATTGAGAAACGATGAATTAACAAATATGAACATAGCAATACTTATAAGCATAAGAAACAAAATCATCAATCTTTCAAAGTATACGATCCTCAAAGAATGTTTACCCCCATTCATCTTATTATATTAGCAAGGCATGGCTCCATCTTCACCACATTAATACAAATGTCAAGCACCACGGTGTCCAAGTTAGGCAATTGGATCGTACTTTTCGATATGCATCAACTTTTTATTCTTCACGCAATACATGAGCGTGAGCCATTGGACATAGCATTTAGGTGGAATAGAATATGGTGGTAGATATCAAAGGGGTAAAAGTGGAGAAGAATGTCTCTCATCAACTCGGCGTATCAACGGGCTATGTAGATGCCCATTAATAGATATCAATGCGAGGAATAGGGATTGCCATGCAAATGATGCACTAGAGCTATAAGCGTATGAAAGCTCAACTGAAGCTAAGTGGGGTGTGCATCCAACTTGCTTGCTCATGAAGACCTCGGACATTTGAGGAAGCCCGTCATAGGAATATACAAACCAAGTTTAAAATAATGAAAAAGTAATTCCCACTAGCATATGAAAATGACATAACATGAGACTCTCTATATGAGGAACAAGGTGCCACTTTGAGGCACAACTGTGGTAAAGGATAGTAGCAAAGTCCCTTCTCTCATTTTCTCTCATTCATTTTTTTTATAATGGTGGGCTCATTTGACCTCCCCCATTTTTATTTCCTCACTGGGACAATTCTCTAATAATGATGATCATCACACTTTTATTTGCTTATAACTCGATATGAAGAACTGATAGAAAGATATGACTCTATATGAATGCCTCTGGCAGTTGACCAGGATGTGCAAATATCTAGCATGACATGTATCAAAAATATGATGAACGGTGGCTTTGCCACAAATACTATGCCAGCTCTATATGATCATGCAAAGCAATAAGATGATGAACGAACTAGTCATGTGAACTGATGATGGAATTTGCGTCGCAATATATCTCGGAATGGCTATGAAAATGCCATGATAGGTAGGTATGGTGGCTGTTTGAGGAAGATATAATGAGGCTTATGTGCAACAAAGCGTATCATGTCACGGGGTTTGGATGCACCAGCGAAAGTTGCACCGATCCTCAAGGTGAGAATGGGCTATGCACGGTACCGAAGAGGCTAGCAAATATGAGGAGGTGAGCTTGCATATGTCCATGGTTTCACATTAGTCATAAAGAACTCATATACTTATTGCAAATTTTTATTACTTTTATCACAAATCAAAGTACTATTCGCATGCCCCGAGGGAGGAGGTTGGTAGGAGTTAACCATCGCGAGCCTCCGACCCGAAACAACACTAGGATTTCAACGAGGAATAGAAATGCTCACACATCATCACCATGCCTCTTTAATTTTTAGATGAACAAGAAATTAACCTCTATTAATATTGACACTTATACGAATCAACAATTATGAACTCACACCTTTTTTTCATATTACCACATCAATATCATTAACCCACAATTTCTCTATATGTGCTACATGATGGTTTTGATTATCACTCATTGAATACCTATTATTTTTGGATTAGTCTTGTGACCCATGCAAGTTACCATTGTTGGGGAACGTAGTAATAATTCAAAATTTTCCTACGTGTCACCAAGATCAATCTAGGAGATGCTAGCAACGAGAGAGAGGGAGTGCATCTTCATACCCTTGAAGATCGCTAAGCGGAAGCGTTACAAAGAACGCGGTTGATGGAGTCGTACTCGCGGCGATTCAAATCGCGGAAGATCCGATCCAAGCGCCGAACAGACGGCGCCTCCGCGTGCAACACACGTACAGCCCGGGGACGTCTCCTCCTTCTTGATCCAGCAAGGGGGGAAGGAGAAGTTGAGGGAGATCTCCGGCAGCACGACGGCGTGGTGGCGGTGGAGCTCGTGGTTCTCCGGCAGAGCTTCGCTAAGCGCTATGGAGGAGGAGGAGGTGTAGGAAGAGGGAAGGGCTGCGCCAAGGGAAGGGTGTACGGCTACCCTCCCACCCCCCACTATTTATAGGGGGAAGGGGAGAGGGGGCCGGCCCCCCTGGATCCATGTAGAGGGGGGGGCGGCGGCCCCCTAGGGTTTCCAACCCTAGGCGCCTTGGGCCCTTGGGGGGCGGCGCCCCCCCCCCCCTAGGGTTTCCAACCCTAGGCGCCTTGGGCCCTTGGGGGGCGGCGGCCCCCCTAGGGTTTCCAACCCTAGGCGCCTTGGGCCCTTGGGGGGGTGCACCAGCCCACTAAGGGGCTGGTTTCCACCCAACTACAGCCCAATAGGTCCTCCGGGGCAGGTGGACCCTCCCGTTGGACCCCCGGAACCCCTTCGGTGGTCCCGGTACAATACCGATAAACCCCGAAACCTTTCCGGTGACTGAAATTGGACTTCCCATATATAAATCTTCACCTCCGGACCATTCCGGAACTCCTCGTGACGTCCGGGATCTCATCCGGGACTCCGAACAACTTTCGGTAAGCACATACAATTCCCATTACAACTCTAGCGTCACCGAACCTTAAGTGTGTAGACCCTACGGGTTCGGGAACCATACAGTCATGACCGAGACACCTCTCCGGCCAATAACCAATAGCGGGATATGGATACCCATATTGGCTCCCACATGTTCCACGATGATCTCATCGGATGAACCATGATGTCGGGGATTCAATCAATCCCGTATACAATTCCCTTTGTCCATCAGTATGTTACTTGCCCGAGATTCGATCGTCGGTATCCCTATACCTTGTTCAATCTCGTTACTGGCAAGTCTCTTTACTCGTTCCGTAACACATGATCCCGTGACTAACTCCTTAGTCACATTGAGCTCATTATGATGATGTATTACCGAGTGGGCCCAGAGATACCTCTCCGTCACACGGAGTGACAAATCCCAGTCTCGATTCGTGCCAACCCAACAGACACTTTCGGAGATACCTGTAGTGCACCTTTATAGTCACCCAGTTACGTTGTGACGTTTGATACACCCAAAGCATTCCTACGGTATCCGGGAGTTGCACAATCTCATGGTCTAAGGAAATGATACTTGACATTAGAAAAGCTCTAGCAGACGAACTACACGATCTTGTGCTATGCTTAGGATTGGGTCTTGTCCATCACATCATTCTCCTAATGATGTGATCCTGTTATCAACGACATCCAATGTCCATGGTCAGGAAACCATGACCATCTATTGATCAACGAGCTAGTCAACTAGAGGCTCACGAGGGACATGGTGTGGTCTATGTATTCACACATGTATTATGGTTTCTGGTTAATACAATTATAGCATGAACAATAGACAATTATAAGGAAATATAATAATAACCATTTTATTATTGCCTCTAGGGCATATTTCCAACAGTCTCCCACTTACACTAGAGTCAATAATCTAGTTACATTGTGATGAATCGAACACCCATAGAGTTCTGGTGCTGGTCATGTTTCGCTCGTGAAAGAGGTTTAGTCAACGGATCTGCGACATTCAGATTCGTATGTACTTTACAAATATCTATATCTCCATCCTGAATGTAACCACGAATGGAGTTGAAGCGGCGCTTGATGTGCTTGGTCTTCTTGTGAAACCTGGGCTCCTTGGCAATGGCAATAGCTCAAGTGTTGTCACAGAAGAGAGTCATCGGGCCCGACGCATTGGGAATCACTCCTAGGTCGGTGATGAACTCCTTCATCCAGACTCCTTCCTGTGCTGCTTCCGAAGCAGCTATGTACTCCGCTTCACATGTAGATGCCACCACGGCGCTTTGCTTGCAACTGCACCAGCTGACTGCCCCACCATTCAAAATATACACGTATCCGGTTTGTGACTTGGAGTCATCCGGATCCGTGTCGAAGCTAGCATTGACGTAACCCTTTACGACGAGCTCTTCGGCACCTCCATAAACGAGAAACATATCCTTAGTCCTTTTCAGGTACTTAAGGATATTCTTGACCGCTGTCCAGTGTTCCAATCCGGGATCACTTTGGTACCTCCCTACCAAACTTATGGCAAGGTTCACATCAGGTCTGGTACACAGCATGGCATACATAATAGAGCCTATGGCTGAGGCATAGGGGATGACACTCATCTTTTCTCTATCTTCTACCGAGGTCGGGCATTGAGCTGTGCTCAATCTCACACCTTGCAATACAGGCAAGAACCCCTTCTTGGACTGATCCATATTGAACTTCTTCAATATCTTGTCAAGGTATGTGCTTTGTGAAAGACCAATGAGGCGTCTCGATCTATCTCTATAGATCTTGATGTTGGAAATATGCCCTAGAGGCAATAATAAATTGGTTATTATTATATTTCCTTGTTCATGATAATCGTTTATTATCCATGCTATAATTGTATTGATTGGAAACTCAAATACATGTGTGGGTACATAGACAACACTGTGTCCCTAGTAAGCCTCTAGTTGACTAGCTTGTTGATCAAAGATGGTTAAGGTTTCCTAGCCATGGACATGAGATGTCATTTGATAACGGGATCACATCATTAGGAGAATGATGTGATGGACAAGACCCAAACTGTAAACGTAGCATTTGATCGTGTCAGTTTATTGCTATTGTTTTCTGCATGTCAAGTATCTGTTCCTTTGACCATGAGATCATGCAACTCACTGACACCGGAGGAATGCCTTGTGTGTATCAAACGTCGCAACGTAACTGGGTGACTATAAAGGTGCTCTACAGGTATCTCCGAGGGTGTCTGTTGGGTTGGCATGGATCAAGACTGGGATTTGTTACTCCGTGTGACGGAGAGGTATCTCAGGGCCCACTCAGTAATACAACATCACAATGAGCCTTGCAAGCAATGTGACTAAAGTGTTAGCCACGAGATCTTGTATTACGGAACGAGTAAAGAGACTTGCCGGTAACGAGATTGAACTAGGTATAGTGATACCGACGATCGAATCTCGGGCAAGTAACATACCGAAGAACAAAGGGAACAGCATACGGGATTAACTGAATCCTTGACATAGAGGTTCGACCGATAAAGATCTTCGTAGAATATGTAGGAGCCAATATGGGCATCCAGGTCCCGCTATTGGTTATTGGCCGTAGAGGTGTCTCGGTCATGTCTACATAGTTCTCGAACCCGCAGGGTCTACACACTTAACGTTTGGTGACGATTAGTATAATTGAGTTATTATGTTGGTGACCGAAAGTTGTTCGGAGTCCCGGATAAGATCCCGGACATGACGAGTATCTCCGGAATAGTCCGGAGGTAAAGATTGATATATGTGATAATAGTGTTTTGATCTCCGGAAGGGTTCCGGAGTTCACCGGAAGGGGTTCCGGATGTTTACCGAAGTGTTCGGGTGCAGCAACACTTTATATGGGCCAAGGGATAAAAGCCCACAAGGTATTGGAAAGTGCAAAAAGTAGTTTTGCTGCCGCGTAAGCGGTACTACCGCTTGTGTGAAGCGGTACTACCGCCCGAGCGGTACTACCGCTTGTGTGAAGCGGTACTACCGCCCAAGCGGTACTACCGCTTGTGAGCGGTACTACCGCTTGTGTGCGGCTGTGCACGATTCGGCAGGGGTCCGAGTTGGACTCTTTCCCTGCGGGCCAAACCGACCTTGTGCGGGCAAAACCGACCTGGAGGAGGCTTTTACTCCAAGTTTAGACCCCAAGGCTCAACATATAAATAGAGGGGCAGGGCTAGCACACGGGACACATTAAGATTTCCCCAAGCCGTGTGCGGCAACCCTAACCCTCTAGTTCCTCCGTCATAATCTCCGTAGCGCTTGGCGAAGCCCTGCAGAGATTGTTCCTCACCACCATCACCACACCGTCGTGCTGCTGGAACTCAACCACTACTTCACCATCGCTCGCTGGATCGAGGAGGTGAAGGCGTCATCAAGCCGTACGTGTGTTGAACGCGGAGGTGCCGTCCGTTCGGCACTAGATCGGAAGGATCGTGATTGGATCGCGGGACGCTCGGCGATTTGGATCGCGAAGACGTTCGACTACATCAACCGCGTTTATTAACGCTTCCGCTTAGCGATCTACAAGGGTATGTAGATTCACTCTCCCTCTCGTAGATGCTCATCACCATGGATAGATCTTGTGTGTGCGTAGGAAAATTTTTGTTTCCCATGCAACGTTCCCCAACAGTGGCATCAGAGCTAGGTCTATGCGTAGATGAGATCTCGAGTAGAACACAAACGAGTTGTGGGCGTGGGTGTATACATATTGCTTGCCGTTACTAGTTGATATTTGATTCGGCGGTACTGTGAGATGAAGCGGCCCGGACCGACATTACGCGTACAGTTACGCGAGACAGGTTCCTTCAACTAACATGTAACTTCGTTGCATAAAGATGGCTAGCGGGTGTCTGTCTCTCTCACTTTAGTTGAATCGATTTCAATGAAGAGGGTTCTTTTAGAAGATCAAAAAGCAATCACTACACCACGTTGTGGTTTTGCGTAGGTAAGAACGGTTCTTGCAAACCCGTAGCAGCCATGTAAAATTTGCAACAACAATTAGAGGACGTCTAACTTGTTTTTGCAGGGTATGTTGTGATGTGATATGGCCAATTACATGATGAGATATATGTGATGTATGAGATGATCATGTGATGTATAGAATATCACGACTTGCATGTCGATGAGTACGGCAACTGGCAGGAGCCATAGAGTTGTCTTTAATTATTGTATGACCTGCGTGTCAATCATTAAGCGCTATGTAATGCTTTACTTTATCGCTAATCGTTAGCAATAGTCGTGGAAGCAACAGTCGGCGCGACAACCTCATGGCGACACGTTGATGGAGATCAAGATGATGGAGATCATAGTGTCATGCCGGTGACGATGGAGATCATGCCGGTGCTTTGGAGATGGAGATCAAAAGCACAAGTTCATGGCCATATCATGTCACTTATGATTTGCATGTGATGTTAATCCTTTTATGCATCTTATTTTGCTTAGGACGACGGTAGCATTATAAGGTGATCCCTCACTTAAATTTCAAGATAAAATTGTGTTCTCCCCAAGTGTGCACCGTTGCGAAAGTTCGTCGTTTCGAGACACGCCGTGATGATCGGGTGTGATAGACTCTACGTTCGCATACAACGGGTGTAAGCCATGTTACACGTGCGGAACACTCGGGTTAAACTTGACGAGCCTAGCATGTACAGACATGGCCTCGGAACACAAGAGACCGAAAGGTCGAACATGAGTCATATAGTAGATATGATCAACATGAAGATGTTCACCATTGAAACCACCTCAACTCACGTGATGATCGGACTTGAGTTGGTGGATTTGGATCATGTTACACTCGAATGACTGGAGGGATGTCAATTTGAGTGGGAGTTTTTAAGTAATATGATTAACTAAACTCATTATCTAGAACAATAGTCTAAGTTGTCTTTGCTATATTTATGTTGTAGATCATGGCTCGCGCAGTAGCACCCCTGAATTTTAATGCGTTCCTAGAGAAAGCTAAGTTGAAAGATGATGGAAGTAACTTTGTGGACTGGGCCCGTAATCTAAGGATTATCCTTACGGCTTCCCAGAAGGCTTATGTCCTTGATGCACCGCTTGGTGATCCACCCGCTCCAGTTGAGTCTCTAGACGTTGTGAACGCCTGGCAGGCTCGTTCTGATGATTACTCAATAGTTCAATGTGCAATGTTGTATGGCTTAGAACCGGGACTTCAAAGACGTTTTGAACGTCATGGAGCATATGAGATGTTTCAGGAGTTGAAGTTTATCTTTCAGAAGAATGCCCGGATCGAGAGATATGAGATCTCCGATAAGTTCTATGCTTGCAAGATGGAGGAGAACGGGTCTATCAGTGATCACGTGCTCAGAATGTCTGGGTACTCCACCCGTCTGGCTGAGTTAGGGATGCCCCTTCCGCCAGAGGCTATCACTGACAGAGTTCTTCAATCATTGCCACCTAGCTACAAGAGCTTCGTGTTGAATTATAACATGCACGGGATGAACAAGTCAGTCGCCGAGCTGTTTGCGATGCTGAAAGCCGCTGAGTCTGAAATTCAGAAGGAGCATCAAGTGTTGATGGTCAATAAAACCACTAGTTTCAAGAAAAATGGCAAGGGTAAGAAGGGTAACTCCAAGAAGAGTGGCAAAGCAGTTGCTCCTCTCGTGAAGAAACCCAAGGCTGGACCCAAACCAGAAACTGTGTGTTTTCATTGCAAGGGAACTGGACACTGGAAGCGGAATTGCCCCAAGTATTTGGCTGACAAGAAGGCGGCCAACAACAAACAAGGTATATATGATATACATGTTATTGATGTGTACCTTACCAACTCTCGTTGTAGTGCCTGGGTATTTGATACCGGTGCGGTTGCTCATATTTGCAACTCAAAACAGGAACTGCGGAATAAACGGAGGCTGGCAAAGGACGAAGTGACGATGCGCGTGGGAAATGGTTCCAAGGTTGATGTGATCGCCGTCGGCACGCTCGCTCTTCGATTACCATCGGGATTAGTGATGAACCTAAATAAGTGTTATTTGGTGCCTGCGTTAAGCATGAACATTATATCTGGATCTTGTTTATTGCGAGACGGTTACTCATTTAAATCAGAGAATAATGGTTGTTCTATTTATATGAGTAATATCTTTTATGGTCATGCACCCAATGTGAGGGGTTTATTCTTATTGAATCTCGATAGTAATGATACACATGTTCATAACATTGATGCCAAAAGATGTAGAATTGATAATGATAATACCACTTTCTTGTGGCACTGCCGTTTAGGTCATATTGGCGTAAAACGCATGAGGAAGCTCCATGCTGATGGACTTTTGGAGTCACTTGATTTTGAATCACTTGACACATGTGAGCCATGCCTCATAGGCAAGATGACTAAAACGCCGTTCTCTGGAACAATGGAACGGGCAAGTGACTTATTGGAAATCATACATACTGATGTGTGTGGTCCGATGAGTATTGAGGCGCGCGGTGGTTATCGTTATTTTCTCACCTTCACTGATGACTTAAGTAGATATGGGTATATTTACTTAATGAAACACAAGTCTGAAACATTTGAAAAGTTCAAACAATTTCAGAGTGAAGTTGAGAATCATCGTAACAAGAAGATTAAATTCCTACGATCTGATCGAGGAGGAGAATATCTGAGTTATGAGTTTGGCAGTCACTTAAGACAGTGTGGAATTGTTTCACAATTGACACCGCCTGGAACACCACAGCGTAATGGTGTGTCCGAACGTCGTAATCGAACCTTGTTGGATATGGTGCGATCTATGATGTCTCTTGCCGATTTGCCACTATCGTTTTGGGGTTATGCATTAGAGACAACTGCATTCACTTTAAATAGGGCACCATCGAAATCCGTTGAGACGACGCCATATGAACTTTGGTTTGGCAAGAAGCCAAAGCTGTCGTTTCTTAAAGTTTGGGGATGTGATGCTTATGTCAAAAAGCTTCAGCCTGAAAAGCTGGAACCCAAAGCGGAGAAATGCGTCTTCATAGGATACCCAAAAGAGACAATTGGGTATACCTTCTACCTCAGATCCGAAGGCAAAGTGTTTGTCGCTAAAAACGGAACATTTCTTGAGAAAGAGTTTCTCTCGAAAGAATTGAGTGGGAGGAAGATAGAACTTGATGAGGTTGTTGAACCTTTACTTCAACCTGAGAGTAGCGCAACGCAGAAAGTTGTTTCTGTGGAGCCTACATTAGCTGAAGAGGAAGTTAATGATGATGATCATGAAGCTTTGGATCAAGTTGCTATCGAACCTCGTAGGTCGACAAGGACGCGTACTGCTCCCGAGTGGTACGGCAACCCTGTCTTAGAGGTCATGTTGTTAGACAACGATGAACCTACGAGCTATGGAGAAGCGATGATGGGCCCGGATTCCAAGAAGTGGTTAGAGGCCATGAAATCCGAGATGGGATCCATGTATGAAAACAAAGTATGGACTTTGGAAGTATTACCTGAAGGGCGTAAGGCCATTCAGAACAAATGGATCTTTAAGAGGAAGACGGACGCGGACGGTAATGTCACCGTCTATAAAGCTCGACTTGTGGCAAAGGGTTTTTCACAAGTTCAAGGAGTTGACTACGATGAGACCTTCTCACCCGTAGCGATGCTTAAGTCCGTCAGAATCATGTTAGCAATAGCTGCCTTTTTCGATTATGAAATTTGGCAGATGGATGTCAAAACAGCGTTCCTTAACGGTTACCTTAAGGAAGAGTTGTATATGATGCAACCAGAAGGTTTTGTCGATCCAGAGAATGCTGACAAAGTTTGCAAACTCCAGCGATCCATTTATGGACTGGTGCAAGCATCTCGGAGTTGGAATCTTCGTTTTGATGAGGTGATCAAAGCGTTCGAGTTTATACAAGTTTACGGAGAAGCTTGTATTTACAAGAAAGTGAGTGGGAGCTCTATAGCGTTTCTGATATTATATGTGGATGACATATTACTGATTGGAAACAATATAGAAATGCTGGAAAGCGTAAAGGAATATTTGAACAAGAGTTTTTCAATGAAGGACCTAGGAGAAGCTGCTTTCATATTAGGCATCAAGATCTATAGAGATAGATCAAGACGCTTAATAGGACTTTCACAAAGCACATACCTTGATAAGATTTTGAAGAAGTTCAAAATGGATCAGTCCAAGAAGGGGTTCTTGCCTGTTTTGCAAGGTGTGAAGTTGAGTAAGACTCAATGCCCAGTGACTGCAGAAGATAGAGAAAAGATGAGTGTCATCCCCTATGCTTCAGCCATAGGCTCTATCATGTATGCAATGCTGTGCACAAGACCCGATGTCAGCCTTGCCATAAGTATGGTCGGAAGGTTTCAAGGTGATCCAGGAATGGAACACTGGACAGCGGTCAAGAATATCCTGAAGTACCTGAAAAGGACGTTCTCAAAAAAAAAGTACCTGAAAAGGACTAAGGACATGTTTCTCGTCTATGGAGGTGATCAAGAGCTCGTCGTAAAGGGTTACGTCGATGCAAGCTTTGACACTGATCCGGATGACTCTAAGTCGCAAACCGGATACGTATTTATTCTTAATGGGGGTGCGGTTAGCTGGTGCAGTTCCAAGCAAAGCGTGGTAGCTGATTCTACATGCGAAGCGGAGTACATCGCAGCCTCGGAGGCGGCGAAGGAAGGTGTCTGGATGAAGGAGTTCATGACAGATCTTGGAGTAGTGCCTAGTGCGCTTAACCCAATGACTCTGTTTTGTGATAACACTGGTGCCATTGCTCTAGCCAAGGAACCAAGATTTCACAAGAGGACCAGACACATAAAACGACGTTTCAATTCCATCCGCGATTACATCAAGGAGGACGACATAAATATTTGCAAAGTACACACGGATCTAAATGTTGCAGATCCGATGACTAAACCTCTTCCAAGGGCTAAACATGAACAACACCAGAACTGCATGGGTGTTCGATTCATTACAATGTAAATCACATAGTGATGTGAACTAGATTATTGACTCTAGTGCAAGTGGGAGACTGTTGGAAATATGCCCTAGAGGCAATAATAAATTGGTTATTATTATATTTCCTTGTTCATGATAATCGTTTATTATCCATGCTATAATTGTATTGATTGGAAACTCAAATACATGTGTGGGTACATAGACAACACTGTGTCCCTAGTAAGCCTCTAGTTGACTAGCTTGTTGATCAAAGATGGTTAAGGTTTCCTAGCCATGGACATGAGATGTCATTTGATAACGGGATCACATCATTAGGAGAATGATGTGATGGACAAGACCCAAACTGTAAACGTAGCATTTGATCGTGTCAGTTTATTGCTATTGTTTTCTGCATGTCAAGTATCTGTTCCTTTGACCATGAGATCATGCAACTCACTGACACCGGAGGAATGCCTTGTGTGTATCAAACGTCGCAACGTAACTGGGTGACTATAAAGGTGCTCTACAGGTATCTCCGAGGGTGTCTGTTGGGTTGGCATGGATCAAGACTGGGATTTGTTACTCCGTGTGACGGAGAGGTATCTCAGGGCCCACTCAGTAATACAACATCACAATGAGCCTTGCAAGCAATGTGACTAAAGTGTTAGCCACGAGATCTTGTATTACGGAACGAGTAAAGAGACTTGCCGGTAACGAGATTGAACTAGGTATAGTGATACCGACGATCGAATCTCGGGCAAGTAACATACCGAAGAACAAAGGGAACAGCATACGGGATTAACTGAATCCTTGACATAGAGGTTCGACCGATAAAGATCTTCGTAGAATATGTAGGAGCCAATATGGGCATCCAGGTCCCGCTATTGGTTATTGGCCGTAGAGGTGTCTCGGTCATGTCTACATAGTTCTCGAACCCGCAGGGTCTACACACTTAACGTTTGGTGACGATTAGTATAATTGAGTTATTATGTTGGTGACCGAAAGTTGTTCGGAGTCCCGGATAAGATCCCGGACATGACGAGTATCTCCGGAATAGTCCGGAGGTAAAGATTGATATATGTGATAATAGTGTTTTGATCTCCGGAAGGGTTCCGGAGTTCACCGGAAGGGGTTCCGGATGTTTACCGAAGTGTTCGGGTGCAGCAACACTTTATATGGGCCAAGGGATAAAAGCCCACAAGGTATTGGAAAGTGCAAAAAGTAGTTTTGCTGCCGCGTAAGCGGTACTACCGCTTGTGTGAAGCGGTACTACCGCCCGAGCGGTACTACCTCTTGTGTGAAGCGGTACTACCGCCCAAGCGGTACTATCGCTTGTGAGCGGTACTACCGCTTGTGTGCGGCTGTGCACGATTCGGCAGGGGTCCGAGTTGGACTCTTTCCCTGCGGGCCAAACCGACCTTGTGCGGGCAAAACCGACCTGGAGGAGGCTTTTACTCCAAGTTTAGACCCCAAGGCTCAACATATAAATAGAGGGGCAGGGCTAGCACACGGGACACATTAAGATTTCCCCAAGCCGTGTGCGGCAACCCTAACCCTCTAGTTCCTCCGTCATAATCTCCGTAGCGCTTGGCGAAGCCCTGCAGAGATTGTTCCTCACCACCATCACCACGCCGTCGTGCTGCTGGAACTCAACCACTACTTCACCATCGCTCGCTGGATCGAGGAGGTGAAGGCGTCATCAAGCCGTACGTGTGTTGAACGCGGAGGTGCCGTCCGTTCGGCACTAGATCGGAAGGATCGTGATTGGATCGCGGGACGCTCGGCGATTTGGATCGCGAAGACGTTCGACTACATCAACCGCGTTTATTAACGCTTCCGCTTAGCGATCTACAAGGGTATGTAGATTCACTCTCCCTCTCGTAGATGCTCATCACCATGGATAGATCTTGTGTGTGCGTAGGAAAATTTTTGTTTCCCATGCAACGTTCCCCAACACTTGATGCCTAATATGTAAGCAGCTTCTCCAAGGTCCTTCATTGAAAAACACTTATTCAAGTAGGCCTTTATGCTTTCCAAAAGTTCTATATCATTTCCCATCAACAATATGTCATCCACATATAAAATGAGAAATGCTACAGAGCTCCCACTCACTTTCTTGTAAATACAGGCTTCTCCATAAGTCTGTATAAACCCAAACGCTTTGATCACCTCATCAAAGCGAAAGTTCCAACTCCGAGATGCTTGCAGCAGCCCATAGATGGGGCGCTGGAGCTTGCATACCTTGTCAGCATTCTTAGGATCGACAAAACCTTCCGGCTGCATCATATACAATTCTTCCTTAAGGAAACCGTTAAGGAATGCCGTTTTGACGTCCATTTGCCAGATCTCATAATCATAAAATGCGGCAACCGCTAACATGATTCGGACGGACTTCAGCATCGCTACGGGTGAGAAGGTCTCGTCGTAGTCAACTCCTTGAACTTGTAGATAACCCTTAGCGACAAGCCGAGCCTTATAGACGGTCACATTACCATCCGCGTCAATCTTCTTCTTAAAGATCCATTTATTTTCTATGGCTTGCCGATCATCGGGCAAGTCCACCAAAGTCCATACTTTGTTCTCATACATGGATCCTATCTCGGATTTCATGGCTTCAAGCCATTTGTTGGAATTTGGGCCCGTCATGGCTTTTTCATAGTTCGAGGGTTCACCGTTGTCTAACAACATGATTTCTAGGACAGGGTTGCCGTACCACTCTGGTGCGGAACGTGTCCTCGTGGACCTACGAAGTTCAGTAGTAACTTGATAAGAAGTTTCATGATCATCATCATTAACTTCCTCTCTAGTCGGTGCAGGCACCACAGAAACATTCTCCTGCGCTACGCTACTTTCCGGTTCGAGAGGGGGTACAATTACCTCATCAAGTTCCACTTTCGTCCCACTTACTTCTTTCGAGCGAAACTCTTTCTCTAGAAAGGATCCATTCTTGGCAACAAAGATCTTGCCTTCGGATCTGAGGTAGAAGGTATACCCAATAGTTTCCTTAGGGTATCCTATGAAGACGCACTTTTCCGATTTGGGTTCAAGCTTTTCAGGTTGAAGTTTCTTGACATAAGCATCGCATCCCCAAACTTTCAGAAACGACAGCTTAGGTTTCTTCCCAAACCATAATTCATACGGTGTCGTCTCAATGGATTTAGACGGTGCCCTATTTAAAGTGAATGCGGCAGTCTCTAATGCATATCCCCAAAATGATAGCGGTAAATCAGTAAGAGACATCATAGATCGCACCATATCCAATAGAGTGCGATTATGACGTTCGGACACACCATTATGCTGAGGTGTGCCAGGCGGCGTGAGTTGTGAAACAATTCCACATTTCCTTAAGTGCGTGCCAAACTCGTGACTCAAATATTCTCCTCCACGATCAGATCGTAAAAACTTTATTTTCTTGTCACGTTGATTCTCTACCTCACTCTGAAATTCCTTGAACTTTCCAAAGGTCTCAGACTTGTGTTTCATCAAGTAGACATACCCATATCTGCTTAAGTCATCAGTGAGGGTGAGAACATAACGATAGCCACCGCGAGCCTCAACGCTCATTGGACCGCATACATCGGTATGTATTATTTCCAACAAGTTGGTTGCTCGCTCCATTGTTCCGGAGAACGGAGTCTTAGTCATCTTGCCCATGAGGCATGGTTCGCACTTGTCAAATGATTCATAATCAAGAGACTCCAAAAGTCCATCTGCATGGAGTTTCTTCATGCGTTTGACACCAATATGACCAAGGCGGCAGTGCCACAAGTATGTGGGACTATCATTATCAACCTTACATCGTTTGGTATTCACACTATGAATATGTGTAACATCACGTTCGAGATTCAATAAAAATAAACCATTGACCAGCGGGGCATGACCATAAAACATATCTCTCATATAAATAGAACAACCATTATTCTCGGATTTAAATGAGTAGCCAGCTCACATCAAACGAGATCCAGATACAATGTTCATGCTCAAAGCTGGTACTAAAAAACAATTATTGAGGTTTAAAACTAATCCCGAAGGTAGATGTAGAGGTAGTGTGCCGACGGCGATCACATCGACCTTGGAACCATTCCCGACGCGCATCGTCACCTCGTCCTTCGCCAGTCTCCGCTTATTCCGCAGCTCCTGTTTTGAGTTACAAATGTGAGCAACTGCACCGGTATCAAATACCCAGGAGCTACTACGAGCGCTGGTAAGGTACACATCAATAACATGTTTATCATATATACCTTTGACGTTGCCGGCCTTCTTATCCGCTAAGTACTTGGGGCAGTTCCGCTTCCAGTGACTGGTTCCCTTGCAATAAAAGCACTCAGTCTCAGGCTTGGGTCCATTCTTGGGCTTCTTCCCGACAACTGATTTACCGGACGCGGCAACTGCTTTGCTGTCCTTCTTGAAGTTCTTCTTACCCTTGCCTTTCTTGAAACTGGTGGTCTTATTCACCATCAACACTTGATGTTCCTTTTTGATCTCCACCTCCGCTGATTTCAGCATCAAATATAACTCAGGAATGGACTTCTCCATCCCTTGCATATTGAAGTTCATCACAAAGCTCTTGTAGCTAGGTGGAAGTGACTGGAGGATTCTGTCAATAACCGACTCATCCGGAAGATTAACTCCCAGCTGAGACAAGCGGTTGTGCAACCCAGACATTTTTAGTATGTGCTCGCTGACAGAACTATTTTCCTCCATCTTACAACTGAAGAACTTGTCGGAGACTTCATATCTCTCGACCCGGGCATGAGCTTGGAAAACCATTCTCAGCTCTTGGAACATCTCATATGCTCCGTGTTGCTCAAAACGCTTTTGGAGCCCCGGTTCTAAGCTGTAAAGCATGCCGCACTGAACCAGGGAGTAATCATCACTACGTGACTGCCAGGCGTTCATAACGTCTTGAGTTGCTGGGAAAATGTGTGCGTCACCTAGCGGTGCATCAAGGACATATGCTTTCTTGGAAGCTATGAGGATGATCCTCAAGTTACGGACCCAGTCAGTATAGTTGCTTCCATCGTCTTTCAGCTTGGTTTTCTCTAGGAACGCGTTGAAGTTGAGGGCAACATTAGCGTGGGCCATTGGATCTACAAGATAGATTGTAAAGACTATTTTAGACTAAGTTCATGATAATTAAGTTCATCTAATCAAATTATTTAATGAACTCCCACTCAGATAGACATCCCTCTAGTCATCTAAGTGATACATGATCCATATCGACTAGGTCGTGTCCGATCATCACGTGAGACGGACTAGTCATCAATGGTGAACATCTCCATGTTGATCGCATCTACTATATGACTCATGTTCGACCTTTCGGTCTCTCGTGTTCCGAGGCCATGTCTGTACATGCTAGGCTCGTCAAGTCAACCTAAGTGTTTCGCATGTGTAAATCTGGCTTACACCCGTTGTATGCGAACGTTAGAATCTATCACACCCGATCATCACGTGGTGCTTCGAAACAACGATCCTTCGCAACGGTGCACACTTAGGGGGAACACATTTCTTGAAATTTTAGTGAGGGATCATCTTATTTATGCTACCGTCGTTCTAAGCAAATAAGATGTAAAAACATGATAAACATCACATGCAAATCATAAAGTGACATAATATGGCCAATATCATCTTGCGCCTTTGATCTCCATCTTCGGGGCGCGGCATGATCACCATCGTCACCGGCACGACACCATGATCTCCATCATCGTGTCTTCATGAAGTTGTCTCGCCAACTATTACTTCTACTACTATGGCTAACGGTTAGCAATAAAGTAAAGTAATTACATGGCGTTTTTGATTGACACGCAGGTCATACAATAAATTAAGACAACTCCTATGGCTCATGCCGGTTGTCATACTCATCGACATGCAAGTCGTGATTCCTATTACAAGAACATGATCAATCTCATACATCACATATATTTCATCACATTCTTTTGGCCATATCACATCACATAGCATACCCTGCAAAAACAAGTTAGACGTCCTCTAATTGTTGTTGCAAGTTTTACGTGGCTGCTATGGGTTTCTAGCAAGAACGTTTCTTACCTACGCAAAAGCCACAACGGTGATATGCCAATTGCTATTTACCCTTCATAAGGACCCTCTTCATCGAATCCGATCCGACTAAAGTGGGAGAGACAGACACCCGCTAGCCACCTTATGCAACAAGTGCATGTCAGGCGGTGGAACCAGTCTCACGTAAACGTACGTGTAAAGTCGGTTCGGGCCGCTTCATCCCACAATGCCGCCGAATCAAGATAGGACTAGTAACGCAAGTAAATTGACCAAATCATCGCCCACAACTTGTGTTCTACTCGTGCATAGAATCTACGCATAGACCTAGCTCTGATACCACTCTTGGGGAACGTAGTAATAATTCAAAATTTTCCTACGTGTCACCAAGATCAATCTAGGAGATGCAAGCAACGAGAGAGAGGGAGTGCATCTTCATACCCTTGAAGATCGCTAAGCGGAAGCGTTACAAAGAACGCGGTTGATGGAGTCGTACTCGCGGCGATTCAAATCGCGGAAGATCCGATCCAAGCGCCGAACGGACGACGCCTCCGCGTGCAACACACGTACAGCCCGGGGACGTCTCCTCCTTCTTGATCCAGCAAGGGGGGAAGGAGAAGTTCAGGGAGAGCTCCGGCAGCACGACGGCGTGGTGGCGGTGGAGCTCGTGGTTCTCCGGCAGAGCTTCGCTAAGCTCTACGGAGGAGGAGGAGG
This sequence comes from Elymus sibiricus, assembly GCA_039707655.1. Classification (NCBI taxonomy): domain Eukaryota; kingdom Viridiplantae; phylum Streptophyta; class Magnoliopsida; order Poales; family Poaceae; genus Elymus; species Elymus sibiricus. The sequence goes on along the minus strand of CM077673.1, from coordinate 386,584,689 downwards.
TGTAGGATGGGGGAAGGGCTGTGCCAAGGGAAGGGTGTACGGCTGCCCTCCCACCCCCCACTATTTATAGGGGGAAGGGGAGAGGGGGCCGGCCCCCGTAGATCCATCTAGAGGAGGGGGCGGCGGCCCCCTAGGGTTTCCAACCCTAGGCGCCTTGGGCCATTGGGGGGCAGCGGCCCCCCGGGGGGGCGGCGCCCCCCCCCTAGGGTTTCCAACCCTAGGCGCCTTGGGCCCTTGGGGGCGGCGGCCCCCCTAGGGTTTCCAACCCTAGGCGCCTTGGGCCCTTGGGGGGGCGCACCAGCCCACTAAGGGGCTGGTTCCCACCCAACTACAGCCCATTAGGTCCTCCGGGGCAGGTGGACCCTCCCGGTGGACCCCCAGAACCCCTTCGGTGGTCCCGGTACAATACCGATAAACCCCGAAACCTTTCCGGTGACTGAAATTGGACTTCCCATATATAAATCTTCACCTCCGGACCATTCCGGAACTCCTCGTGACATCTGGGATCTCATCCGGGACTCCGAACAACTTTAGGTAACCACATACAATTCCCATTACAACTCTAGCGTCACCGAACCTTAAGTGTGTAGACCCTACGGGTTCGGGAACCATGCCGTCATGACCGAGACACCTCTTCGGCCAATAACCAATAGCGGGATCTGGATACCCATATTGGCTCCCACATGTTCCACGATGATCTCATCGGATGAACCACGATGTCGGGGATTCAATCAATCCCGTATACAATTCCATTTGTCCATCGGTATGTTACTTGCCCGAGATTCGATCGTCGGTATCCCTATACCTTGTTCAATCTCGTTACCGGCAAGTCTCTTTACTCGTTCCGTAACACATGATCCTGTGACTAACTCCTTAGTCACATTGAGCTCATTATGATGATGTATTACCGAGTGGGCCCAGAGATACCTCTCCGTCACACGGAGTGACAAATCCCAGTCTCGATTCGTGCCAACCCAACAGACACTTTCGGAGATACCTGTAGTGCACCTTTATAGTCACCCAGTTACGTTGTGACGTTTGATACACCCAAAGCATTCCTACGGTATCCGGGAGTTGCACAATCTCATGGTCTAAGGAAATGATACTTGACATTAGAAAAGCTCTAGCAGACGAACTACACGATCTTGTGCTATGCTTAGGATTGGGTCTTGTCCATCACATCATTCTCCTAATAATGTGATCCCGTTATCAATGACATCCAATGTCCATGGTCAGGAAACCATGACCATCTATTGATCAACGAGCTAGTTAACTAGAGGCTCACTAGGGACATGGTGTGGTCTATGTATTCACACATGTATTACGGTTTCCGGTTAATACAATTATAGCATGAACAATAGACAATTATCATGAACAAGGAAATATAATAATAACCATTTTATTATTGCCTCTAGGGCATATTTCCAACAACCATCACTATTTATTAACTCTCAAACAAATATAAGTGAATAAAGAGAGTGAAATTATTTCTATAAAATCTACACGCCACCGTGCTCAAAAAGATATAAGTGAAGTACTAGAGCAACTGCTAAGCTCAAAAGATATAAGTGAAGCACATAGAGTATTCTAACAAATTATGATGAAGGTGTGTCTCTCTCAAATAGGTGTGCCATAAAATGATGATTGTGGCAAACTAAAAGTAAAAGCAAACAAAAATAAATGACGCTCCAAGCAAAACTCATATCATGTGATGAATAAAAATATAGCTTCAAGTAACATACTGATGGATTGAGACGAAAGAGGGGATGCCTTCCGGGGCATCCCAAACTTAGACGCTTGAGTCTTCTTTACAATATTACCTTGGGGTGCCTTGGGCATCCCCAAGCTTAGGATCTTGCCGCTCCTTATTCCTTTGTCCATCGTGATAACACCCAAAACTTGAAAACTTCAATCACACAAAAACTCAACAAAACTTCGTGAGATCCGTTAGTATAAGAAGCATATTGAATACTTTAGGTACCGTTATAAATTTATTATTATTTCATAATTGCATAATAGGTACTATATTATAACTTCTCCATGGCTTATACCCCCTGATACAATACATAGTATAATCAAAACAAGCAAACTATGCAAGCAAAAACAGAATCTGTTTAAAACAGAATAGTCTACAGCAATCTGTAGAGAACCTATACTTATGTATCTCTAAAACTTCTGAAAAATTAGGAAAACCTCAAAAATTTGTATAGCAATACTGTGTAACAATTTCAGATCATTATCATGCTCATGTAAAAAATGAAAATTCCTGTACTGGAGTCAAAAGTTTCTATTTTGTTTCAACATCGATTCTACTCATCTTGTGAGTCATCCCAAAGGCTTTACTTGGCACAAACACTAATTAAAACATAAAAACATAATCATTACAGAGGCAATAATCATGTTATCAAGAACAAACATAAAGTAAAAAAGCAAAAAATAAAGATAACTATTGGGTTGCCTCCCAACAAGCGCTATTGTTTTATGCCCCTAGCTAGGCATAATGCATACTTTTAAGTATTTTCATCTTTGACACTCCACCCATAAGTAGCTCTCATGATTGATTCATAAGGTGGTTTAATTCTATTTCTAGGGAATTGTTCCATCCCTTTCTTTAATGGGAATTGGAACCTTATGTTTCCCTCCTTCATGTCAATAATTGCACCTATAGTTCGTAAGAAGGGTCTTCCAAGTATTATGGGACAAGTAGGATTGCAATCAATATCAAGAACATTAAAATCTACAGGAACATAATTTTTATTTGCAATAATAAGCACATCATTAATCCTACCTAGAGGTTTCTTAATGGTAGAATCGGCAAGATGCAAGTTAAGGGAACAATCTTCAATATTAGTGAGACCAAGCACATCACAAAGAGATTTAGAAATAGTTGAAACACTAGCACCAAGGTCACACAAGGCATTGCATTCATATTTATTTATATTTATTTTGATAGTTGGTTCCCACTCATCATGCAATTTTCTAGGAATAGAAACTTCAAGCTCAAGTTTCTCATCATAAGTTTTTATCATAGCTTCTACTATATGTTCGGTAAAGCTTTGTTTTGTTCATAAGCATTGGGTGAGCTAATAATGGTTTGCAACAAGCAAATACATTATACTAAAGAGCAATTATCATAATTAAAGTCCTTGTAAACCAAAATAGTGGGCACATAGCTAGTTAAAGTTTTGACCTCTCCAAACCCACGTTTTCCAGTTTTAGCATTAAAATCATCACCCTCCAAGCAAACGGGACGCTTCTCAACTAGAGTTGAATCATCTCCAGTCCCTTTATCATTTATATTCAGAGAAGTAAACAAACATTCAATAGGAGAAGTACCAATCATTTTAAGATCTTCATCACGATTCCGGTAAAAACCGGGTGGAAGAGCCTTTTCTAAGAATTCCCACTTAGCTTTCAACTTAGAGGTCCTCTCCTTACTTTCATTAATAGATATTTGGATAGATTTAATAGTCTCCTTAAAATCATGCTTGGGTGGCAAAGCTTTAGTTTTAAAAGTTTCTACATCAAGAGCAATTCTATCCATGTTTTTAGCCAAAGCATCAACTACATGCAATTTTTCTTCTACCATAGTGTTGAAAACCTTTTGAGAATTAATGAATTCTTTAATTGTGTTCTCAAGATCAGAGGGTATCCTATTATAATTTGTAGAAGAATTTCCATAAGAATTACTATAAGAATTTCCATAGTTATTAGAGGAATCACCGGGATACGGTCTAGAATTGAAATTTCCTCTATAAGCATTGTTGTTGAAATTATTTTGCGAGATAAAGTTCATATCAATAGCATCATTATTTTGCTCAATCAAAGTAGACATGGGCATATCATTGGGATCAACATGAGTATTTTTACTAGCAACATATTCATAAGAGCATCCACCTTTTCACTCAAAGTAGCGATTTCTTCAACAGAATTTACCTTCTAACCAGTTGGAGCTCTTTCGGTATGCCATTGAGAATAATTTGTCATAATGTTGTCCACAAGTTTTGTGGCCTCTCCTAAGGTCACATCCATAAAGGTACCACCTGCAGCAGAATCTAGAAGATTTCTAGACACAAAGTTTAGTCCAGCATAGAAATTTTGGATAATTATCCACAAATTTAAGCCATGAGTAGGACAATTTCTTATCATCAATTTCATTCTCTCCCAAGCTTGTGCAACATGCTCTTGATCTTGCTGTTTAAAATTCATTATTTGATTTCTAAGGGAGATGATTTTAGCAGGAGGAAAATACTTGGCAATAAAAGCATCTTTACACTTATCCCATGTTCCAATACTATTACGAGGTAAAGATGAAAACCAAGCCTTAGCTTTATCTCTTAGTGAAAAAGGAAATAATTCTAATTTCAAAATATCATTGTCCATATCCTTTTTCTTTTGCACATCACATAATTCAACAAAGGTATTAAGATGTGACGCGGGATCCTCATTAGGACTTCCCGAGAATTGATCCTTCATGACAAGATTTAGCAATGCAACATTAATATCGAAGGCCTCCGCACTAGTGGCGGGTGGTATAGCAGTACTAATAAAATCATTGTTATTAGTATTTGAGAAGTCACACAATTTAGTAGTATCTTGAGACATGGTGACCGAACAAGCAAAGTAACAAGTAGGACAAGTAAACTAGCAAGCAAAGAACTAAACTAGTAACAAGCAAAGATAAATATTTTTATATTTTCAATTTTTATGAAACAAACTAGATAAAATAGAAAATAAAAAGATAAACAAGTGAATGATAATTTGTGTGAAGTTACTTGATAGTTGATGATGATATTCCCCGGCAACGGCGCCAGAAATCCTTCCTGATACTTGTGATCTGCATTGGGTTTTCTGTGAAGAGGAACAGGTAATTGCAGCACAAAGTGGGTAAGTATTTCCCTAAGTTATGAAACCAAGGTTTATCGAACCAATAGGAATACCAATCCTCAACCGTCTTCAGCGGCTGCACACAAAAGACCAAACAACTTGCACCCAACGCGGGCAAGAGGGTTGTCAATCCCCTTGATCTCGTTATTTGCACGCAAATGAGTTGTGTAGATAACTGTAAATTGCAAAATAAAATAAAAGACAAATAAAGGCAACAAGGTAATAGTAGCATTTGTAAATTTATAAGTGAATAGACCCGGGGGCCATAGGTTTCCCTAGCGGCATCTCTCATGTAGGCAACATACGGTGGGTAACAAATTACTGTTGGGCAATTGATAGAAAAGCGGATAGTTATGCGATTTTCACGGCAATAATCATGTGTATATAGGCATCACATCCATAAATAAATAGGCCGACTCCTGCATGCACCTGTTACTATTACTCCACTTCAAGAGCGCTTCTATGTTTGCCTCTCTACGTATTAAGTTCATGACAAACAGAGTAATGCATGGAGAACGATGACATGATGTAGACACAGTAAACTCAAGCAATATGAATAAACCTCATCGTGTTATCCTAGCAACAACACAAAGACACAACTTGTCCCCTTCTGTCACTGGGATATAGAAACTCGTCAAGTTGAACCTACCACAACGCACCTCTCTCACTGAAGATAGATCAATCTACTTGGCCAAAGCGCATAGATATATCGGAGAGTATTACGAAGCTATAATGATCATGAAAATAAGAATCTTAATATTCAGAGGTGACTCAAATACTTTTCATGAATAATCTGAACATAAACCCACAATTCATCGAATCCCAACAAACACACCGCACAAAAGGATTACATCGGATAGATCAAAGCAAAGATGTGATGACCATTGTATTGAAGATCAAGAGATAGAGAGATTGCCATCTAGGTACTAGCTATGGACCCGTAGGTCTGTGGTGAACTACTCACACATCATCATGAGGGCAACAAGGTTGATGAAGAGGCCCTCCGTGATCGATCCCCCCTCCGACAGGGTACCGAAATGGAGCTCCAGATGGCCTCGCGATGGAACAGAGACTTGCGGCGCCGTAAAAAGGGTTTCGGGACTGCCTCCAGGTTTTTTACGATTAATCAGAATTAATAGGCCAGAGAACGAGGTCGGGGGAGCCGCCAGGGGCCCACAAGCCATCAGGGCGTGGCCCGCCCCAGGGTGCGCCATGTTGGCTTGTGGGGCCCTGGTGTGGCTCCCAGCCTTCTTCCGAATCTCCCAGGTCTTCTTTTGGTCCAGAAAAAATCATCAAAAAGGTTCGTGGCAATTGGACTTCGTTTGGTACTGTAAACCTGAGAAGTGAAAAACATGCAGAAAACATCAACTGGCACTGGGCACTGGGTCAATAGGTTAGTGCTCAAAAATAATATAAATTGGTAAATAAAGACCCAAAAGGTATCCTAGAATGATAATATATCAGCATGGAACAATCAAAAATTATAGATACGTTGGAGACGTATCACTAAGTTACTAGGAAAAATAAGAAACCACGACTACAAATATTTTCATGAAATTTCCTTCACATAACTTACCTATCACGAACAAGGTTGCATGGTTTTCAGGGAGAATGAGCTAGGGTTTAGGGTTTACCATGACATAGTTTGTCGAGACAATCCCATATTGGGCATGGACCTTATATTTGCACACTAGATGACAAGGGAGGGCATGGGAAAGTCAATTTCTTAATTCAAATGTTGTTTTTTTGCACACACACACACACACACCTTTTTAACTACCATTTTATTACTCTTCTATATTTCTTTTCATACATTTGCTAGACTTCTTTAAAATTCTTTTTTAACACTCCTTTTTTTCACTCCAAGAATCACACAATTTTTTTATATGATGCGTCATTATATAATCTAAACACAAGATAATATACACCATAAATAAACTCCAACAATTCACATACTACATTACAATAATATACAATCTTCCATCAGTTCAGAACCACATGCACTTTAACAAAAGTAAAACATCAGATGATCAAGATCATGGCAGGCTACTAAATTGGAGTCAGAGCCTTTCGGAGGGCCGCATGTTGTGCCCTGATCTTGTGATCCCCCCCAATCTTTGATGCATCCCATGCATGCGACAGAAGGTGCTCAAAGAGCCCATCCTTGGGCTTTGGATTAGTGGTACAGTAGGGGCACCGGAACTTCTTTCTCTTGTAGTCGGCAGCCGTTGGTCTTTGATCTTCTGGACTTCCTTCGCTATGAAGGACTCGACGTTCCTATCATCCACATCATCTCCAGAGTTATACTGCACACAAATGAATTGCATTCATATAGTAAAACATGTCACACGAACTTAATGAACAAACAAAGTTTCAAGTAGGTCTTACCTCGTAGACGTCGTCATCAACAAAGTCGGGATCATATTGGTCCTTGAACCCATTCATGGCCAGCTTCCTCTTGTTGCCCAGAGGATCCTCCTCCTGCAATATAAAAGTACATACATTACTAGTAATTACAGGAAACCAATAGAAAATTCAAACATACATGAAAGTCACATTGATCATATTATCCATAATATTAACCTATTTGCATTTCGCATAGGAATGTGCACAGATTTCACAACAAAGCTAATAAAACGATATATGGTGGAGAACTTTATAATTAGAGGAAACCTACAAAAAAATAAAAAAATAAAGTTACCTAAACATTTTGATTTTGGATAATGAAGCAAAGCTCCAAACTATGTTGAAAAGTGCAGTTAAAATAAATTGATAGGTACATATAAATTAGGGAAAATTAATGGATTCCTTTTGGGCATATGAAATACATAATCTAAGAGTGATGAAGTTGAAGCAAACTACCGGTTAAGCAGTATTTTCAATTATAGCCCAATCCACACAAGATCAATGCTCGAATTTATGATCAACTGAAGCATGATATAGAAATATATGCCCAAAATGAGTGCAAATGAAGATGACAGTAACAAATCTAGCCATGTGAATTAATGAAATCAATTGTAATAATCCAATTCTAAATATTTTTAACTGCTTGTTTATATAGTTGGTGAGGGGATATCAATTCATGTAGTAAGCACGAATCTAATATGAAATGCCCTATCTCTCATTATGATCTTTGTAACACTCAAGCATGAATCTAATACAAAAAGGCCTATATCTATCATTATGATTTGCCAACAAGAAGAAGAAGGTGGAGCATTCAAGCAAAAATATAATACAAAAAACCCTGTCTCTCAAACCAACTATACTAACACATGAATCATAATCTAACTAACTAACCCTATATTCTAAATCTTAGCACTAACTACGAAAGGGGAGTGAGAAGAAGTACGTACTCGACCACCTGCTCGTCGCTAGCCTGCGCACCTGCATGCACTGCGCCGCTCGACGCCTTCACCTCCAGCTCCGGCACGGCCGAGTCGGAGCCCGCCACCTCCTTCTCCTCCAGATTCGCCGCAGCACCTGTAGCTCCAGCGACTGCGGTTGTAGCATCTCCCGCACCACCGTGGATGCAGGCAACTTCCGGCGTGGCATCTGGCACGGTCCCTGTGCCCTTCTCCTCCAGCACATCTCTGGCCACAGCGACTACAGCGCCACGAGCGTCCTCCATCGGAGCCGGAAACAAGCGTCCGAAAAGAGGGAGGCAATGGGGGTGAGCGAGTCGGCGTAGTGGTGAGGGTTTGCTGCGGCGAGGGGGGCGATCTGGGGGGAAATGGTGGGGCGATGCGCCGTGTGGTGGTTCCCCTCTTCTTATACGATGGGACATTTTTGGACATTTTCCATCGACACGTGCACGCCCAGGACCGTGGTACGGTGAACGGGAAAGCGAAACGCCCACGTACAAATACCAGTATACGATCAGCCTACAAACTAAACGGGCCGCACGGGCTCATCCAGGGCTCTACGCGTGAGTAAATTGACTAGCCCACGTCCCACTTGTCATAGGTTGTAACGGCCAGGCCCACATGTCATACGCGGTCCACACGTCTCTCCTTCCCCACGCGTCAAGAGCTGAGGAGGTAATGGTCAACTGCGTTGACCCGGCGGCAAGGCTCCGTTTGGGATTTTGTGAGAGTGGGGCGAGTGGGGGAGGGCAAAAGTGAGGAAATTTAGGCTCCTTGAGCAAAACTGAGCACAACTAAGCAACCAGGGGCACAGAAATAGAAATCCCTAAGATTTATGTGGGACATCATTGGTGCTAAATGATACGTCTCCAACGTATCTATAATTTTTGCTTGTTCCATGCTGTTCTATTATCATTCTTGGATGTTTTACAATCATTTTTTATCATTTTTGGGACTAACCTATTGACATAGTGCCAAAGTGCCAGTTGCTGGTTTTGCTTGTTTTTTACTTCAAAGAATATCAGTACCAAACGGAGTCCAATCGCGACGAAACTTTTTGGAAATTTTTTTTCGACCAGAAGACACCCAGTGGGCCAAAGAAATACCAGAGAGCTAGGCTGTGGAGGCCACAACCCACATGGGTGCGCCAGGGGGCCCCCGGCACGCCCTAGTGGGTTGTGCCCTCCACGGGGCCCCCCTCCACCGCCTCTGACGCCTATAAATTCTCAAATATTCAGAAAACCCTAGGGGAGTCGACGAAACACAATTCCAGCCGCCGCAAGTTCCAGAACCTCGAGATCCAATCTAAACACCATCACGGAGGGGTTCATCTTCTTCATAGGTGCCTCTCCGATGATGCGTGAGTAGTCCACCATAGACCTATGGGTCCGTAGGCAGTAGCTAGATGGCTTCCTCTCTCTCTTTTGATTCTCAATACAATGGTCTCTTGGAGATCTATTTGATGTAAACTTTTGCGGTGTGTTTGTTGGGATCTGATGAATTTTGAGTTCATGATCAGTTTCTATCCATGAATATTATTTGAGTCTTCTTTGATCTCTTATATGCATGATTACTTATAGCCTCGTATTTCTTCTTCGAATCTTTGGTTTAGTTAGGCCGACTAGATTGATTTTTCTTGCCATGGGAAGAGGTGCTTTGTGATGGGTTCGATCTTGCGGTGTCCTTTCCAAGTGACAGAAGGGGCAGCAAGGCACGCATGTATCATTTCCATTAAGGATAACAAGATGGGGTCTATTCCTACATGAATAGATCTTGTCTACATCATGTCATCGTTCTTATTGCATTACTCCATTTTTCCATGAACTTAATACACTAGATGCATGCTGGATAGCGGTCGATGTGTGGAGTAATAGTGGTAGATGCAGGCAGGAGTCGGTCTACTTATCTTGGACGTGATGCCTATATAATGATCATCGCCTTGGATATCGTCATGATTATTTGATCTTCTATCAATTGCCCAACAGTAATTTGTTCACCCACCGTGTGCTATACTCATGAGAGAAGCCACTAGTGAATCCTACGGCCCCCGGGTCCACTTTTCCAACATATTGCTTTCCGATCTATCTTTTTGCCTCTTTGTTTTCAGATCTACAATTCCAAAAACCCAAAAATATATTGCTGCACTTTTTATTTGCCTTTTTCATTTTGTGTTCTTGAGAGATCTATCTCTCCTATCCATCACTACCTAATCTATCTTTTTACCGTAGAGAGATTGACAACCTCTCTTTTGTGTCGGGTTGCAAGTATTTGTTATTTGTGTGTAGGTGCTGCTTATTGGGTGGTGGTGATCCTCCTACTGGTTCGATAACCTTGGTTTTATAACTGAGGGAAATACTTACCGTCATTGTGCTGCATCATCCCTTCCTCTTTGGGGAAATACCGACGCAGTCTCAAGCCATGTCACTAAACAACTAGAATATGTATGTCACCATTGCAATGCACGATCAATTAGCTCGTAGCAGTAGTTATTACCGGCAATGACATTTTTTCCGAATATTCACAAGGGTGGGGTTGGGGATTCCCTACCTAATAGTCCAGGCCTAAAGATGTTTTACAACATGGAGATAGGGGGAGAGAGACGAGGGACACATCAAAAGGTACACACCGAGAGCGATTGAAACAAGTAGTCGAGACATCCGCAACACTTTGGAGGTTGTTGGGGGGGAATTGAATGCGCCAAAGATTGTGTCATCGCCTAAGAGCATGAGAGTGCGGGTGGCATTGCGGTACTTACAAATGTTCCAACAACAAAATAGAATGAATGTGGACCCTGAACGCTCTTGGACACACATGGGCGGTCGAAGGGATGTTAACTTAATGCCTAGAAGTTGATACGTCCATTTTGCATCGTTATTTCTTACTATAATTTATTTATATGTTTCACAATATGATGCAATGCTAATATGCCTTTTCTCTCTTAATAAAATGCAAGATATACAAAGAGAGGGGGGTGCTTGGTAGCTGGAAATCTTACTTGAAAATGCAACAAAAGAAAACACAAATCTCCGGAGCTCAAAATAAAGCGTGAATTTTTGGACAATTATTTTAAAATATATAAGGGGAGCGAAGAAGTACCAGAGGGGACCCACCAGGCCCCTACATGGCCTGGTGGTGCACCCTACCCCCTTGGGCATGCCACGTTGTCGTGTGGGGCTGTGGTGGCTCGTCTCCTGATGCCCTTTGTCTATAATTCAGAAATGCCCTAGAAATAAGCACACAAAATTCTTGGTACTTTCCGTCGCCGTCTGCGAGGTGGAACTTTGGCGAAGCACTTTTGCTCTCTAGCGGAGTGATTCTAACGGGGAAACTTTCCTTTGGGAGAGGGAACTCGAAGCGTTCATCATCACCAACACTCTGTTCTTCGTGGGGATAATCTCTTCATCAACATCTTCACCAACACCATCTTATCTCCAAACCCTGGTTCTTCTCTTGTTCTTAATAAAGCCTCGGATTGGAACCAGGGAGTGCTTATAGTGTTGTTTACATCTTGTAGTTGATGCTAGTTGGTTTAATTGTTGGAAGATTGATAATCATATATTTGTACCCACTCGTCATATTCCATATGATGAGTTCTGAGTAGTACTATTTGTTCTTAAGGACATGGGAGAAGACTTGTTACTGGTAATCATGTGAAGTTGATTCCCGTTCAATTTTTGATATTATATTGTGTTGTTATTCCCCTAGTGGTGTTATTTGAAAGTCAACTACATGACACTTCACCATTTTTGGGCCTAGGGGAAGGCATTGTGAAATTAATTTGTATATGATTGGTTGCAGGAGTGATAGAAACCTAAATCATATTTTATTAATTATTCCAAAAGGGTTGTTTTGGATCTAGTTGTTTAATGCTAAGGTTAGATTTATCTTAATTACTTCTTTTGTAGTTGTGGATACTTGCATGGAGAGCATAATCATACATAGATATTTGTTCAAGTTATGATAGTACCTTAGCTCCGGTCCACCCATATATACATACCAAGGCAATGAACGTAAGTCGATGAATCGTGATGATCTTAACTTGGCGATATTCTCATGTGTCCTCAAGAGTGCTTTAGTCACTATAAGAAACATCTCTCCCTTGTCCTTAGCACAATTAAGGATTGGAACACTTGCTGGACCTTGCTAATGTTTTTACTTGTTAACTCGTTACAAATTATCTTGCTATCAAACTATCTACCAAAACTATCTTACAACACTTGTAGTGAAATTTTTCTAAAAACCATTTTTTAATATATGCTCTCCTCGTTGGGTTTGACACACTTACATATCGAAAGGAATACTATTGATACCCTATACTTGGGGGTCATCAAGACTCTTTTCTGGTGTCGTTGCCGAGAAGTGTAGTGCTCTTGATAAGTAGAATTTCGTAAGGAAACTTCTATTATATGTGCTGACTTATATTCTTGCTTGCTATTATGAAAAATAATCCTTTGAGAGGCTTGTTTGGCGTGCCCTCAACACGTGCACAAGTGGTAAGAGAGGACCCCTCACCCACTGAAAAATATCTATTATGAAATTTCTCTTGGTACTTTGGAACAATTACACACTAGTCGTTATGCAGGAGATGAAACAGGTAGAAACTGGAGTTCCATAATAAATTTTATCATAGGTATCAGATTCATCGTGATCGAAATTATATCTATAATTTTTTTCCTTGTGATGGAGAAAGCACCGCTCAAGTTTGAGGGAGGCTTCAGGACTTAATGCTCAAATGCCCCAATCATGAGCTATCGAGATATATTATTGTTCATTATTTTTATGCTAGGCTTTCTCTTCGCAATAAGGAAATGTTTCATGCTTCTTCTGCTAGTCCTTTTACAAGTGGGTCAATTGAATTTAAATGGGATCTTATTGAAAGAATTAAGCGCAACACTAAAGATTAGGACGTCGAAAAAGGTAAAATAGTCACGTATAAATCTTGAATATGATTGTGTTACTCCTTTGTTGAAGTTGATGTAAATATGGACTTAATTCTGACATAATTGTCAATTTGTGTAAGTCTTTTGCTACCCACGTTGATCTCCCTAAGGAGAAATGGGTTAAATATCATGAACCCATTAAAGATATTTGTAAGGAACCTATTATTGCTAATACTGAAATACAAGCTTATGCAGTTAATCATTTGTGCCTATTGCTTATATTGAAAAGCCTCTTTTCCCTGGTAGAATTAAGGAGCACTCTAGGGCTACACCGTGTTTAATAAAAGTAATATTAAAGCATCTAAACATTCTGAACAAATTAAAGTAAAACCTTCAATAGCCACGATTAAACATTTTTTGGTAGAAAATCTTGATGGACATGTTATCTATTGTTGTGATGAAGCTTATAGAATTGATAAGCCACGTAAAGAGAAAAAAGTTAGAAATGTTAGAGTTGTTGGCATGCCTGTTGTTTCTGTTAAGATTGAAGATCATTGTGATCATTGTTTGTGTGATATGCTAGTATATGTGATATTCCTTTCTCTCTTATCAAGAAGTAATGCACGATATTTCACCTGTGAGATAAAGGAAATTAATATTACTATTAAGCTTGCAAATAAGGTTGTTAGAGATCTTGGTATTGTTAGAGATCTTGAAGTCTCGCGTGGTAAGATCGGTATCCTACTGATTTCTTAGTGCTTGAATCTAAACAAGATAATTTTTGTCCTATAATATTTGGTAGACCCTTTTTGAATATTGTTGGCTCCGAGATTGATTGTGTTAAACAAAAAATTAAAGTTAATTTTGGTGATGAATCTCATGAATTTATTTTTTCTAAGTTCACCAAACAACATCATGCTAAAGATTTACCTCATGAAGATGTAAATGTTAGTCTTGCTTCTATTGTTGTGCCTTCTACTGATCCTTTGGAGCAATACTTATTAGACCACGAGAATGATATGAATATACAAGAAAGAAAAAGAATAGATCTTTAGGCAAGAACTATTCTTAAACATAATTTGTCTGTTGAAATTTTGGGAGATTCTCCACTCCGTAAGGGTGATCATTTGTTTCAATTACAGAAACTCCTTGATACACCGAAATATGTAGAAATTGTTAAACCTTCTCTCCTTACTAATTGATTGCAGCCACATATTATAATATTAATATTAATGTATTTGCTTCTGACATGTTGGAGTTTCTTAGCAGCATGCCAATATAAGACCTCTCAAGGACCAAAAATTTAGCATGCTTACATATCGATCATAAATTAATGATAATGCTTTAAAAAAATATGCAGTGCTATTGGTCTAGTTATTTTGCTCTATTACCAATTCTGCACTACATTACCGAAAATTTGTTCCTCTATTGAGTTTTTTTCTTAATCTGACTAGCTAGATGAATACATGGTTTTAAATTGCCATCCAAAGAGAGATATGCTAGAAATACATATATACCAAATTGTTTCCTAACTATTGGTTTCAACTAATACCTATTGGTTGCAAGAAAGAAAAGTCATTTATAGGAAAATTCTCATAGTTCATAGTTCAGGGAGCACCACATGATACATAAACGGGTCCTAATTCAAAGAGCTTTACGCTATCACTTGTGCCACTACCAAGTTTCACCGTCCTTGTAGGCTTGATCTCTAATCGTGTATCTATATCCACCCAGGTAGATGGAGAAGATTGAACCATGATGAGCCAACAGACAAACTATAGAACTAACAAACTCATATGGATCAGCTCGAGAGTATGTCTAATGACACCGGATGAGTATAGAGAAGGCCCCATTAGAAGGAGAATGAGTTGGGGCATGAGGGTTTCCCATGTGCGAGAACTAGAGTGAGAGCTTGCTGACAAGATCAGGTATGTAGAGAAGGCCAGACGAGTAGTGGCAAAAGAATGAGAAAGGCCAATCGATGACCTTGCGGTGCGCAACAGACGATGCAAGCGGATTATTTCTACATACTTTACTCCATACCATAGACATAGTAATTTGAAGTGTAACGGCCAGAGACCGCAACAAAACTAACCAATTTAGCGCCAAAACATCGATGCTTGTTGTTCCTGATGCCCCTGGAGAGTGGAGAGATCCCAGCTAGCTATGATGAAAGTATGAGTTAGTATGATTGAAGTAGAATTCATATTGTGTGTGTGACAATAGGGACGAGCTAGTGCTCGAGGCTCTACCAAGTGCATGCACGGAGCGGTGAGCGCGGCCGTGATGGGCGTCGGAAAGGGGAAGTGTGTGTGGACATGTTCCTACAACATTGCTGGTGTGTGCGTGCATGGCCGGGCCAACCAATAAGCTGATAAAACACTACGACCGCCCTGGGACCCGAAAGGAGGAACCAATAGATTGAAAGATTGTTGAATACGTAAAATAAAGCCTCAATTTATAGGAGTGCGGGTTCACACCACATATTGAAACTATTTATAAATATCGGAAATAATTTGCTATCCATGGTGGTAGCTACGCATGACCCTGATTTTTATCTCTAATTATTTTGATAAATTATTTGGACTATGAAAATAACTCTATAACAAAAATAGCGTGACTTTGGACCAGGCAGACAAGCAAACAGACAATTGTGCGAAAAATACTAGAAAAAAGACTGAGAGAAGTGAGAAAAGGCCCTTTCTACGCAACAAAAAGGCACTTGTGTCAAAAAATTAATAAAATAGACAAAAGGAAGTGGAAAAAACTCATTTCTATACAACAAAAAGCACTTGTGCCAATGCCATAAGAAACCCGACACCTCATATACCAACAGAAGAGGCAGAGGGAGATGCTCGAGCTTGATGATTAATCTATGGCGGAAAGCATCATATTTTTTGTATGCCGACAAGTGTGCTGACATGATCACGGCTGAGATGTATGGCCCATTTTTGTGTGCTGGCAAGTGCGCCAACATGAACCGTGTGATGCTTTTTTGAAGGCTGGGATGTATGCTGGACGCTGGAATGGCCGTCGGCATGAACTGTGGGTGCTGACATGAACTCTGGCCGCTGGTTACTTTTTTTTGTTCTATATTTGTTGTAGCTGACGAAAATTACGTCAGCCGGTTGAGCGTATCGGTCGAACACAGGTGGACAACGATCGCCCAACCAACTCAAACGGACAAACCGCACATCTGTTTAGGTTGGTGCATTGGAGTTTCTTTTATAGGTGTGTAGCTGTCACAATGCGTGCGTAGCTACCATCATGCATAATCAACTTCATTTTAATATTTTTGATTATTTGAAAAACAATGTTACTCTCTATACAAAAACTGCTTCCGTAAAGAAATATAAGAACGTTTAGATCACTAAGTAGTGATCTAAACGCTCTTATATTTGTTTACAAAGGGAGTACAAAGCAAGCACATTTTGTCGACTTGTTACGTGAACCCAACTTGCAAGGGGCACATTATCATACTCTAGAAATTTCCAAAAATATGCACAGCTAATATTACTAGAAACCTCTATTAAGATGTGCACGCTTCTCTACCATGATATTTAATGATATTAAAATATACATGAACACACATATGCAGATATTTATGTATTGACTATATAGTTTATGTTAATTTCGAATAAATAAAATCAAAGACAACTTCTATTACATCATACATTATAAATTTGATAGAAGATTTTTTGATGTTACACATTACATGGTCACAAAACATTATGACTTTTATTTAACAAAATTTTTATGTGGTTAAACATGGTAGCTAAGTTATAAAAATTATATTCATTAAGGTTGTAGTGCGATATAATTAATATAAATATGTATAAAAGTTCAATATAAAAATTTATTTATTTCATGTTGTTTCAAGGCACATAAGTTTGCATGCCGCCCATAGTGCATTAGCTCATAGATCTCAACCGAAGACGAGGTAGAAGAACAGCTCGACGATACAATCATAGAGAAATAAGCTAAGAAAAATAATTGTAGTCTTCTCCCGTAGGGGCTAGAGAAAATCACGGAATAAATTTGAGTCGTCGTCGGAGAATAAACTGATCTCCGACGATCTTGTGTTGATCCTTCATATAATGATATAATTTCTAGTTATTTTGTTTGTTACAACCAAAAATAATAAAAATCTAAAACATTATGTTCTAATTCTCGGGAATTATATCTATAAAGTTTGTTTTACTCAAATTTGATATACATTAAATTAATAGAACATTGCATACGACCAGATATAGGCATAGGGTGACTGAACCCAACACGAAAACGACACTAAACAGGGAGGATTACTGAAAGAGCGTGGTGTTGGTAATTGATGATAATCCCTATGGATTAATGGTTTTCTTGAGTTATATTTGAAGGGTTTGTCCATAGGCATTGTTTGAAGACCATTTATTGGTTTCAAGGTTATTAGAAGAAGATTATGTCTTGACCAAGGTGTTATTCAAGGAGTTATTCAAAGATTGGTCATAGAGAAGACAAGATACAAGGTTGATCAATACTATGTACAAAGAATGATTCAAGTTGATCAAGACTCAAAGCGTATAAGATGTACCGAGAAGGATCAATTGATCCTATGGTATGGTAAGCATTGTCCATTATGCTTTGTGTACTAACCCATGGTCTATGTGAGAGTTCTTTGTGGTGTTAGGTATGTTTCCATGGGCATGCATCAAAAGGAAGATCTCATATGACCCATGGAGGATGACATCAAGTGGTGATCGTCATCAAGGTTGCAGTGTGCAAGTTCAAGTGGAGCATCACGAAGAGATCACATGCTTGAAGCTTGTTGTTCATTGTGGTGACAATGGACATGTGAAGATATGCCGAAGAGAGGATCACCCATAGTGGAGTACGGGGGAGCAATCTACTAGTCTTCATCGAGTCACTCATTGTGATAGTTGGGAGACCCGGTAATAGGATTGATTGTCGTACTATCAAGGGGGGCTCTCGAGTGAGTAGCTTGATCGTATCGTTCGTAGAGAGCTCAAACCATTGCATTCTTGGCATCATCATCTTTCTTGGTTCTTGTTTGGCTTTTCTCCATGTGAGTTTTGGAGCTTACGGTCGTCTTCATGACTAGCTCGAGTTCATCAAAAACGGATCTTATATGCATCATCTTTGCGTTTTCAGTGTTGGAGAATTTGTTGGTTCATATTTTGGGAAGGTCCTCTTCCTTATCCGATTGACATTTATTCTTCATTCCCAGTTATTAATATAACCAGTCGTGTTGGATAGTATTTGCCGTCATCTATCCAACAAGATTGAGTTTGCTCAGTTTGGAGCCTGTATGCAAAAGTTATATGACAGTTTCAGTCTTCCTATATCCATCCGTTTTGCTTGGGCAAGTTTGAAGCACCCAAGCGGTAGTACCGCTATGGATAGAGGCAGTACCGCACGGTCAGCGGTAGTACCGCTTCCGCGGTACTCTGCGGCCCTGTGCCGCTAGCACCATCGCTGGTCCAGCATGGACTTGTTCGCATCGACGGTAGTAGGGTGGTAGTGGTGCGGTACCACTGTTTTAAGCGGCTATACCACTCCTACCCAAGCGGTAGTACCGCCTGGTGGGGTAGTACCGCGCCTACTACCGCGAGCACCTCCGCGTTGGCCAAGCTTCGGGCATCCCTGTACACTTTCAGCGGTAGTAGAGCAGATGTAGGCACGGTAGTACCGCTTTAAGTGGTACTACCGCTGGCTCTCCTTTCTACTACCGTGTCAAGCAATAGTACCGCTCCCCTGGACGGTAGTACTGCTTGTACACGACTCACTAGTGGAGAAATGGCTACCCACAACTCCTGTTAGTGGCGCACCATTTTCACACACGCCGGCACTATTTTTTTCAAATAGTGCTGGCGTCGACTAAATTGGTACGCCAGCTATAAACGGTCAGTGCTGGCGTGGCTATTTCTAAACACGCCACAAATCTGTTGGCCAACCTGTACTCACCGTTTGTAAGATAGTGGCGGCGTTGCATTTCTGTGCATGCCGTAGATAATTAATTAGTGCTGGTGTGCCAAGTTATTTTACACCAGACATAATATTTCCACTTAAACTAGTATTTTAAGTATTTAAAGATTGTATATACTAGTTAGAAAATAACAAACGTTTTATTTTAAGTATTTTGACATCATTATTGCTATGAGTTCTAATTTTGAGTATTTAATTATGTTTAGTCTTTCATTAAACTTCACGGTAGTCTTTTTTTATGTGGGCTGTTATTAGCTATGGGCATTTTAGGCCCACGCCAGCAACGGCCCACCTGAGTCAACTCCCACGCCTTAGTAAAAGACCTAGTCGCCACCCTTTCATTTCAACTCTCCCTCGATCAGCCGCCACTCGTCACCTCCCGTCGTCGCCCAGCAAGGTTCAATCCTCTCCTTCCCCTCTTGTTGCATCACCTCCTCCGTCCACGCATAATCCATATGTGGGATTCATCTATAAGTTGATTTAGGATTGCTTTGTGTAGAAATTTTAGTATATATATAATGGATTGCTTTGTGTGATGTAGAATCGAAATTTGATTCCATGGATTGCTTTGTGTAGAAATTTTAGTGATAATCCGATGTAAAATCCGATTTTACTAGTGCATTTTGAGTAAAAAAATTCTGAGTGTCTAGAATATTAATGATTCAAGTTCAACTTAATTTGGTAGTGTAGTCTGGAATGCCAGAGGAATAAATATAATGATTCAAGTTCAACTTGTGTCGGCTCACTAGTCTAGAATCCGATTATATACTTAATTTTCAATATGTTTTGTGTAGAATGGCGCAACCACCATGATGTCGAGTGTGCAAGTCAAGGTGCGCAACCAGCCTTGCAATTGCCACGTTGTTCGGCATTTACTTCCAGCCGTGTTTTGTTCCTGCAGCGGTAAGAAATTATATGAACCTTCTAATAGTTTCTTCTTTTGTTTTTGTTGCTATTTCCACTAATGCATTGTGTGTGTGTGTGTGTGTGTGTGTGTGTGTGTGTGTGTGTGTGTGTGTGTGTGTGTGTTTGGTTTTTCTTACACAGATCGTCCCTTGCAATGTGAGATTGGATTTCAATTAGCTAATTACTGGAGACACTGTCATCTTCGACTCTCCTGGGGGGCCCTACACTATGGAGGTCAATAAGGACGGAACATAACCCAGATTGGAGGAGATGAATGGGATCGTTTCATCGCCCGCATGCATCTCACAGGGGGTGAATTGATCAGCTTCTCCTTCAGAAGACAAACTCCAAGGCTGGTTGTTATCTATCTCAACTATGAGGAAGAAGATGATGACCCACTTGATGACGCACTCTTTGCCCAAAGAATGAACTGCTTGATGACCCACTTGATGACGCTCTAGCTAGTAGTGCTTGTGAGATTGGCACTTATTATTAACTGGAATGCATTGTTCTATTAGTCTAGTTCCAGGCATGCAATGGTAAATGCTAAATCTTATATGTTGGGACAATGTTTTTTGGCTGCACGAAACGTTCCTGGCGTGCAATGTACATTGCACGCCGCTAGGTGAGCTATTATAGTGGTGGCGTTGATGACGTGGCACGCCATCAGCACGAAGAATACCGCTGACGTGGGACCCAACACCACCATTATTTTTTAAAAATGGCGCCATATTGGTGGCGTCGGGCTACCACGCCAGCAAAGCCTTTTTTACCACGGCATATCTAGGCTTTTCTGCATTAGTGACTAGTGAGCAAAACGGTGGATTTTTTCCACCTATTTAAAGGGGTCTGCTTCCCCAATGGAAGACACCACTTGATCTCGTGTTTCCCCCCCCCCCCAATTGTTGACCTTCTTCGAGCTTGCTATCTCTCAATCCCTCTAATGATTCTTTCTATTTCTTGAGGGAAAAGAGAGAGGAGATCTAGATCCGCATTTGTAGCAATCACTTTCTCCTCTATGTGAGGGGAACCCCTTGGATCTAGATCTTGGAGTTCTTTGTGTTCTACTTGTTCTTCCTCTCATCTTCCTCCATAGCTTTTGTTGTAGTGGTGGGATTTGAGAGTGAGGGACTTGACCACTTCGTGTGTTCTTGCCATTGCATTAGTTGCATCGGTTTGAGTTCTCCACAGTGATACGTGGAAGTGAAAACTTGAGAAATTTATTACTCTTGGGTGTTTGGGCACCCTAGAGCTTGTTCCTCTTGGGTGCTTTGGTGCCCTAGATGGTTGGTGGTGTCTCGGAGCTCAATCATTATGGTGTAAAGCTCCGGGCAAGCGTCGGCGTCTCCAATTAGGTTGTGGAGATTGCGACGAGGAATTTGTATGGGTACATGTGACCGCCCCCAAGGGTTGCCAATTGTACGGGTCCGGTGACCGCCCCCAAGGGTCGCCATTTGTAAGGGTTTGGTGACCTCCCTCAAGGGTCCCTTAGTGGAATCACGACATCTTGCATTGTGCGAGGACGTGAGGAGATTACGGTGGCCCTAGTGTCATTTGGGGGAGCATTGTGCCTCCACATCACTCTAAACGGAGATTAGCATTCGCAAGGGTGTGAACTTGGGGATACATCGTCGTCTCCGCGTGCCTCGGTTATCTCTTATCCGAACCCTTTACTTATGCACTTTACTTTGTGATAGCCATATTGTTTCTTATTATATATCTTGCTATCACTTAGTTATTTATCATGCTTAATATAAGTTGTTGGTGCATGTAGGTGGGCCTAGTTGTTTTAGGTTTTGTGCTTCACAAATCGAACGCTAGTTTTATTCCGCATTTGTTCAAGGCTAAACTGTAATTATTTGAAAGCACCTATTCATCCCCCCCCCCCCCACCCCCACCCACCCACTAGGCGACGTCCACGTCATTTCAATTACAACTAGCACAATTATTGTTGAAGCCACAATTAAACATGTCATCGTTGCACCACCATTGCTCTCGCCGACAATGGGCAACATTGAGAAAAATCCACCATTTGAAGTGTCTACAAAGACATGCAGAGGAACAAATCTCTGAATCGCCGTAATTATAGAGCACGTACATCGGAGATTGACAATCACACCATGCCGAGGAATTACCCAATCTATGCCAACATCCATGCTACTATGGTCAAACCAAGTACGACAATCTTGCTCAAATGCTATGCACATGAAAACATTCACAGAAACACAAAAAACATAAAGAACAAAAAACTTCCAAGCTACCCGGTAATATCACAACAAGCATCACCATGACAAGATGAGAGCCAAAAGACATCTATTCGAGATGACAACGTGGTCACCATCAAACCGACATCTTCACAAGACCGAGACCAAAACCAACTACACAAAGGACGATAAAAAAGAATCCGCTCCCCCATCGCCCGAATCGCTTGCTGTCTAATGTGTTTACAAATATCCATACATTTAACTCAAAAGGACAAGAATGGGGATAAACATAGTATCAGTTTTTCAGGGAAAAGAAAATAAATAAACACATCGGGTAACCTTGCACATGTACAGGAACAAAAAGGTGACTGGATGCTCATAACTGCCAGTATGTACTTTACATTGTCCACATACTTACAGAAAGGGGAAGAATGCACACTCCACTCTGCCGCAACTAAATGATACAACAATATGGTGATTTAACTCATTTCACTGCACAAAAGGCTGTTGTCCTAACCTCTAAGGCTCTTGCTCGCCTCCCAAGGGGGAAATCCCCCAAATAATCGCTATTTACAAACGATTCCCCACACCTTTCTCTCCTCCTAACAGTATGTGTTAACTTAACACCAGGCTAAAACTGTTGGCCACCCAAAATCGCTATCCTTTCAGTATCACGACAACGGTCCGTTGCTTTGCAATGTGCGGTCGGAAACAGACGAAAGCTCCTCCTCCAAGGCGCTAAGAAGATCAAGGTACTCGCTGAATACATCATGTGACTGCAAGTGGTTTGTATGTATGTCAGAGTCATAAGATTCATAAACCCAGGAAAACGAACACCTTTTATGCTTGCTAACCTGTAGAGTGATGCTATATGCTTTCCATAACCTCAGATCATGTCGAAAGAGATCCACCAACACCTGAGGAAATAAATAAATGCATTACAGCAGCAAGGACGACTGATTTTGGAAAACCAAACAGTTCAACAACTCCAAACCATCACACCTCTAAACGCTAATATTCACTGATAACAGTGCACCAACTAGATTAATATTATCTGATATAAAAAAGGGATCCTACGGCAACCACTCCATACAGTTAAGTAGAAGTTGTGTGGCAACATGTTTTGAATATTTTAATATGTGCTACATATTGACTGAAATCAGTGAACAAACACAATAAAACATGTCTATATACATCCGATGCAGAAAAAAGTTAGAACAATATTTATTTGTGAGCGGAGGGAGTAGTGGGACCCATGGTAAAGCCACAAAAACAACAACTTGAGCGCAGATGCAAAAGCCAATGACAAGGTTACCAAAAAAACAGCACATTCAAACATTTTAACTAGCACACAAGAACCGGTAACGATGTCAAAGCATAGATCTACACAAGTATTACCTCTGCACGCCTCAATAAAGTTGCAAGCACCACGATCCATTCCTTAAACTTGACAGAACACATATGAGCAAGAAGGAACTCAGCATCTAGCCGGCTCTGAAGTGTGTCCATTTGTAGCTGTCATAATATCAATAAATACAAGTGAGAACTTTATTATTCAAGAAAAGTATATGGAAACAAAAATATTATATTTTTATTGTGTTACTTGCAAAGTTTCAAACCAACCAAGGGTGTATCGACTATTGAGGTATGTGATGCGTCTGCTTGCCAAGTAAACAGATGATCTACACATTCATTCTTCGACTCAAATAGGCTGGGATTCATGTCTCAGCCCCGGGTGTATTCGTTCGAGCTCGGCTCATTGACAGCCCTAAGTTTTACATTTTAGGATTGCAGATTTTTCAAAATTTAAAATATGTAATATATATATACAGTACAAGCCCAAATGTTTTTTGCAAAGCAAAAAATTTAAATAACTAGGTGTCATTCACTTAATGATGATTTCATGACCAAGACAAAGGCTCCCAAATTTGCAAAGAAAATTGAGCACAAAGTACTGAGGTATTGATTCTTGATTATTTGTTAAAACAAAAACCTTTTCTCCAATTAGTTCAAGTGCAGATGCAAAATTCTCCAGTCGAGCAGACCCTTGCCTTTCTCGCTGAAGATATTCCTGCATGAAGTTCCAATGAAGTATGATAACAAGTGGCTTTTAAATCAATAAAACTGTTACAATGATGAATGGTGAAAATCTCACCACAAGATCAAACTGAGTCCCTTTGACAAAAGCAACAAGCTTCGAAAGTTCCTTGCCAGACATCAAATAGCTGGCATGGCTCTCCAGAATGTTCATAACAGAGTTAATATGTGGGCTAAGTTCTTTCATTGAGTTACTGTTCAAAGAGGGGATAACACATAAGTTCTGGTAACAACACCATAAGCATTCAAAAAAACGACATGACGTTTTAAAGTTAACTACAAAATGTACCTTTTCAAGTCAGAAGATTGTCTCTTGTATGGCGAACGGAATAGAAGATAGCCCATAAACCTTGGAGATAGTTTTTCAGAGTCGGTATTTGCATTTTCAAAGTCTCTGCCAGACCGTAGCAAGAAGCGGACCTAAGAACAATAATGGCACTCCTTAATTCCACTGGAGACTATAAATATAGGAATTAGACAAGTCATAGCATAAAAAGCATACCAGCTCCCCAGCAAGCTCGTATAGAGATTCATCGAGTGTAGCCTGCAAAGTTACAAACACTTGAAATTGAGAGCTTGAACATGTGAGACAACTAGCACATGGACCAAAACCACCTTATGATTAAGGTAAAAGAATTACTTGAAGCAACCGGAGTGCACAATACTGACTGACAGCAGGGCCTTCCAGCTTAGCAATGACCTGTAATCATAAAACATTTTAGGCACTAATTCATGCGGAACCAAATGATAATAATGGTGAAAAATAATCTTTGTTAGTGCATAACTCTGAGCAATACTAATTACTATCATGCATTCGATATTATTTAACATATCCTAAAAGGGCATACCAGTATGTAGCAAGCAGCAGTCCTGTACCATCTCCGTTGGAAACATTCCTCGAACATCCTACCAGGGAAGATCAGTCATATAAGAACACAAGAATTATATTTATTTCAAATGTTAATCAATCATTAACCACTGTCAATGCTACACGGTAGTTCTTTGGTAAACATAGTAAACATTTATTTCGAGTCTGTGCACTCCCAAGATTCCAAACGTGGGTGCTGGACTGTTAACAGTAAACCTTCTGTAAGTATCTATATACACCAATAAGGAACCAATGGAGTTATGAAAATTGACTGCCAATACAATCAAGCGACATATGTATCCTCTAAAAAAACTAAGAAAATGGCCAGTTTAACAAAATCCCTGAGCTCTACAAAATTAAGGTCATTCTGACACCACAATAGACAGTAGTCCATGTTAGCATGATTAGCAGGTCAACAGAATCAACAATGGATCATTTAGATTCTTGTTGATGGACACCAACTATTGCATATGGAAGTGTGCAAGTCTACACTCTAGCAGATGTATGGCAATTACTAAGAGCAAGAGTTGCAACTGCAAGGTATACATCTTTTATGAAGGCAGCACACTTACTCTGTGGATCGTCCAGCTGCAGAGAAAAGATCTGCCCAGTGCCGGCCATCAGTTTTCCTAGCAACACTGACTACTACATCCATATATTCAGAAAAATTTCGAAGTAGGTCACATGTCTTCTCTAAAAGAGACTTCTTTGGAGATTCAGTTTTTTGTGGAAGTTGATTTTTTGAAGCACTTGGCCTGCAATTAGCAAAGTGACCAATCAGAAAAAGAAGTTGATTCATTGTTTAAGCAATGATGACATCAAAACTAGCAACTTAGTGAACAAACGATGTAAGCATGCTACCAGTTACAGCATTAAATAGAAATATTAGAGTGATTGATGGCATCCATTTGAAGGAGTTTTATTATTAAAAGATACACGATAAACTATGACATGTTCCCGTCTTTGTTTCAGCTCCAAATTGCAATATGAAGTAGATTTTACGAGGACAGTGAAAGAGTCAGAATTAAATACCTTGATATATCTGCTTCAAATACCGTAAACAGAAGCCACTCTAAACAGTGAGAGAAGTGAGGTTTCTCTGCTGACAAGTTTGCCAAACGTAAAGCTTCTTCATGCTTGTCTCTCTGTTAAATAAATAGCATGGAAAAGTAATTTTAGAGGCACAAGAAAATGATTCATACTATATTTAACATAAAATAGAAAAGTTGACGCAAATAGTTCAATAAAGCATCACTGTAAACATAACTTCACAGTAAAGCCATAAAATTAACCTTCCGAAGACAACAACCTGAGATTAATGTAAGCGAAATCATCTTTTTTTATGCTGACGTTAAGTATGTCCAAAAGTCCTGCTACACAGTTCAACGCGGGCAAATATCATAATATAACAGTCCAAAAAAAATGAATCCCAGCATTCTCCCTAACGTATCAAATATTTCTGCAAGGGATAGCACAATGGCTACAAATTTGTTAGGCCTTAACAACGGTTTTCTCCTTGTTATCCCTTTGTTATGTTGGACTCGCCAGGTGAATGTTTAGAAAATTATAAAAGTGAGTTGCTGAAGAGCGGGATGATCAGAGACATTGATGAATTAACAGGCAGAAGCCATGTTAACTTTGCATATTCGGTCAGTAAGACAGCAGATAACGCCACTTATCCAATATAAAATCAATGGTGAGAAAGGATTTAGATGACAACGCATAAAAATTATTCGCAGATCACATTGGATGTGTGTAGCCATGTTTATGAAATCTTCGTCAAACTTGACACTTTACTTTTCATCTTTAAAGCATAAGTCATGTTTTTACGGTTGTGTACTAACACTAATCTGATGCAAGAACTCAAATTTAGATGCACTTCTAGGAGTCCCAATAGTATATTTGACAAATGTGGGAATCGGACATGATTTCATTCTTATCAGATTAATGGAGAAGTTTCTGAATATTACCTTTATCTTAAAAAAGGTCAACTAATAGAAAACATATACCAAAGAGGAATGATCATTGCTAATTCTACCTGAAGAAGATGTCGTAGTAAACAATGCAATATTGTTTGCGCTTTTGGAGAAGGCTCAAAGCATGGGAACTCTGCGGTTGAAAAGGATGTCCTCTGAGAAACACCAACAACTGCACCAACATTTGGCAGGAGACCAAGAGGATACACCTCACGGTCAAATTCAAGCTCTGGATCCAACTACAGAATCAAATAAGACATGCTTAATTATAATTTATGCTAACATCATGAAAAGCTTTTCATTTGATAAAAGATCAGCATATGAAAGATTACAGCTTATATTAACAGATTTACCCAAAAAATATTAGCATTTCACAAAAAGAGAACTCCAAGCAGATATCAAAACAATTGCATGACCTAAGAAGTAAGATCAGTACCTGCAGAAAATCCTCTTGCCTAAAAGGATTTGCTCCATGTGATGGGTACCATACCTGAAACAAAGCAGTTTCTGCATAAAAGGATAGCAGGCAATTTTTTGAAAAAAAAAACATCTATGACCCAAAAATACATGTGCATAATGGAGAAAATATGCATTAAAGAATACCATTAAAACCGACCTGCATCCCTTGATGGCCATAGTCAAGCCATGAAACCTCTTTGATAAGATTACTCTTCTCTTCGGTTTGAGAACCGACAACCCAGAAGAGTTCAACTGAATTTGTAAGTGCTTGTTCATGTCCATCATCCATGTCCAGCACAGAAAGTTCCCCATTCACCCGCAAGATCAGACATCTGATATATTGCAAGACAAATAAAAATCAAGGAGAATAGGACCAGGTGACATCTGGATTAAAATATACCTTGAAGGTTGTTGGGACGACAGGTTAGAAGATCCATTTGTATCCCGCTTCAGCACACCTTCATCAGTTGGTTCAGGAATCAAGCGCATTGAAACAGGTGGGCTCTTTGGACTCATAATTGAAAGTTCTCGAACTGTTGAAAGCTGTTTAATCGTAGAGAAATGCACGTTATAAGGCAGAAGCTAATAAAACAATCTGCATTGAGGATGCTAAATTCTCACGTCACCTGTAAAACCGGACTACTGTTAGGTGACAATTCTCCCGAGATCATCACATGGAATATATGCACATCAAATGGACTGTAGGTAACAAGAATGTAATCCTGAAAGACATCCATGACAATGGGTCTACCAAGCAGTGGTTTCCGGTAAAGTAAAGAGCTATGATCAAGGTGATATCTTGGAAAAAACAGCAGCTCGTACCTGAACATGTCATATAGTTAAATGCTAAATAGCAAGTCATACACATGAGAGAGAAAAGTGCTATTTAAATAGGTAATGAAGCACTGAGAATAGAAAATATTAATGATTCTTTTGACATATTAGCAAACTGTGAGGTTCAGACAGTATCTATGTGAGTTCAAGCACTTGTTCAAAGCATGAAGCTTACACATACATAAATAGAGAGCTTCCATGTGCAGAAAGTTTCAGACTTGAAACAGTTACCAGGTAGCAAAAAATAAAGTAAGGAAGTGAGACTAACGTGTTTGATGATTCAACATAATTGCATACGATGACTATTTTACCCAGCCACAACAAGCCTTTGCATTGAATCTTTTGCTCTTGAGTAACATCCCCAAAAAAACGCCATCTTTTGTTTCGTAAATCATACAGCACTAGGCCACGAGAGCCAGCAACTGCCAAGTACATGCCATCGTCACTTGCAACTACATGCAGAACTGGCCAGTTCTGTGAACTATAGGACACCTGCTTACAAAAGAGAAGTATTATGACGAACCATACATCAACATAGGTTGCATTTTATTACCTAAGAAACAGATCAAAAGATGAAACCAAAAAACTTAACTGGAACATTAAGATGCAATATCTTAAGTTCATCAGTATCATCAGGTTGCACTAATAGGATTCGATCTTCCCCATAAAGAATCTGGCGAGTATATGTTGTGCTCGAAAGACCTCTGTTGAGGCAACATTTGGCAAATGAGAAAGCCAGAACCCTTTCTGACAAGCTTTCTTCAACTGCGAATAACTTACATCCATAATCATCCCACTGAATGTGTGATGTCCCACCCATTAGAGGCTCAAACTTTTGGGCATTAGGTTTAACCATTGGAGACAAAGCAGAATTTGATCCGGCTTGACGAAATGTGCACATCAACCGACATCCAGATACAGACCAAACAGTAAGTCCCCTAAATTTCCATCCAACTGCAAAAGCACAATTGTCAGGCGTCCAAGATATACAAGTAACAGGACCCGTATCTTCCACTGAATACCTACAAATTTGTATCCAAAAAAAAGAACAGTTATCTCAGCTTCAATAATAATAACTGGAAAACATTGCTATTAAATCAACCTAGTACATGTCAATCGCAAATGACAAGACAAAATGTTGAAACATTGACATTTCTGGCAAAATGACATGTTTTAAGTGTATGCATGAAAAGACAATATTGGCATTGGGTGCTTAACTAATACAATCAGGCACTCAAAATTCGCTTGAATTTGCAACACTTTGAGATGACAATGTTAGTAAAGTAACAAATGTCTCAAAATTCCACTAATGTTTCATTACATGTAAGAAGGGTAGTACAAATTTGCAACCACTACCAGAAAATTAGATCGTCAGAATGCAGAATAACCAATGCAACTTGTACTTAACAGCTTAAGAAAAACATATATCTGTATGAGAGGCTTACCCCCAATCAAACAAAGAAAGAGTGCGTATATGCCGCGCATTCTCAGCCAAGTCATACAATTCAACAACACCTCGGCTGCACCCGACGGCAAGAATCTGCTGTTCGGAAGCCACAGAAGTACACATTGCATCACCAGTGTTCAACCATCTGTCTACCCTGATGCTGCTGGTTTGCTTTAATCCCTTCTTACCAACCGTACAGAGCACAACCTGACAGTCTGAGTACACAGCAACTAGCAATCTTAGCTTCACCGACAACTCAACATGGACGATAGCAAAATCCCCTGTGCAGCAGGGAGCAGGCCTTGCATTAGAATTTCCTCGCAAGCTAGGCGGATCAAACACCAAAGCATCTACAACGGCAGTGGTTTTGTCGGGCGAGCATGCGGAGCAACGAAGCTTGAAGCTGTCCGAGAACTGGCAAGCAACAACAACAACACATGCAGCATGCTTAACATAGCAAGTAGGAAGCAAAGATGGCACAACTACACACTTCGCTTCTATCGGGCGACTTACAAGAAACAAAAGCAGTATGCATTTCCATGTACCTCAGCATTCCAGGACACGACCTGCAAGTGCCCATTGGACAGCCCAAGGAGCATGCTCTTGCTGTCGCACGCGAAATTGCTCCTGCAACATGATACCACACTTCCAAGTTAGCTTCCGGTTCTCGGAATTCAGCATCGCGGTTTTGGGACATGGTAAGGAGCAGAGGCGGATACCGTACGTTATGGAAATGTCATTGGCGAGAGGGACCTTCTCGACGATTATTTGGGATAGACTGGCGAGGCAGAGGCCGGGGAGCTGCTTGCCCCCGACGATCAGCGGCTTCCCCGAGAGCTGCACCTTGTATATGTGCAGGTAGAAGGAAGAGGTCTGCGCACAGCACACACACACACACACATTGAAGTGAGTCGTTGATCGGAAGAAGAGAGAGAGAGAGCGGGCGCGGAGCAAGCGGGGAGAGGCTGACCAGGACGGCGACGGTCTTGGCGTCGGGGCTCCAGACGGCGTGGGCGTTGGGGCCGTGCGCGGCGAGGGAGTCCGGGGAGCGGTCGAGGCGGGCGAGGCGCACCTTGTGGTGGGAGGCGGACCAGAGGTGGAGCGAGGCGGGGCAGACGGCGAGGAGGAGGCGGCCGAGGACGCGGAGGAGGACCGCGCCGTCGGACTCGCCCGGGTCCAGCGGGATCGACTGCGGCCACCCGTACGCCATGTACATCGCGGCGGCGGCGGCGCCCCCCCCCCCCCCCCCCCCCCCCCCCCCCCCCCTCGCCGGCGGGCGTCGTCCGGCCGGGCGAGATGCGGCGCGGGTCGGGGGAGATCTGAGGGACGGGGAGGAGGCTGGTGGGCGATGCGGGAGATGCACACCGGTTTCTTTCTTTTCTGTTTTGGCTTTTCGCTCCCTCTTTTTCCCTTTTCTTTTTGAGAAAATTGCTTCTATACCACGAATCACAAGCCAAAGGCTCATTTGCCATCGAACAAAGCCCCAGTGCTTGTGTACCAAACACAAACAAAATTTAGTGCTTATTTACCATCGCCGTTAACTCCACGTTAGGTTGTTTCTGTTTTCTTGTCAGATTTTGTTAAAATTCCAGGTTTACCCCTTGTTTCTGGAACAGAAGAAGGACAAAAAAAAAAAACCAAACACCCTCGTTCCCAGACCCGTCCATCCCCAGTCCCCACGAATCCTACCCCAACGCACGCACGCGACGGCATGGCTGAGCCGCCGCCAGCGCCACCCGATTCCCCGCCGCCCCTCCCCCAACCTCCGCCGCCCCTCCCCCAACCCCCGCCGCTGCAGATGGTCCTCCCCGACACGCCTTCGTTCCCCGCCGCCCCTCCCCCAACCTCCGCCGCTACTCCTTCGACGCCGTCCAGGCGACGCCAAATGGCGGAACCGCCGCCGGCGCATCCCCTGCTGCATCTTCCCCTACCCGCGACGGTGCCGCTGCTTTCGGCCACGGCCGACCTCCTCACCTTGACGGTAGCAGCGCCTCCCGCTCCCTCTGAGCATGTCGCCCAGAACCCTAGGGTTGGGGATTCCGGCGAGGTGAACCATGTCGCTGCATCTCCTCTTCTCCAGATATCCATGCCCAATGAGGAGGACGGCATGGATGAGGACTCCACATCTCTCTCTGCAATTTGTGCTAGGTGAAATTTCTTTCTTTTTCTTCTGCATATTTTGATACGAGAATGCGCAAGGGATTGACACCATCCTTTGCATCTCCCACAGGATGATCCAGTCATGTACTTACAAGGTAGAGGTAAAGGTTTGTGGCACTGGTGGAAATTCAACATTTAATTGGGAGATTGTTGAGGGTACTAGTACAAGCATGAAGGATTTGCTGTCCTGCATTGCTGGAACATTCTCTTTTCCTTTCTGCTCAGAGGACAAAATATATCTTGAGTACTTTAACTGCATTACTGGCAAATTTATTTCTGTGTCAAATGATGAAGAATGCATGAAAATGTACCAGTATTTTCATCAGAATAGAAGTGGTCAGATGATTATCAAACATTGTGACTCAAGTGACAATGTTGATGTTCCATGTGCTCCTTCGAGTCCAACACCATCTATAGCACTGCCTAGTCAACCAAGTAATCCACATGATATTGTAGCTCCAACAGATGCATATCTAGCTAATCCACATGAGGAATATGAACATGTTGGTGTAGATGAGGAGGACCAGTACTCAATTGGCAGTGCTGGTTCGGATAGTGGTGATGAGACTGGAGAAAAAGATAGTGATGATGAGATTGGAGAAAAAGATATACCACATAATGAGCATGTCCAAGATAGCAGCGATGATGAGGAGTGGGTCGCCGAAGATGCTAGACCGGATGTTGTTCTAGAAATAGCTTATGATAAAGATAATCCACCGATGCATGTTGGCGCAAAGTACCCTAATATTCAAGAGTTTAGGTTGGCAATTGCTACATACGCCATAAAGAAAGAGTTTGAATTTAAGGTTGAAAAAAGTGAACCTAGCCGATTCAGGGCTTATTGTCGCCGGAGCAAAGACTGCGCATGGAGAATTCATGTTGGGAGGTTGGATGACCAAGAAACTATGGAGGTATATTAGTTGCTGAATTTTAGTTGCTGTTATAGTTGCTGTTATAACTATGGATCGAAGACACTAATTTGTTTACCCATTACTTATTTAACGCAGGTTAAAATTCACGTGGAGGAGCACACTTGTTCTAGCACAAAGAAGAAAAAGAAGCAGCGAAGTGCTTCAAAGATGTGGGTATGTGACAAAGTTATGGACTGGGTAAAAGAAGATCCTAGTGTTCGCCCGATGGAGTTAAGGAAGAGGCTACGTGACAACTACTGGAACTTCACTGCCTCTTCTTCAAGGTCCAAGTGAAACTGCACTGCCTCTACTTCCATGTCCAACTATATTGTCGAAGACTACCTCTAAATCTAAAAGGTTCGAAATCTGCGCTACCTCTACTTATATTGTTGTACACCTATCTTTGTTCCCTTATAGCATGTAATCTGAAATTTTTATGTAGATCAAAGGTCATATCTGTTGCGTCTGATAGCCCTGCGATGAGCACTCGAAGCAAGAAGAAGAGAATTGCGCCAAACAACCAAGAGAATCGCGCCAAACCTCCAAGCAAAAAGAAGTTGAAACTCTGAAATCTGGGCTCATTTTGGTTACATACCGTGCACTTCTTCATGTGTGCACTTCTGCTTATGTTAACAACCAACTTCAGGTTGTGTTGTTTTGTTTCTAGATGCTATTGAACCTGATTATGCTTCTAGATGTGAACCTGATTATGCTTCT
Organism: Elymus sibiricus; assembly: GCA_039707655.1. NCBI lineage: Eukaryota > Viridiplantae > Streptophyta > Magnoliopsida > Poales > Poaceae > Elymus > Elymus sibiricus. Next base: position 386,550,999 of record CM077673.1, on the reverse strand, counting down.
AAATGATGTGAACCTGATTATGTTCCTTTCTATCGAGTGCTATTTTGCTGCTGAAATCTGGCTGAAATATACATATGTTTGAACTGTTCTATTTTATCCCTGCTGTTTGGTTGAAATGCTAAAAATAGAGCCAATATGCTGTCAATTTTTTTTGTAGAGACGTGTTGTCCAAACTGTGCTTATTTACCATTGAGGGCAAAGTGGTCCTTTTGTTGGATAAATTGTGTGAGACAACGGTGGACTAACAGGCAGTGGCAAATAAGCACTAGATTTTGTTTGTGATTGGTACGTGAGCACTTGTGCTTTGTTGCGTGGCAATTGAGCCATTGACCAGTTTGTCAATGGTACAGAAGCCATTTGCTCTTTCTTTTTTCCTTTGTCAAGTTGTTTATTTCAGAATCAGATCGGGGATTCCTGGCCATCAGATCAGATCGCTGCTGATTTCGCTTCGTGTAACGGCGAAGTCGACCGCAACAGAGGAGGACTACCGTGACAGGACTGTTCCTTGAAACGAAGGCCAAACATTTGCCTCGTTCAATCGACAATAAAAGAGATCAAGTACTTTCCCTCATCAGAAGAAAAAGATATCAAGTACAAGAGTGAAATCCACATGCGGTTAATTATCCTGTCCAGTGGGGGCAAATTAGTTCGTCGAACTCAAGAAACGGTAAACGCCGATGTATAAATTTGCTCTGTCTAATATTATTTTTGAGAAACTCCGTGCAATCACATATGGCATTGTACTCGGGGGCAGAGCCAGACGAACGCAGGCCCTGAGCCGCCTTCAAAAGCTACCCTGGATTTGGACCCCACGTCCCGAGTAATCGCTACAGTCAACAAAGGAGTTGGGACTCAATCCTCGGACTCAGACCCCTAGGGCCTGGGTCATGTCTCCGCCTCGGATTGTACTTAATTTTTCACGTATTTTATCGACGTGGCGGTATCTTTGACATGCCAACTTAGTATATGTGGGAGTGTGTTTGTGACACCATGTTGTTTCATAGGGGGTGATAAACATGTGGGTTGGTATGTGTTGTAGTGCTCAATTTGACAATGAAAGGGGGGTATGAACGGAGTTTGATCTAACGAGATGCGATGGGGACACACGAATGTATACAGGTTCGAGCCCCTCGACGGAGGAGGTAAACACCCTAGTCATATCTCTCTGCGTTTTATGCTTACGTATGAGTATGCAAAGACTATGAGCCTTTAGATAGATTCCCTAGGCGGGCTTATATAGAATGCATTGCCGCTAAGGTCCCTTCAGCTAGCTAGCAATGACTTAGATTGATTACAGGCGATTGACAACCCACTATTGGTAGTAACACATGTATACATTATTATTATGTCCCCATTGTGTCTCGGTAGATCAAGCTCTGGTCATACTCCCCTCTCACTGTCAGATATAGCGCCATGACAAGCAACGGGTCGTTCGTTGCTCGGGAGAATTGGAACGAAGAGTGGTGCATGAACCGAGAGAGGTATGTAGTCAAGGGCATCGGGCAGCAGCCCAGCTGGTCGACAAGACAGGAGACATGCCCGACACAGCCGCATAGGGGGCGAAGTCTTTTCGGGTCTTGTATGCACGTGGCATAGCAGCTCATTCACTGAATTAATGCGATCTTTCAGAGTTAAATAGTTCGCAGGTCGCAAACTTTGAGCGTATGATATGGTTTGGTGCATAATCTTACAAAGTGTTTGTGCTACGGTCGCAAACTTGGCACGCATGTCACAAAAAGGTCCTCGACCAATCACACGGCATCCGTTGGCAGCCACGCCGTCCCTGTTTGGCGAGCCGGCGACGCGTTAACGACCATGTTAATGCTACCCCCGTGGTCTATGATATGCACTGCTTTAGTCACTCATTTGGTGACTCCGCAGTGAAATGTTGTGTTCATGCTGCTCAGTCTCAGTCAAATAACCCAATCTCTATGTCACCGCTCTCACCCTCGCCTTCTCCCCGTATGGTAGATCTAACGTTGTCATCGGTGCCGCCTGCATGGTGCGACCATGCCGTCGTGGAACAACGGAGAGAGTTCCTCTGATGATTCGATAAGGAGTAGGGTGCATTGCTCTGGTTTTTTCCAATTTGGGGATTTACTGTTTCCCCTGTATTAAATCGTTTTGGTTGGTGTTGTAGATGTCGTACATGATTTTGTACAAGGATTAGAGCGGGCTAGCAATGGATGTGCCTGATGCCTTTATAAGCTCCCGTGCGAAAAGAAGTTGGATTTTCAGTCAGTTGATACCGAGAGGAAATTTCTTGGGTGTGAGTTATTTTTACCTCATTTTCAGCGGCTCTAGTACTTCTTTATTAGATCAGTGTGTAATCAATAAGGGCATGTGTACTCATGACATTTGCATGTAGTTGAACCATCCTATAAATATGTGCATGATTGTTTGTTGCTGCTTCTTTAAGCTTGACTACCAAAACGGTTCATTACTAAATGCAAGTGTTTCAGTTGCCCCATGTTATAAACTCATGTTCATAATACTGAGTCAATAAATTATGCATGAATGCAAAGCTATGTTCATTTGTGGATTCTAGTTTATCCTTGGTGTTAAACATGTAGGAAGGCCAATTATGTGGATATTTGGAGCGGTGATGCCCTTTGAGATCCGGTTTGGATAGTAGAAGGCCTTTGTGCCTTTTCCTCAAGGAGTGACCCTAGATTATTGAACCCATGAGAGGATGTGCGCTACGATAAAGAGTCAAACAAGTTATTGTTATCGAATTAAATTCCAGTTTTTTAAACTAACCTTTAACAATCTTTTTTGATGTAAATACTAATATGAAAATAGGAATGTGTATGATGTCTTACTCTCACAACCTTGTACTTGTTCTTGGGGTCTTGTCTTGATAATAAACATAGCTTTGGAAGACAGTGGCTATGTTGTGCTTGCTACGAGATTAAGTGGGGGATGTGTCCAAAGTATGGCTTGAGCGGTGTGCGGCCTGCATCAAGAGTCAGTTGTCCAACTAGCTCTTATCGTTGCACGAGGTTACATCAGTTATTAAGAATAGACATTCAGACAAAAGCATGAAGTGTTTAATGACTACACCTTATTTATCCCCAAGGAATTGCTTTCCCCTATAGTACTAACCCCTTCTCTCACAGTTGTTCGGTATAGCGTTCCACGCATCATCGCTTCTTACCCTCCTGCTTGAATGATCTATGTGTTCATGGGTGCCTGTCGGGCCTTAGAACAAGAACAACACAACAAACAACCCCACTAAGAGTTAATTAAGTCTTCTGGTACCATGACCCGGGCCCGCCCCCAGGCCTAGGGTGTAGCTCCGCCACTGAAAGGGAGTTGTTTGACTATCAGATGAAGAGGATTCCAAGTCCTACAAGACTTGGAGATCAAGACAGAGGGAAGACGAATCGACCAAAGCTCACCATAAATACCTCAAGACCAAGACGAAGGAGGGGACTTGGATCTCAACAACCAAGACAGAGGAAACGAATCCCTAGCTAGTTTAGCATATAACATTTTCGATCTAAGTCACCCCATCTATTTCGACCACCACGAAACCCAATGGCCTCACATAGAAGTTGGTGGACCCACCCCCATTATACTTACTGATATATTGTTCCTCAATATAATCCCAGATAAGCGAGATTAGGTTTATTACTTGCATCGCAATGGCCCAGACCTAGGTAAAATCTCTCCCCGTGTCTACCCGAAAACATGAGGTTACATCCCACTTTCATACAAATCCATGTCACATCTCCAACATATCTATATTTTTTGATTGTTTCATGTTATTATATTATCAATCTTGTATATTATACAACCGTTTTATACCATTTTTGGGAACTAACATATTAACCTAGTGCCTAGTGTCAATTGTTGTTTTCTCCTTGTTTTGGTTTTACAAAAAAATTGTACCAAACAAAGTCAAACACGACTAAGTTTTTTGACGATTTTCTTTGGACCAGAAGACAACTTGGAGACTTCGGGAGGAGTCCAGACGACTCACGAGGAGACGACAAGGCAGGGGCGCATTTTGCCCCCTTGTGGGCCCCCTGTCGCTCCGATTACCCTAATTCATGGCCTATAAATTCACCTATATTCAGAAACCCTCGGGGGAGCACTCGAAACAATTATTCCGTCGCTGGAAGCCTCTGTTCTTTCGCGATCCCATCTAGAGGCCTTTTTTGATACTTTGCCGGAGGGGGAATCCGTAACGGAGGCTTTCTTCATCAACCTTGTTGCCTCCCCAATGATGTGTGAGTGGTTTCCACGGGACCTATGTGTCCATAGCAGCAGCTAGATCTCTCTCTCTCTCTCTCTGTGTGTATATATAGAAACTCTATTCATCACTCAGGGTGCAGAATAAGTTATTCTTCAACCGAGATAATCTTACGATCAATTTATAAATAAATTACATTTGGAATACAAAAATTTACATTTATATTGAATCACAATGTAAAATTTTACATAAGAAAACAAAATATTAGGTCACAAGACAAAAAAAAATGAATTTATTGTATATTTTCCACTATTTTTGTGTGTTTATAATTTTACCTGACATAAAATATTTTTTATGCTGATTATAAATTTTCTTACGGTCTCTTTTTACGTATGAAATGAGACAAAAATTACGAAACGTAAAATTACGGTGCATTAATGTTAAAATTGAGGGGGGGGTGAAGAATAACTATTCCTCACCTAGGGTGACGAATAGCGCGACTCTATATATATATACATGGGAGCTATTCTGTTTCGCGTAACAGAATATTATTCTGTTACTATTGTTGAACTGACGAATTCGAGCGGTTGGACTGATGTTTTTCATTACGCCGAATTGATCGTCCTGTTTAGTTCAAAAATAAAAATAACAAACATTGCAAGAAAAAATCGTCGGAACGGGACGTGTAATATATCGTTGGAAAGCTCTTAACATCTAGATTGCATTCATATAGAAAGTTTTCACAAAATCATCATGGTTTAAGAGCAGTTTTGAAAAAACCATTTTTTGCAAAACCAAAAACGTGAATCGTATTTTGGAGTTAATTTTGAAACGGTTTGTCGGAATTGAGCAAATGAGATGGCGTTGGAAATATGGTGAAAATCCGCATCTTCCATATGTAGAAAGTTTTTTCAAATTCTGCATGATTTAAAAGTAATTTGAAAAACGGTGAAATTCTGGGCGAATCGTATTTTTGCGATTTTTTGCAAAGGGTTTGTCGGATTGACGCAAATGATATGGCGTTGGAAAGCTATGGAAAATGCGCAACTTTTGCGTATTGAAAGTTTTTTCTAACTCTTTACGATTTAAATTCGAATTCGAATTCGGTGAAATTTAGTTTTGAATGTGATTTTTTTTAAAAGTTTGTCGAAATGAGGCAAATAATATACCGTTGGAAAGCTATCGAAAATGCCAAACTTAATCATGTTGAACATTTTCTCAAATTCGCAACCGTTTAAGAGTAATTTTGAATACGGTGAGACCCATCTTGCTGTTTTGTCGTACGAAAAACAGAGTACTCGTACTGATCTATGTGTGTGTTTGTACTGACCGTGTTTCACTAACTGTACTTTACTCTGTTTTTTGGTATTGTTTTCGTCAGAACTTTTCAACCATTTGTCGGAATTGAGCAAATGATATTATGTTGTTACTATTCCTGAACTGACGTCTTGGGGCGGTTGTACTGAGGTATTTTTCATAGAGTAATTTGAATGGTTCCGAAAAGATAGTAGTTGAACTGATGGCCGTATGGGTTTGTACTGAGCTTGTTTTCACATACTAGACTTTACTCTGTTTTTTCGGTATGGTTTTCCTCGTAACTTTTTAACGTTTTACGGTATCATCGTCCCGAACTTGCATGGTTTATATTGTTGAAATGAATGATATATTTTCAAATAGAAAATATTTTGCGTGTTTTTTTTGAACTTAATTCTTTTTGCAACGATGTTTTGTACTTCTCTCGTTTTACAACTTGAACTTTTACCATTCGAATTTCCGTAGGGTTAATTTTTTCCTAAACTTATCTAGGACATCGTGTTGAACTTAAAAGTTTTCAAATTATGAACTTGTTGTGCTTTTACAATGCCAAAGCCTAGCAAATAGTAAGAGATTCACCAAACAAAAGGGCTAATTACATAGAGCAGTAATACAATAGTGAGATCGATAGCTAGTAGCAATAAGAGTGGTTACCAACACACATACACATGAACTGATAACAAACTTGCAAATGACCTGACAAACAAGAAAACACATGAGATGACCAAAAAATACAATACATGAATTGATAACCCTCACGGCTAACGGTGCAACTTTGTTCCACCCAGGTTCACCCGTTTTACTGAAAGTAGAACTTCTCAGTTTTATTGAATCGAACTAATCTTTAAATGTTCATCATTTTGGCCTACAGATCAGAATACCGAGAACACCATATTTGCTGAAGGTCCTGCCAGTACAGAGTTACAGAACAAATTCTTTGTCCAATGACAATGTAAGAGTCACAACCAGTAATCACAAACAACACTAGCTCGACCGCCGAGCATGTGTGTGCCACAAGGGGGAGGAGATACTTCAGTGCTAGATGTGTAGAGACAACAAGCTCACGCGTAGAAGACGATGGACGGCTCGTGCATGAGGCTTTGAACTGCTCGCCTGTTGCCACTCATGGCTATCGAAAATTTAAATGCACCTGAAAATTTAAACCCAACAAAGTATCAGCTTTTTGGTTCCCAAACCTCCTGCATATATATTTTGAACTAATGATCTTTCAGTCATTGCACTGCTGTTGATATATAATTGGACCAAAATCTCACCGCTACCAAATCTGCACCACCAAGCACCTGCATGAGTTCAGTTTTTTTAAACCATAGTTCAAGGCAGCAAGGTTGCGAGTTCAAACAGTCAATGGACCAAAACTTGTTTAAACACCAATGTGCATACATGTTTGATACGCATCAGTTTAGAATCAGCCAAGACACAAGTTCAGTATCAACACAACACAAGTTCAGCTACAGTTAACTTGAAATGAACGGAAAAAACAGACGACCACACCGTGTACTTTGGACATTTCGTATAGTCTGAACTCTGACCAGAACTTACTAGATCAGGGATTATTTTTTCAGCTAGTGGTTCAGAAGCAATTTTAGAACATCATACATTTTTAGCTAGTGAAACATGTGACGAAGAACTAAACTCAATAAACAAGATTTTTGGAGATGGAAGAACATCCCAAGAACTAAACTTAAAAGACAGTATGTATTTTTTGCACATACGCCTTACTGTTATATGTGTTTTTCACGAACTGATGATAGCTCGCGCACTGAACTTGGAAAACCATATGTGAATTTTTTTGCTTCAAGACATGGTTGCTATTTTTTAATTTGATGCATGTTGCATTATAGAACTGCTATGGTTTCCAAGTTGAACTTTTGGTACTTTTTAAATTTTTGCATAGTTTACTGTCAAAATCTTCACCACACAAAGAACACATCTGCATTACCACATGGCACGGCGAGACCGACGCACATCCTGGTGGCGGTCGTTGGAACTGGATAGGGGTTGGTGGAGGAGACATTGTGGAGAGGCAACGACCGTTGATGAAAGCGAGGCAGCAGATCTTGCCAGGAGGCGGCCTGGCAAGACACGCTCCGGGGAGTCTGCCGGGTCGGGATCCCGTGGTGGAGGCGAGGAGCCATGGTGGGGCAGGGCGGCGTGTTGGGGTAGAGGGGGCAATGATCAAAGATCTGAAGATTATCCTTCATTTTTCAAAGCAATGAAAGTTTTTGTTTCTCCAAAATAAATGCAATATAAACTAAAAGAAAATTGAGCATTGAAGTTGTCCAGAACTTTGCAAAATACCATATGTAACATCCCTCGTGTCAATTTTTATACAGGACTTACACGGAAATTGGAGAGTTCTTAATAAAGTTGAGTTACAAGGGGACTACATAAAAAGTTACATATCTAAGGGAGTATACAATATAATGATAGGTAAAGGTCCAAAGACTGGTGATTCTACAAGGCCTCTCAAGTCTGAACTGATACTATCGAGCTACTTATTTTTCTATATATAACCAGCTATTTTTTTTAACACACACATTGAACCGTTTCTGGGGTTCTTAACGAGCTGATGATAGAAAACATGTTGAACTGAACATTACGTTTGCAGAACTACCGAATGTTTTTGGGTTCTTTTATGTACCTTTTTGTTATCTTTTTCTAAACTCCAAGCCACAATTACCATCACAATACACACATGTACTACAGAATAATGTGCATTTGTACTGTCCATAACAACGAATTAACCAAAAAACAACTAATTTATGAAGGAAACATCTTTTGAACTTTGTTTGAGCTTTGTTTCTTCAGATTTTTGAACTTGTGCAGCAGGTATACCTGAACTTGCGTGAATGACAAAAATGACACATGGTTTTTCATGCTTTTTTAAGATGAATTAAAAAAACATAAAATGGTGAACCTCCAGGGAGCCTCTCGACGAACTGGAAGCTCGTGCATACCAGGAGGGAGGAGGAGCAGCTGATGGAGCATCTCGAAGACGGTGACGCGCCTCCACCACGATGGTGCAGCCGGAGTTGCGCCGTCCAGGGGGCGCTCGGCGACGCGCTGGTGGAGGGGGCCGATGGTGGCGCGCTGGGAGAGGGGGCCGGCGAGGACGTGCTGGGATAGATGGGCCAGTCAGCGGCACGCTGGGGGAGGGGCCGGGCGGCGGTGCGCTGTTGGAGGAGGTGGCTGGCGAGGCGACGGGGCCGCGGCGCGGAAGGAGGAGGCTGGTTGGGCGGTGAAGGATAGCGGCGGCAGCGCGTGGGTACGGAGGGGCAGCCGGCCAGCGGCGGCAGCGCGTGGGTACGGAGGGGCAGGCGGCCGGCACCGGAAGCGCGGGGTGCGGCGGCGCGCAGGCCGGCGGCGCGGGGGTGCGCGGGGCGGGCGAGCTGGGGCAACGCGCGGGGCCGGCGGGATGGGGCGGTGGCGCAGTGAGGGGCCGGGGGTTAGGGCGGCGCGGTGGGAGGTCGGGCAGGGCGACGCGGCGTGCTGGGAGGTCGGGCGGGGCGGCGCTACCACATGGGAGAATCAGATCGAGAGGAGGTTGGGGACCGACGGGCTCGGGATATGTTTCTTTTTTTAGCTTGGGCCGTTCGGGTGAGCTTCCTCTTTCTTTGTACTAGATGACCAGTTGCGCCAATGACGCAAAGGCCAAGAGTAAGCCATGTATTGAAAGGGTGTACATTAATATTATTCGGGCACATATTGAAACATATGAGAAAAATTTCCACTTACTATAAGTACAAGCGATGCAATACCCATATAATGTTCAAGGACATATCAGTATTAACAGAACCGTTAATTAGTCAGACACAAATCCACACCCAAGAAGCACATTGCACAGGGTTGAAACTTTTAAGCCTCACATTCCCAAGCAATCTTAAGGAGGGCCAATAGAATTGAAATCACTGATGCAAAGTATCAGCAGTTAGTAATATTTATACACACAGCTTCTTTATTGTAGCCATATGATGATGAAATCAGTACGTAAATCAGCACCAAGGATAGCCAATCAGACAAACAAAAATTCTGCATCCCACTGAACAACACTATTATGCAGGACTCATTTTAAAAGGCCCTCAGTTCTAATTTCTATAAGAGCTTGAAGCTTTGGAGCCAAGGCTACGAACCTTCAAATCCAACCAAACACCTTACCATGCAAACACGGTAAAATGGGAAAGAAAGACTCTAAATGTGACGCACCAAAAGCGGAAGAAAATGTTGAACGACCTGGGCGTGAGGAGTTGTGCAGGTGACCTGGTGACGTCGAGCAGCGCGTGGATGTGGACCAGCCTGATGACGGTGGTGGCGGCGCCCTCCTCGTCGACCTTCAGCAGCTCGCCAGAGTCTGCAATGCTCATACTTTGCATCGAGTAAACCCATCTCACTAAGAACGGGAATGAGCATCGCCTTTGGCATGCTCTGCCTTTGTCATGATCTTGATAGCATCCGCTTCCTACAATAGAACATGCAAAGAGAACATAATGAGGATAATATTATGCATGCACCACTCTGCACAAAAAACTCTCCAAGGAAGCAGCTTTTATTACTCTACCTCCAGTTCTCTAGCTTTCAATATTAAAGGAAAAAAGCAATTCCCATTAATTGTATACCACATAGCTAAACCCCAGATTACAATACACAAAACAAAGCAAAACTTCTTCATAATTCAATTAAAATGAGGCCATATGCATCATGATTAAAGTTGCTCCCTGTATTGTATATACAACCATGATTCAAAGTGCTCCTTGTACTGTATACAACCATGTATATACAACTATATCATTTATAGGCCACGCATATACAACTTAAGAAAACATAAATACGGAACTGCATATGCATCTGCATATAACAAAGCAGGTGATCAAATCTACAAATATTACAATAGCAATTGTGGTAGCACAAAAAGTGTAATTGGACATCACCATTTAACAACTAAGGCTATAAAATAAAAGATGATTGTGCAGATAGCAAAGAAAGATTCAACATTATTGTGTCATTGACAAATGTTTCAGGTAGCAGCAAATCAACATATCTGCTGCTAATAGAAACAGAATCCGGATCTCCTTTAGGGAGGAGCACATACAGAGAAGAGAAGGAGGAGGTGTTCGTCACCAGATGATCATTTTGCTCGGAGACAAAGATGAGGAACTGGACCCAGCCGATAGGTCGTTCTTGGTTTCCATGTCTAGTTGGGTTAATTCAGAATCTGTTTAGATCTTTTCTACACTACCGCCATGTTGTGCTATAAGCCAAAACCAGATAACCAGGTCAAAATCCTAGCTGGTGACTTTAACGGTTCTGCAAATTCGGTCCAAATAGCATGAATAAGAAAATGCCTAACCAGGTCAAAAAGCCAAAACCAGATAACCAGGTCAAAATCCTAACTGTGACTTTAACGGTTCTGCAAATTCGGTCCAAATAGCATGAATAAGAAAATGCACAACTCTTATTCCAAAGACCTGGAAAGAACTAACACTTCCATACAATTGAGAAAATAAAAATCATGTAATACTCCTTAACAACCGGTATGTGGATTGAAATTTACCTCGAAATAATATATGCATTCAGATTTAACTATGTATAGTGGGCAGGAATGTAACAACAATTGTTGCTTGCATAGTAAATACTGGTCGTGCCAATGGCAAGAAATTCCCTGCGGAACTGAACAGTGCAGACCAAGGCATACATTACAGTCACTTTGAACATAGATGAGTAACAAAATTAAAAACCAGAGAGCTGTGGAGGCACTGACCTCAGTGCGGTGCTGCCCTTGTGCTCCTGGCTCCGGCACCTAATGACCACGGGTCTATCTTCCCTGCAAGTACAGGTAAAATCAGATCAATCTCCATCAGCAGACGAACCCAAGCCAAGCCAAGAACATGCGTGGTGGTGGCGATAAATGTTCTTCCCCAAGGAAGGCGTGCAGTGGAATACTCACCAAGGAAATCGCTGCCGGAGAGGCCCTTGGCATGGACCAGATGCACCTCCAGAAGACCACGCCCCATTGTTTTCTTCTCTTGGCGCTGCTCCTCGTCTCCTCCTCCTGAGTCTGGATCGAGGCCTCGCTCCTCTCTTCTCTTGGCGCTGCTGCTCCTCTCCTCCTCCTCCTAGGTGATGCTGACCCAAATGAAAGAAAAACACAAATGAAAGGCAAGCTTACCAAAATACTGTCCCAGTTCTGTCAAGAAATCTAACAATAAGATAACAAGCTTACCTGAATGGGGATGGCCCGTGGCCTGGATCTCAGCAAAAAAATTCAGCTTCTTCTCGCGACGCCCAGGATGGCCACAGCTAGGTGATGCTGACCTCCATTGCAACCGGCCGGTGGTCGAGCGCTTCAGAGGGACTCATGCTTACATCAACACAAATCATATTATCAAAATGCAAGTGCAAACTTGATTGGGTTTGCAAGATGGTTAAAATTCACCTTGGTCTTCCTCAACTCTTCAGCTAAAATTGTTCTTCATCTTTTCTTTCTCCGATCTGCACACATCATGTTTAGAAAATCCACATATTAGGAAACTAAAATGTGAGTGAGAGAGAGATAGAGAAGCACCTAATTTTGTTGGCCCTATTTCTTCATTCTCAGATCTGCACACGTTAAGGCAACAATCCAATTATATATACATATACATGCAACTATGAATATTTAGTAATCAATAATTTCCTTTCATCATATACACATGTGCTAGATAGTACATTAAACTCTGGTAACGTTGAAGTATGAACAGCAAGCGGATCTCTGCAAAAAAGAAATCAAAGAAAAAAGGAGTTGGGACATTCTTATTTAAGTTCTTGGTACCTGACATCTGTGTAGATTTCAGGAGGGTACCATTCAATCCATATGTCCATCCCTGCAAAACTTTACCAAAAAATACAAATTTAGCAACTATATCTCATTGGCTAATCTCCAGATATGCACCTCTCCTTGAAGAGAGGGGGAGGAGGAGCTATCATACCTGCAGACAGGCTGGCGCCGGCAAGGTCGCCGGCAAGGAGACCCAGCTCTGGCCGAAGACACCGGCTGGGATGTCAGTTATATCTGAAGATAATTGGATAAATTAAGATGATGTTCAGCTGCTGCAGTTTTTTCAAACAATACACATAAAGAGCCAGCAAGACAACCTATTACATACACCATATGTAAATGTTAGCAGCTAAACATATGACATATCCTCCATTACTTCTTAAATGAAAACTGAAAATAAAACTGATCTCATTGGTTCAGACCCTTCTTCTCAATCCTTGCCTCTCACAGGAGTTTTCAGTTTCACAAATAAACGAATATGAAATCAAACAGCAGCAGGTAGTAGCAGAACCAGCAGCACCCAACAACATTGAACACATATACAACCAGCATCACACACATCTAGCAGCAGCACAAGTAGCAGCCGTACCCCTCAAAGAAACAACACAAGCACACAGTACAGTAGTAGTACTAAATCCAGGGAAGATCGAGGAGGAAGCAGGAGCTCACCAGCCTGACGGAGACGAGAACGAGCGGAGGAGGAGGGCGTGGGCGACGCGTGGCAGCGGTGCTGGCGCTGGTGCGTTCTCGGGCCCCCGCTAGTGGACGAGCTCCACGCGCGCGGGGAGCTCCCATGGCTCGTCGCCCTGCTATGCGCTGCGGACCGCCGCGGGAGTCCTCACCATGAACTGGTCGAGCTCGCAGCATGTCTCCGGCGGCGCGGATGGAGCACTTGGCGACGACCCCTGCGACTGCTCATCGATGCGGGGGACCTCGCCATCACCAGACGGGGGGGAGACGCGGGCTAGGTCTCCTTTTTCTCTGGCTGGTCGCTCGCTCGCTGTTCCTCTCGCTGCTCTCGCTCACTGCTCGGCGGCGGAGGCGACGGCGGCAAGAGGGACGAGGGTCCCGGTGGCGGCGGCGACGGCGGGACGAGGGTCGCGGGGGAGATGCGGGGGAGGCGGGCGCGGGTCGAGGGGGAGAGAGAGGTGAGGCAGGAGGAAGAGGAGAGGGGGCGGCGCGAGTGCAGGAGGAGCAGCGGCTAGGTCTTCTCCACAGGAGCGGCTCCCTTTTATACTCCGATGCATGAAATGACGAAAATGCTTTAGGCGGGGCACCGAATTAAGAGGCGGTGGCACGAGCGAGGTGTAACTATTCATAGCGATTTAAAGACGATGTGGAGGCAACGGTTCCAGGAAGGTTTATATGTTCAATCGGTTCGGGATCAGTGGATTGCGTCCTATAGGGCCAGCTAGTAACAGGATAATATTCTGTTACTAGTAGCAAAATAGTCCCGTCCTATATATATATATATATATATATATATATATATATATATATATATATATATATATATATATATATATATATATATATATATATATGTTCAATACAATGATCTCTTCCAAGACCTATCCGATGTAATCTTTGCGGTGTGTTTGTTAGGATCCGATGAATTGTGCGTTTATGATCAGATTATTCATTCAAAATAATTGTTTTTTTCTGAGATTTATTATGTGTGATTTGTAGCCTTGTATTTCTCTCCGATCTGTCCGGTTAATTTGGCCAATTAGATCGATTTAATCTTTAGTGGGAGAGGTGCTTGGTAGTAGGTTCAATCTTGCGGTGTTCTCACTCTGTGACGGGAGGAGTAGCGAGGCACGTATGGTATTGTTGCTATTAAGAGTAAAATGACGGGGTTCGAACATATTATTTGGTCTTACTTTGTCTACATTATGTCATCGTGCTTCAAGCATTACTCTGTTTGTTATGAACTTGATACCTTAAGATGCATGTTGGATAGCGGTCGGGGGTGGAATAATAGTAGTAGATGTAGAATCGATTTGTTCTACTTGTATCAGATGTAATGCGTATATATTGATCATGTCATGAATATCGTCATAATTATTCGTTTTTCTATCAATTGCCTAACAGTAATTTGTTTATCCAACATTACCATGCTTATGAGAGAGATGCCTCTAGTGAATGCTATGCCCCACGGCTCCATTCACTTCATATTACTAAAACACTAAATTACTTGCTGCAATTTATCTGTCTTTCACTATCAGAATTAATCCTTGCAATTAATGAGTACAATGGGATGGACAACCCTCTTGCCCGCATTGGGTGCAAGAAGTATGTGTTTTGTGTGTGTGCAGGTATTGCTAACCGTTTGTTTGCATGAGTCTCCCACTGGTTCGATAAACCTTGGTTCTTAACTGAGGGAAATATTATCTGCTACTATACTATATCATCCTTCCTCTTCGGGGAAATCCCAACGCCTATCACAAGTAGCAATCCACATACATTACCATATCGTTGTTTGGGCACTTTGTAGACACCTTTGACAATTTCAGGCCACAAGGGTCCTCCAAATGCCCCGTTGGAAGGGAGAAATTCAAACCTTGAGAATATACTTGGGCATAATTTTCTGATATAGGGTAGATCAAAATTTTATATTTCCCTACAGACAAAAATGGTACACTTGCTTCTATGAATGTTATTATGTAGAATTAGCCACTTTTTCCATGCATTTAGACCTCTAATATTTCAGTTCAACATATGCCATTGTGTTTGCAAAAAAAGATATGACATTATCTATTATTATCCACAACAAACTAAGACATTAATTTGCACATACTAGTAAACATTCCTAGCCTGGACATCACTACCATCATGTTCACAAAACCAAACTGCTTACAAATTGCACTATTGGGGCAAACTTTAATACACCATACGACTAAGTAACATAAACTGATAGCCCAACCATTATAGAGGAATGTGTGCACATAGAATCAACCCACATAATCACTGAAAAACCGATTTGCCACATGAAACATCTTGACTAATATGTTTTGAAGTTTGAGTCACCCTGGGTGGATATAATCTTTGTATCTATTCTGAAACACTAGCTACATGATAGTTTTTTTTCTTCTAAAATATACAAACTAACCATCACCTATTGGACCAAGAAATAATACTAGTTTTTTCGGAAAACACAAATCTAACCAACACCTCTTGGAACAAGAAATAGTACCCCTCCGACAAATACACAATGTATCTGGCCATTTCAAACTAGTTTTACATCATACCGTGTGTATGCCACATCTTCTAAAATTGGACTAGTTTACAAACAATCTGTTAACATAGTATTACAACACCTCAATCTTTCTATTAATTACAAATCCTTGGTAATTTGAATAATCTGGCGGGTGGATGCCTTGCAAAAGGAGGGGTATTGTCACCAGTCATATGTACAGCATGTGTTGCGTACATTGCACTATTCACATCGATAGCTGATCGGGGGAT
This sequence comes from Elymus sibiricus, assembly GCA_039707655.1. Lineage (NCBI taxonomy): Eukaryota > Viridiplantae > Streptophyta > Magnoliopsida > Poales > Poaceae > Elymus > Elymus sibiricus. Next base: position 386,535,187 of record CM077673.1, on the reverse strand, counting down.
ATGTTGAAATTGTGTCAAATACTTGCACTAGTATGTTGCAGTTGGACTTGTGATGTAGCTTGCAGGTATAGTTAAGTACTAGTCGATCAATCCGAGCAGTTGGTGATGTATTTGAGTACTAGTATTTGAGTCGAATATGTTGGGACGTGCCAAAAGAGAATAGTCGATCAATCTGAGCAGTTGGTGATGCATAATGAATGGTAGGGATGCAAATGGTACCCTTTAAAATGTTTGTTTAGTTAACATATGGATCAGCCCAACATGCATCAGATTGAGTAGCATACTTCCATCTTTCTTGGAAACGGACATGTTCCTCTTGAGCCTGATGCCTAACCTGCACCAAGCAATGCAAAAGATTCGGTTTTGGGTTCATAGTTTGGAATGATACAACAAGGAGAATGACTGTGAGTTGATCAAATGTTGGTTAGTGAGAAGTTATGTTACAGATGATCTGTCATCGAAGCTGGGCGATGCTTCAGGAGGAGGCGCCTACATACATACGGTTATGACTTCCCAATTATTAACAGTTGAACATTCAAAGTACACAAGTAGTATTCAGAAATACGTACCATCGTTGATTCTATAGGTGCTCCCGGTTCATCTCCTGGCGCTGCATCAAAGCTACTCTGTACTTTACATAAATAAATGAATAGATATGTGTTATGGACTAGTCTAGTCTGTCTCCATGTAGTTCTTTCTACCTAGGATGGATGGATCAAACTATGGCGTATGTACCTTCTTGTCTTTAGAAGGAGGAGAAGAGGAGCCGAGTGTGGGGATGCCCAAATGAAGGAGATACTCGCGGTCGACTACTCCAACGTTCTTGCTCCGATCCCCCTGCCATCATCAGTCCATCCATCCATCACGACATCCCTCTCATTAGAGCATCTCCAATAAGCGCCCCAAAACTGCTCCGCGCGCTAAAATATTCGTTTTTTTGGCGCCGGAAAATTCTAACAGATGCTGTAAAATAGTGTGCGTGCTAAAAAGTTTTGGGCACGCGCTAAAAAGCACTATAGCGCGCAACATATTTTGAGCGCCGGATTGCGCGCGCTTCACAATTTACACTGCGAGTTTTTTGGACGCGCGTTTTTAGGCATCTGATAAAGCAATGTTGGCTCCGGCGCGCTAAAAATGCTCCAGTGGCGCACTAAAATTATTTTAGCCCGTGAAACTTGTGTGCGCTTGTTGGAGTTGCTCTTAAGGGGCTACACATGGTCTCTGGCCCTGTCGCCTCACCTGAGCGCAGTAGCCAAATTTGAAGTCCAAGCCCCATGCATGAATCAGATCGTTCTACATTATATGCACGGATACATTAATCCAATGTGTGTAGTAGTTGGTATGCATGAGAGAGAGAGAGAGAGTGGAATGAGCTTAGTCACCTGGATCATATGCCACACACAGCGCCATGCTGCTCTTGAGAATACAGGAGCCATCATTTCAACAAATCTGCACGTAATAGTCCAATAAATATCCAATCTGACAATGGATTTATTAAGTGTCGGAGAAACAACTAGACAAGTAATTGCCCCATTGATCATCCAACTTGCAGCAGCAACAACAACAACAACAACAACAAGAACAACAAGGATAACAACCCGAAACAACAACAACAACAACATGTACCCAGTGCATGGAGGCGCGGTACTGTTTTCGTAGCACCTGGTGACTCCATTTTGCTTGTAAATCCTTCTGTATATATACATGTGCAGCCATTAAAGAAACAAAAATAGGACTATCAGTTGAAAGGAAAGACAAGACTTGTTCATGCACTCCATGCACCTATGAAGGTCCCCTTTCCGTGCACGCTTAGTGATCCAGTGATGAACCTTGGAATTGGTAGAGTCTAGAGCAGGCTGTGATATCTGAAGTCCTTCCTTTTCAACTAGTACCACGTATCTGCGATCGTACATATGGGCACAACTTGTAACAAATAAACCACGTTAATCGATTGCCAGCGAGATGAGAACGAACCTGGCGGGATGAAAATGCTGCACCCCGAGGTCCTCGTCCGAGACGAAGATGTAGTCGTACTCGTGGACGACGTCCGGGTGCAGGAACCGCTTGGCGAACCACCATTTCGTCTGGTTCACCGCCGAGACGTGCACGGCGGCGCTGCTCCACCGCAGACCCCCCCACTGCTCCACCACGCCGTCGTAGTGGAAGATCATTGTGCTGAAACCGTCCGAGAAGAACTGCGCTCGGCCATGCCGAACACAACGACCGATCAGTTCATATGATCAACAATACATGAAAAATAAATAAGAGGAGCTATATGGATAGAATGTACTAGCTCCACTTGATGCACGCGCGTGTACCTTGGTGGCAATCCTATCCACAACCTCCTTCTGCTTGATCCCAGCAGCAATGGCCAGCAGGCTTCTCCTTTTGCCCTGAATGAATCAAAGAACTCGATGCAATTTCGTTCGTCAAAGCAAGAAGATCAGAAGAAGAAGGAGAAGAAGAAGCATACACTTTCTGCCGGCGGAGGCGACCTTGTTAGATCGTCATGGATGGAGCGCATCTCCAAGTCTGAGTGACCGGCAATGATGCCGCTAGGCAACGCCGCCTTGCTCCCCGCGGGCCTGCAACGTTGCTGCTTGCCGCACCGGACGTAGCCGGCGCTCCGGAGCCATGCCGACAACGACGCAGCTCGCGGCTGGCTGCCGGGATGCAGCAACACCAGAGCGGCTGTGGGGAACAGAGCAAACAGCGCGGAAACAGAGAGGACGCGAACCGAACAAGACGAACACAGCAAGGGCATTCTCCGCAGTCGCCAGTCGTCACCACCTTGCGCTGGCATCAGATCGGTTCACGATGGAGTTGTATGGCCAATCAACGCACTAACAACCGAATTCATGTCCACGGATGGAGCCATGTCAACCGTAACCTGCACGGACTTGGACAGGTCACAGCAGATCAGTAGTAGAAGGATAGGAATCAAGCTCGTGCTGGATCGGTGTCAGCACATGATGGCCATTAATGTACGTGCGTCGGTTGGTGCATGCAGGTTGCGCGTGCTGTGTTTGTGTTATATATATATAACACCCTGCGTTGCAACGGGAGAAAAAGGAGCATCTTTCGTGCCCAGGACGACGACACCAACAAATCTTTTAAAATCTTTCATGGTGCCACACTACAAATAACATGATAAATGGTGTTGCACAAAAATATAAAGGTGAGATGGTTTTCAATAAATATTACATTAGGATGAAAATAGCAAAGTATGCGTTAGTACTGAGTGATAGCATGTGTATAAGAGCATCATTTTTGTCTTACTGATATATGTGTTTACAACTTTAATTCAAATCAATAATTAATTTGGTTGCAAACATATTAGACAGCTTCACCAAAAACAATCAATTTGTAAGGACATACATGCCAAATATTCAAGATTTCATATCAACATCTTTATATAAATCTCAAAACCAATGTTAAGCGATTGCTTTACATAAAGCTTGTATCAACAGTTTAGTGTACATCATCATGTATGGGTTGTTTATTGTGCATTGTGCGAAATAGAAAGGATGCTTATGTACCTGTTGTAACCTTTAGCATATGGTAGGTGGTAGCAATCATTAACCCCTGCGGTTCCAATACTAGTTTTTATGAAAGTAATAAATTATCACATGTATTCATTTTAAATGGGGTAAAATATATACAATTGGCATTTTCAAAATACCACATGAAAAGAAGATATTAGCATATTTGAAATGATTAAGGTTACATTCTAAATATAATTTTAGAAATAATTAACATGCAAGATAATAGCATATTTGAAATGTACACATTTTTCTGAGGGATTTTCATATATAACATGTTAGATTCGGAGTTAGAATTTAAAAGATATGAATATTTAGAAAAACATTTAAATTTGCCGGAAAAGGAAAAAAAGGGGGGGTATGGGTTGTTTATTGTGCATTGTGCGAAATAGAAAGGATGCTTATGTACCTGTTGTAACCTTTAGCATATGGTAGGTGGTAGCAATCATTAACCCCTGCGGTTCCAATACTAGTTTTTATGAAAGTAATAAATTATCACATGTATTCATTTTAAATGGGGTAAAATATATACAATTGGCATTTTCAAAATACCACATGAAAAGAAGATATTAGCATATTTGAAATGATTAAGGTTACATTCTAAATATAATTTTAGAAATAATTAACATGCAAGATAATAGCATATTTGAAATGTACACATTTTTCTGAGGGATTTTCATATATAACATGTTAGATTCGGAGTTAGAATTTAAAAGATATGAATATTTAGAAAAACATTTAAATTTGCCGGAAAAGGAAAAAAAGGGGGGGAAGGGGTATCGAACCTGGGTCTCCAAGATAGAAGCGGGATGCTCTATCCAGTGGGCTACCTTACTCATCGTAATACATGGTGGGATTGAACTTTATTGAAGCAAAGTCGGCGGTCACGTGTAAAGGAAAAAAAACGATTCATTTTTTTTCTAACTTATGTGTGGCAATGGTGGGTAATTTATGCCAACTTTAGGGGTAAATAAAAAACGGACGGGCAGAAACAATAGCTCCTTTAATAGTAGGTATAGATATAGATATAGATATAGATAACATGATGAAAGACTGTTTTGAGGTTGTGTGCATCCCTTTATACGGGCGATGGCATTTGGCTTTCGGGATCACACGATTGCCTTTTTCTTCGTATTTGGAAAATTCACAAACCGAGTTCGAAAGAATCATAAAAATCCAGAAAAATATGATGGATCGACATTACACTGAGTTATGTACCATAAAGTTCTTGTGATAACCCGCAAAAAAAAGTTCTTGTGATTTTTTTGATGTGTAGTCTAGGTGGAAGGAAAAACATGGGGTTCTTTTTCACACATCACTATTTGTCCGTGGGTGACTTTGTACTAGACTGGTGTTAACTAATAAGAATCGGAGGGAGTAGTTCATTTTAAATAAAAGTAAGATTTCTTGCCCATAACTATTCTTGCAAACCATTGGCCTAGTAAGAATATGAACAACATTTTTCCAAAATTAGTATTGAACAGCTTGGAAAGGAAATACTGTAGCTTAACAGGCCCTCACGCGAGATTCGCGAAAAGGGAGTATAGGCCAAGCTGCAGTAGAATCCATCTCCGAAAGGGAATATGCTACTCCCTCTATTCGTATATACAGAGCCTAATGTGTTTTTTAAGACTCTTTAACCACATGTTAGAACAACAATATATGACATATAAGTTATAGAGAGCATATCGTCAAATTCGCACGTGAAAGAACTTTTCAATGATTTTCACATTATACATCTCATATACTATTAATGTGATCAATAGTCAAAGGCAATTTCGAAAAACACATCAGGCCTTTTTTTTTTTAAATAACACTCAAACTTTATTCATTAAAAATAATAAGTACATCGTTTGTGAGGATCATTACAATATCATTTAGAGGCTCCTCAAACCAATCTGAGGTCAAAGAAAAAACACATCAGGCCTTATTTATATATATATGGATGGAGGAAGTAACGGTGGTTTTGTCGTTTCGTGGCCGGCTCCTGGCTGTGGGAAACCGAGCGTGCGAGCTATGAGCCTAGGACGCGCGCATCCATGCACGATTGGTACGGTTCAAAGCCTCTGAGGCCAACTCCTACGCACGCCCCCAAATCGTCCGGGTGTATCCGTTTTGGTATAACAGACAGACGAGATGGCCCAACGCGCAAACCCATCCACAAAGTTTGTCCGTTTCGGTCCGGCTCGAACCTTTCCGGGCGTAAATTTGATCCGGCTTTGCGGTCAAACGAACATCGAACGGGCGCGCACGCGTCCTCTCGTCGTCCGTCTGGGGCATGCGTGGCGGTCATTCAACTACCACCCACCGACCCCATTTAATACACACGAATGGGCGGGCCCACCGGTCAGCCACCAGCCGCCCCCGACCACATCCTATTTTTATGGCGAAGTCGCAAGTCCACATCCCCACCGCGGCCACACAACGCCAATTGCTCCCTCCCTGCCCGACATCAAACCCTAAACTAGCACCGCCGCCCACCTCACTCACCGCCGGCCACCTCGCCATGGGCTTCTGGAAGTGGGTGCCCGGCAAGAAAGGCCAACCACGACCACCAGGCAGGATCGTCGTCTGCCTCGTCTAGAAGCGCGACCACCCACTCCACCTCGCCGGCTACGTTCTCGATCTCACCTACGGCGGCAGGGCCACGCTTCTGGTCGTACGTGAAGGTCAACATCTTCTGTCGGTATTGGGAGACTCGCACCCTGCTGCCGTGGTCCGATGCCCACCTCCCCAAAGGATGACATCTGAGCCCGGATCGGGTGCCCATTCCCCCCGTCCCAGCGAGCGGCCGCGCCCGCCTTCAGGAGATCGCCCGCCGGCGCACAAGGATCCCGCACCAGTACTTCACCGACCGACGCTACGACGTCGACAAGCCTCTCTGGGACACCTAGTTTCAGGACGAGCACGACATGCACCGGCAAACTTTCTTTGCCGGCCGTGCTTGTAGCCCGCCCCGCGCGTCGCGTGTGCACGCATCGAGCCCGCCTAGAGCGTGCGGCCGCACGCATGTGCACGACCTGACACCGACGCCTTCTCCCTCCCCGTCGCCGCCACCACCGCAGCCTCTGATATGGCCACAAGCCCACAGCTAACATTAGTGTTTTCAGGGTTCATGAAACTTTTTCCGCACGTTGAGGGTTTACAAATCGAAAATGTGCACATGAAAAAATACATTTGTTTTGATGGAAAGTATGAAGGAGAACAAGCATTAGTTGTTGCGCATGCTACACAGCATAGAGAGACAAACATGTTAAGAGTCAAGAAGCACCACGTTTGAGCATGCATGGACGTCAGGATGCATGCAAGTTGATGTGTTGAGCCAGTTTGGACTTTGTGCTGATCGCGTGAATGATGACCCACAAGTATAGGGGATCTATCGTAGTGCTTTCGGTAAGTAAGAGTGTCGAACCCAACGAGGAGCAGAAGGAAATGACAAGCGGTTTTCAGTAAGGTATTCTCTGCAAGCACTGAAATTATCGGTAACAGGTAGTTTTGTGATAAGATAATTCATAACAGATAGCAAGTAACAAATGTAGCAAAGGTGCAGCAAGGTGGGCCAATCCTTTTTGTAGAAAAGGACAAGCCTGGACAAACTCTTATATAAAGCAAAACGCTCCCGAGGACACATGGGAATTTCTGTCAAGCTAGTTTTCATCATGCTCATATGATTCGCGTTCGTTACTTTGATAATTTGATATGTGGGTGGACCGGTGCTTGGGTGCTGCCCCTACTTGGACAAGCCGCCCACTTATGATTAACCTCTCTCGCAAGCATCCGCAACTACGAAAGAAGAATTAAGATAAATCCAACCATAGCATGAAACATATGGATCCAAATCAGCCCCTTACGAAGCAACGCATAAACTAGGGTTTAAGCTTCTGTCACTCTAGCAACCCATCATCTACTTATTACTTCCCAATGCCTCCCCCTAGGCCCAAATAATGGTGAAGTGTCATGTAGTCGACGTTCACATAACACCACTAGAGAAGAGACAACATATATCTCATCAAAATATCGAACGAATACCAAATTCACATGATTAGTTATAACAAGACTTATCCCATGTCCTCAGGAACAAACGTAACTACTCACAAAGCATATTCATGTTCATAATCAGAGGAGTATTAATTATCATTAAGGATCTGAACATATGATCTTCCACCAAGTAAACCAACTAACATCAACTACAAGGAGTAATCAACACTACTAGCAACCAACAGGTACCAATCTGAGGTTTTGAGACAAAGATTGGATACAAGAGATGAACTAGGGTTTGGAGAGGAGATGGTGCTGGTGAAGATGTTGATGAAGATTGACCCCCTCTTGATGAGAGGATCGTCGGTGATGACGATGGCTTCGATTTCCCCCTCCGGGAGGGAAGTTTCCCCGGCAGAACAGCTCCGCCGGAGCCCTAGATTGGTTCTGCCCAGGTTCCGCCTCGAGACGGCGGCGCTTCATCCCGAAAGCTCTCTTCTGATTTTTTTCAGGTCAAAACCCTCCATATAGCAGAAGATGGGCACCGGAGGCCTGCCAGGGGGCCCACAAGCCACAGGGGCGCGCCCAGGAGGGTAGGGCGCACCCCCTGGCTTGTGACCTCCTGGTGGGTCCCCTCTGGTATTTCCTTTGCCCAATATTTTTTATATATTCCAAAATAATTCTCCGTAACTTTTCAGGACTTTTGGAGTTGTGCAGAATAGGTCTCTCATATTTGCTCCTTTTCCAGTCCAGAATTCCAGCTGCCGGCATTCTCCCTCTTCATGTAAACCTTATAAAATAAGAGAGAAAAGGCATAAGTATTGTACCATAATGTGTAATAACAGCCCATAATGCAATAAATATCAATATAAAAGCATGATGCAAAATGGATGTATCAACTCCCCCAAGCTTAGACCTCGCTTGTCCTCAAGCGAAAGCCGAAATCGATAAATATGTCCACATGTTTAGAGATAGAGGTGTCGATAAAATAAAATACGGGCATGAGAGCATCATGATCATCTTTAGAGCAGCAATACTTATTGATATATAATTTCTTATGCTAGAGTAACAATTCATTCACAAGGTAAAGTATGAATCAAGAACTCTATTGAGAACTAACAAACTATGATCTCAGTCATTGAAGCAATTGCAATTTATCATAACGTCGGAAAGAGTCAATATAAGATCTTGTAAAGCAAATCCACATACTCAATCATCTTTTAGTCTTTCATAATTGCTAACACTCACGCGGTACTTATGAGGTCAAAGCTTCAATTGGACACAGAGAAAGATAGGGGCTTATATTTTTGCCTCCCAACTATTTACCTCAAGGGTAATGTCAGCAGAAATAATCCATGATCACCCACATCCGAGTGGATATATGTATCTAGATCATTCCCCAACACATGACGCTTGCCAAGAGAGAAAGGCAAAATATAGGAAATGGTGAAGATCACCATGACTCTTGCATAAAGGTAAGTACTAGAAAGTAAAAGTAACAGATAGGCCCTTCGCAGAGGGAAGCAGAGGTTGTCATGCGCTTTTATAGTTGGATGGGCAATCTCTTAATGCAAAAGAACGTCACTTTATATTGCCGCTTGTGATAGAGAACTTTATTATGCAGTCTGTCGCTTTTATTTCTTCCATATCACAAGTTCGTATAAAGTTTATTTTCCTCACACTAATAGATCATACATATTTAGAGAGCAATTTTTATTGCTTGCACCGATGACAGCTTACTTGAAGGATCTTACTCAATCCATAGGTAGGTATGGTGGACTCTCATGGCAAAACTGGGTTAAGGGTATTTGGATGCACAAGTAGTATCTATACTTGGTGCGGAAGTTTTGGCTGATATGGGGTGGAAGCAAGCGTCACATGTTAAAGGATCCATGACAATATAACTTCTATTCGGAAATAAGCAAACATAACTCATTATGTTGTCTTCCTTGTCCAACATCAACTTCTTAGCATATAATATTTTAATGAGTGCTCACAATCATAAAAGATGTCCAAGATAATATATTTATATGTGAACCTCTCTTTCTTTATTACTTCCTTGTAATTGCAACAATGACCAATCACTATGTTTGTCAACTCACAACAAATTTCAATCGACATACTTCTTATATGTGAAGTCATCACTCCCCATAAGATCATCATATATACTCTTTGCTTTTATTCCATTCTTCTTTTATTTCTTTTTTCTCAAGATCATAGCAAGCAAGCAAAGCCCTCAACTCAAAACTACTTTTTATTATATAACTCTCGGACTCGCTTACATAGGGGGAACATAAAGCAAAACTTAAAACTAGATCACCCTAAAAACTTTATTCTACTAGATCAAGATATAACCAAAAGGATCGAACCGAGAAAAACGAAGAAAGTAAAAGATGTGATGGTGATACGATACCGGGGCACCTCCCCCAAGCTTGGCACAAGCCAAGGGGAGTGCCCATACCCATGTGTTTAGTTGTCTTTCTTCGGAGGTGGTGATGTTATATTCTTGGCGATGATGCCCCTCAGAATGCGATTCTCCTCCTCAAGCTTGTTATTTTGCCGTCTAAGATCCATTATCTCCTTGCGAAGTTTTCCAGTGACGGTTAGAGCTCCCATCACCCATGGATGTTTCATTGCTCCAACATGGCTCCAGGTTGTAGACGAGAGGTAACTTCTTGGTCTTCCTCCATGGCATCCATCCTTTTCAAGTCGGCCTCCATCTCTTCCTCCGTGGCCTGCCCGAAGTGGTTGGCTTCGCTGTATGCTCCGGGCCCCGGTGTCAGGCGAGAGGCACGGCTCTCCCCGACCGACTCTTGCGAAGACATCTTGCTCTAAATCTGCTGCAGAAACAACTCAAAATGAAAACAGGAAGTATTGTCGTGATACGAAGGTCCAAACCTTCGGGAGATTATATAATGAATTTTTACCGACCTAAAGGAGTGTACCACAAGAAAACGGAGTCCGGAGGGTACACGGGGTGGCCACAAGCCACAGGGGCGCGCCCCCCTGGCTTGTCGCCTCCTCGTGCACTTTTCGGACTACTTTAAATTTTCCTAATTTTTTAAATATTCCAAAACGGAGAAAAATTGCTATTGAAAAAGCTTTGGAGTCGGTTTGCTTACCGTACCACATACCTATTCCTTTTCGGAGTCTTAAACGTTCTGGTAGGTCTCCCTAATGTACTCCTCCGGAGTTATGGTATTGATAATATTGGTTTCAACATTTATGGGAGTACCTGAGATATAATGTTTGATTCTTTGCCCGTTCACCACCTTCGGATTTGTGCCTTCGGCGTTGTTGATCTTGATGGCACCGGAACGATACACTTCCTCGATAATGTAAGGCCCTTCCCATTTAGAGAGAAGTTTTCCTGCAAAAAATCTTAAACGAGAGTTGTATAGCAAGACATGGTCACCTACATTGAATTCACGCTTTTGTATCCTTTTATCATGCCATCTCTTAACCTTTTCTTTAAACAACTTGGCATTCTCATAGGCCTGGGTTCTCCATTCATCAAGTGAGCTAACGTCAAATAACCTCTTCTCACCAGCAAGTTTGAAATCATAGTTGAGCTCTTTGATTGCCCAATAAGCTTTATGTTCTAGTTCTAGAGGTAAGTGACATGCTTTACCATAAACCATTTTATACGGAGACATACCCATAGGATTTTTGTAAGCAGTTCTATAAGCCCATAATGCATCATCAAGTTTCTTAGACCAATTCTTTCTAGATCTATTAACAGTATTTTGCAAGATCAATTTAATTTCTCTATTGCTTAATTCTACTTGACCGCTAGACTGAGGATGATAAGGGGATGCAATTCTATGATTAACATCATACTTAGCAAGCAATTTAAGGAAAGCACCATGAATAAAGTGTGAACCACCATCAGTCATTAAATATCTAGGGACTCCAAATCTAGGGAAAATAACTTCTTTAAGCATTTTAATAGAAGTGCTATGATCAGCACTACTAGTTGGAATAGATTCTACCCACTTAGTAACATAATCAACAGCAACTAGAATATGAGTATACCCGTTGGACTTTGGAAAAGGTCCCATATAATCAAAACCCCAAACATCAAATGGTTCAATAACAAGAGAGTAATTCATAGGCATTTCCTGACGTCTACTAATATTACCAATTCTTTGACATTCATCACAAGACAATACAAACTTACGAGCGTCCTTGAAGAGAGTAGGCCAATAAAAACCAGATTGTAATACCTTATGTGCAGTTCTATCTCCGGCATGGTGTCCTCCTTAGGCCTCGGAGTGACACTTGTGTAGGATCTGTTCCTGTTCATGCTCAGGTAGACAACGTCTAATAACACCATCTACTCCTTCTTTATAAAGGTGTGGATCATCCCAAAAGTAATGTCTTAAATCATAGAAGAACTTTTTCTTTTGTTGGTATGTGAAACTAGGTGGTATGAATTTAGCAACAATGTAATTAGCATAATCAGCATACCATGGAGCATTATGTGAAGCATTTATGACAGCTAATTGTTCATCAGGAAAGCTATCATCAATAGGTAGTGGGTCATCAAGAACATTTTCTAACCTAGACAAGTTGTCTGCTACGGGGTTCTCAGCACCCTTTCTATCAATAATATGCAAATCAAATTCTTGTAGCAGAAGAACCCATCTAATAAGTCTAGGTTTAGCATCTTTCTTTTCCATAAGATATTTTATAGCAGCATGATCAGTGTGCACAGTTACTTTGGAATCAACAATATAAGGTCTGAACTTATCACAAGCAAACACAACTGCTAAAAATTCCTTTTCAGTGGTAGCATAGTTTCTTTGAGCACTGTCTAGAGTTTTACTAGCATAATGGATAACATTTAATTTCTTATCAACTCTTTGTCCTAGAACAGCACCAACGGCATAATCACTAGCATCACACATAATTTCAAAGGGTAGGTTCCAATCAGGTGGTTGAACAACAGGTGAAGTGATCAAGGCTCTCTTAAGAATTTCAAATGCTTCTACACAATCATCGTCAAAAACGAATGGAACATCTTTTTGCAAAAGATTAGTGAGAGGCCTAGAAATCTTAGAGAAGTCTTTAATAAACCTCCTATAGAAACCAGCATGACCAAGGAAACTTCTTATACCTTTGATATCCGTAGGACACGGCAATTTTTCAATAGCATCAACTTTAACTTTATCAACTTCAATACCTCTTTCGGAGATTTTGTGTCCCAAGACAATGCCCTCATTAACCATAAAGTGGCACTTCTCCCAATTCAAGACAAGATTAGTTTCTTCACATCTCTGCAAAACTCGATCAAGGTTGCTCAAGCAATCATCAAAAGAAGTTCCGTAAACGGAGAAATCATCCATGAAAACCTCAACAATCTTTTCACAAAAGTCAGAGAATATAGCCATCATACATCTTTGAAAGGTAGCAGGTGCATTGCATAAACCAAAAGGCATACGTCTATAAGCAAAGGTACCGAAAGGACAAGTAAAAGTGGTCTTCTCTTGATCCTCTTTTGACACAGGTATTTGAGAGAAACCAGAATAACCATCTAGAAAGCAGAAGTGTATGTGTTTGGATAGTCTTTCTAGCATTTGATCAATAAAAGGTAGAGGGTAATGATCTTTCCTAGTAGCTTTATTTAATTTCCTAAAATCAATTACCATTCTATATCCTGTAACAATTCTTTGCGGGGTCAATTCATTTTTATCATTAGGAACAACGGTAATACCTCCCTTCTTAGGGACACAATGAACGGGACTAACCCATCTACTATCAGCAATAGGATAAATTATACCTGCCTCCAGAAGCTTTAATATTTTATTTCTTACCACTTCTTTCATTTTAGGATTTAACCATCGTTGGTGATCAACAACTGGTTTAGCATCAGGCTCCATATTAATTTTATGCTGTCATAGAGTGGGGCTAATGCCCTTAAGATCATCAAGAGTATATCCAATAGCAGCACGGTGCTTCCTCAGAGTTTTCAATAATCTCTTTTCTTCATGCTCTGAAAGGTTAGCACTAATAATAACAGGATATATCTTCTTTTCATCAAGATAAGCGTATTTCAAAGTATCCGGTAATTGCTTAAGCTCAAACACGGGATCACCCTTGGGTGGAGGAGGATCCCCAAGTATTTCAACAGGCAAGTTGTGTTTCAAAATAGGATGCTGATCAAAGAAAATCTTATCTATTTCATTCCTTTCATTCATATGCATATCGTTTTCATGGTCTAGCAAATATTGTTCTAAGGGATCAGTAGGAGGCACAGCAATCGAAGCAAGACCAATAATTTCATCCTTACTAGGCAATTCTCTATCATGGGGCTGTCTACGAAATTTAGAGAAATTGAACTCATGAGACACATCCCCAAAACTTACAGTAACAGTTTCTTTCTCACAATCTATCTTAGCATTAATAGTATTCAAGAAAGGTCTACCAAATATAATGGGATAAAAATCATCTTGTGGGGAACCAAGAACAAGAAAATCAGTAGGATATTTTATTTTCCCACACAAAACTTCAACATCTCTAACAATCCCAACTGGTGCTATAGTATCTCTATTAGCAAGCTTAATGGTGACATCAATTTCCTCTAATTCAGCTGGTACAATATCATTCATAATTTCTTGATATAAGGTAAAGGGAATTGCACTCACACTAGCACCCACGTCACATAAGCCATGATACCAATGATCTCCTATTTTAACAGAAACAACATGCATGCCAACAATAGGTCTATGTTTATCTTTAGTATTAGGTCTAGCAATTCTAGCAGCTTCCTCACAGAAATGAATAACATGCCCATCAATATTATCAACCAAGAGATCTTTAACCATAGCAATACTAGGTTCAACTTTGATTTGTTTAGGGGGTGTAGGTGTTCTAGTATAACTCTTACGAACCACAGTTGAAGCTTTAGCATGTTCCTTTATTCTAACAGGGAAAGGTGGGTTCTCAATATAAGCAACTGGAATAACAGGATCAACATTATAAATAATAGTTTCTTCTTCAACTTTAATAGGTTCAACTACTTTCACTTCAATGGGAGGATGATATTTAAACCACTTCTCCTTAGGGAGATCAACATGAGCAGCAAAAGATTCACAGAAAGAAGCTACTATCTCAGAGTCAAGTCCATATTTAGTGCTAAATTCACGAAAAGCATCGGTGTCTATAAAGGATTTAACACAATCAAACTTAAGGTTTATACCTGACTCTTTACGTTCGTCGAGTTCCCAATCTTCAGAGTTGCGTTTAATTCTTTCCAATAAGTCCCATTTGAATGCAATATCTTTCTTCATAAAGGAACCAGTACAGGAAGTATCGAGCATGGATTGATCATTACGTGAAAGCCGAGCATTAAAATTCTGAATAATAATTTCTATTGAGAGCTCATGATTGGGGCATGAATATAACATTGACTTAAGCCTCCCCCCAAGCTTGAGCGATACTTTCTCCTTCACGAGGTCAAAAATTATAAATATAATTCCGATCACGATGAACCAGATGCATAGGATAAAACTTCTGATGAAATTCCAATTTCAATCGGTTGTAGTTCCATGATCCAATATCATCACATAGCCTATACCATGTCAATGCCTTCTCCTTCAAAGATAAAGGAAAGACCTTCTTCTTGACATCATCCTCGGGCAAACCTGCAAGCTTAAATAATCCACAAACTTCATCCACATAGATTAGATGCAAATCAGGATGTAATGTTCCATCTCCTGCATAAGGATTAGCTAGCAGTTTCTCTATCATACCCGAAGAAATTTCATAATAAATATTTTCAGTAGGTTCAGTAGGTTGAGGAGCAACTCTTTGTGCTTCCGGTCGAGGTGAAGATACCCCGAACAAGCCCCTCAAAGGATTATTTTCCATAGTAACAAGTGACAGTAAATTTCAGCACACTATATAAATTTTTCCTTACCAAATTCCACTCACCAAAGGCGCTTCACTCCCCGGCAATGGCGCCAGAAAAGAGTCTTGATGACCCACAAGTATAGGGGATCTATCATAGTCCTTTCGATAAGTAAGAGTGTCGAACCCAACGAGGAGCAGAAGGAAATGACAAGCGGTTTTCAGTAAGGTATTCTCTGCAAGCACTGAAATTATCGGTAACAGGTAGTTTTGTGATAAGATAATTCGTAACAGATAGCAAGTAACAAATGTAGCAAAGGTGCAGCAAGGTGGGCCAATCCTTTTTGTAGCAAAGGACAAGCCTGGACAAACTCTTATATAAAGCAAAGCGCTCCCGAGGACACATGGGAATTTCTGTCAAGCTAGTTTTCATCATGCTCATATGATTCGCGTTCGTTACTTTGATAATTTGATATGTGGGTGGACCGGTGCTTGGGTGCTGCCCTTACTTGGACAAGCCTCCCACTTATGATTAACCTCTCTCGCAAGCATCCGCAACTACGAAAGAAGAATTAAGATAAATCTAACCATAGCATGAAACATATGGATCCAAATCAGCCCCTTACGAAGCAACACATAAACTAGGGTTTAAGCTTCTGTCACTCTAGCAACCCATCATCTACTTATTACTTCCCAATGCCTTCCCCTAGGCCCAAATAATGACGAAGTGTCATGTAGTCGACGTTCACATAACACCACTAGAGGAGAGACAACATACATCTCATCAAAATATCGAACGAATACCAAATTCACATGATTACTTATAACAAGACTTATCCCATGTCCTTAGGAACAAACGTAACTACTCACAAAGCATATTCATGTTCATAATCAGAGGAGTATTAATTATCATTAAGGATTTGAACATATGATCTTCCACCAAGTAAACCAACTAGCATCAACTACAAGGAGTAATCAACACTACTAGCAACCTACAGGTACCAATCTGAGGTTTTGAGACAAAGATCGGATACAAGAGATGAACTAGGGTTTGGAGAGGAGATGATGCTGGTGAAGATGTTGATGAAGATTGACCCCCTCTCGATGAGAGGATCGTTGGTGATGACGATGGCTTCGATTTCCCCCTCCGGGAGGGAAGTTTCCCCGGCAGAACAGCTCCGCCGGAGCCCTAGATTGGTTCTGCCCAGGTTCCGCCTCGAGACGGCGGCACTTCGTCCCGAAAGCTCTCTTCTGATTTTTTTCCAGGTCAAAACCCTCCATATAGCAGAAGATGGGCACCGGAGGCCTGCCAGGGGGCCCACAAGCCATAGGGGCGCGCCCAGGGGGGTAGGGCGCGCCCCCTGGCTTGTGAGCTCCTGGTGGGTCCCCTCTGGTATTTCCTTCGCCCAATATTTTTTATATATTCCAAAATAATTCTCCGTAACTTTTCAGGACTTTTGGAGTTGTGCAGAATAGGTCTCTCATATTTGCTCCTTTTCCAGTCCAGAATTCCAGCTGCCGGATTCTCCCTCTTCATGTAAACCTTATAAAATAAGAGAGAAAATGCATAAGTATTGTACCATAATGTGTAATAACAGCCCATAATGCAATAAATATCAATATAAAAGCATGATGCAAAATGAACGTATCAGTGAACCATATAAAAAAACAACCATGCTATTATTATTTGTATACACGACCATCAGATCCAGCTATAATTAGGCCCAACCAGATGTTTTATTTCCATACTATGCATCAGGTGCAAACAATCAAAAGGAAACATCTAATCTGTTGGTATTTCTTTGGACGACGAAGACCACCAGAAGAGTCGAGCATCAGGAAGTGTTTCACGTGAGGTCTAATGTGTTTAAAGGAATCGGGATGGGGGCCACCGGCCGGCAAAACTAAATTACCCAGCGCACACACAAAAAAAAGGATAGTCAAACTTTATCTGTAGTATTTTTTTTGCGGGTAACTTTATCTGTAGTATGCCTAGATGTAAAAGGCAAAACAGTTTAAATTTAGTAAGAGTCCAGTATGTTTGGAAAGCTTGCGTGTGTCTAATTCTTGTTAGATGGGTCGGCTATGTACTAGTATAAATAGACATATTACGATTCAATGTAAGGGGAGGTTATATTTTATGAATAGACATGATGTGTTTTTAGGATAAATACCCGTATCGAGTTTTGGGGGAAGCTGTCTAAAAATCCCTAAGTTTTGGAGGAAGCTTTAGAAAACCTCTGTGTTGCGATTTCTGCAAGGAAATTGTTTTGCGCGTGAGTTACTGTTGTCAAGATTGTATCTCTCGTGCTGAGCCGCAAGGTTCAAACCCTCTACTTTGTGTACATCGCGTGCGCGGGCGAGAGGTTGCTGCTGTTGGTGGTGGAGTGTCGTGAAAGATCGGACCGCAACAACAGATCGGATCTCGCCATCGAGGTTCGGTCTACATCAGGTGATATTCAGAGCAAGGTTGTTCACGACACTGTTGGGGATGACTGGATTATCATGGAGGCTAAGCTATGGATTTCAATTGGAGGAGGAAGGTCGATGGGATGGGCTTTTTCATACTCGCGTTGTGGTACAAGAGAGATCATGCGCCATGACAATCGACCACATGAGTTTGATCAATGCAGCAAGCATCGAGATGGTGGAGAAGTTGGAACTACCGATGACACCACGTCCACAACCATACTCGTTTCGTTGGGGTCATGAAGACCTCACATTCACGCACCAAACTAAGGTACTGTTTTTGTTGGGAAAATATTTTTGCGAGATTTTGTGCGACATGATTCCGACACCGATGATTTCATGTCATTTATTGTTGGGCGAGCCATGGTACAAAGAGCACGATGTTACGTATGATTGTCAAACACACATATATACCACCAAGAAGGGTAAGAAGTATGACCTCGTGCCCATGGGTCAGGATCGTTTTATTGCTTGGAGGAGAGAACATCAGAAGAAGATAAAAGAAGAGGAATATGCAAAAAAGAATATGGTCGAAGCTACTGAAATTTCAATGGTCACTGTTCAGTCAGTAGATGGAAATATTACTGAAAAAGATGACCCAAAACTGAGGACGGTTTTGTTTCAAGAGGGAGAGGATGCATGGTATGGCCACAACTAACATTAGTGTTTTCAGGGTTCATGAAACTTTTCTGCACGTTGAGGGTTTACATATCGAAAATGTGCACGTGAAAAAATACATTTGTTTTGATGGGAAGTATGAAGGAGAACAAGCATTAGTTGTTGTGCATGCTACACGGCAAAGAGAGACAAACATGTTAGAGTCAAGAAGCACCACGTTTGAGCATGCATGGACGTCAGGATGCATGCAAGCTGATGTGTTGAGCCAGTTTGGACTTGTGCTGATCGTGTGAACCATATAAAAGAACAACCATGCTATTATTATTTGTATACATGACCATCAGATCCAGCTATAATTAGGCCCAATCAGATGTTCTATTTGCATACGATGCATCAGGTGCAAACAATCAAAAGGAAACATCTAATCTGTTGGTATTTCTTTGGACGACGAAGACCACCAGAAGAGCGAGCATCAGGAAGTGTTTCACGTAGGGTCTAATGTGTTTAAAGGAATCGGGATGGGGGCCACCGGCCGGCAAAACTAAATTACCCCGCGCACACAAAAAAAAGGAGAGTCAAACTTTATCTGTAGTATGCCGAGATGTAAAAGGCAAATCAGTTTAAATTTAGTAAGAGTCCAGTATGTTTGGAAAGCTTGCGGTGTCTAATTCTTGTTAGATGGGTCGGCTATGTACTAGTATAAATAGACATATTACGTTCAATGTAAGGGGAGGTTATATTTTATGAATAGACATGATGTGTTTTTAGGATAAATACCCGTATCGAGTTTTGGGAGAAGCTGTCTAAAAATCCCTAAGTTTTGGAGGAAGCTTTAGAAAACCTCTGTGTTGCGATTTCTGCAAGGAAATTGTTTTGCGCGTGAGTTACTGTTGTCAAGATTGTATCTCTCGTGCTGAGCCGCAAGGTTCAAACCCTCTACTTCGTGTACATCGCGTGCGCGGACGAGAGGTTGCTGCTGTTGGTGGTGGAGTGTCGTGAAAGATCGGACCGCAACAATAGATCGGATCTCGCCATCGAGGTTCGGTCTACATCAGCCTCCCACCATGACGGCCTAGGAGCAGGAGCGGTTGCTGCAGACCGTGATGGAGGACTCCGAGAGAGAGTACAAACGCAGCCAGGAGGACCAATGGGAGGGGTTGGAAAAGATGTTGACACTCTCGGCAGCCGGAGATGTCTATGTGTTGGAGCTGGACGTGAAGCAGGAGGCCGCGTGGTCATCACCAGCACCGCAGGCTGAGTGGGCGACGTGGCCACCATCACCACCGCAGCCTGCACAAGACACGCCCGCACCATTTTGGGGGCCGCCGCCCCACCTCTGGACGCCGCCTCCCTACATCGACCTGACCAGCGACGACGATGAGGACGGTGGCGCCTGAAGGCGGCCATGCCATCGACGACGGCGGGCGACATACCTATTTTTTTAATTTCACTTTAAGTACTATGTGCGAGCCGTGAATATCATGGACTTTTTAATTGAGTTGTTATAATATATTTGTGTTTTAAAGTATTTTTGCAATGCTTTTTTTGTTTTTTTTAAGTGCAAAAACTGACAAAAAGTTTGGGGAGCACGAACTCATCTAGCTGAGACAAAACTATGGTCTCATTCACGGATGATGTCAGCTTGTTTGCTTTTTTTTATTTGTGGCTGGCCTAGTGCGTTTTCTTCATTTTTGTTGAGCCGGACTTGGCCTAGCAACACTATTACATTTTACCAAGACGCTTGAGCTACTACTAGTTGCTCCCGCCAAAAAAAACTAGTAGTTGTTTTTTGAAGACATGGAAGCTAGGTGGAAACTTGTAGAAAAAAAGTAAGCAACAATTGACACCACAAACTAATTCACCATGACATCTTGTTGATTTCCTGTTATTTCATTTCACCATAATACGTTGGCAAAAATGTTGTTGCAAGTATAGTAAAAGAGCCATGTAGATTTCCAGTTGTTCCATTTCACCATAAACCATGTGATTTTCCATTTCAAAAAAAATCATGGATATAAAAACTCCCCGTATTTTAAAATGTTGTCAAAAGCAAAAAATATGAAATGTTCAAAAACATTTAAAAAAATCACAAAATTTAAAAACAATTTAGGATTTTAAAAAATCATGATTAAAATGGAAAACAATAAATAAATAAAAACCAATCCATCACCAGTTGTAGTCACGTTGGTGCCACCGCAATTGCAATGAGGGTTGCAACGATTGCAATCGCCTTGGTGGCCCGTGCACTTGCAATTGGTTGCAACACTTTGTAGTAGCGACAAACCTAGAAAACTTGAAGTTGCGGCTGCCTTGGGGAAACGTGTAGTTGCGCCCCTTTGGGACATAAAATTGCAACAAAACCTAGAAAACATGCAGTTGCGGTCCCCCCTTGAGGACATGCAATTGCGATAAAACCCCTGAAAAACTTGCAGTCGCGACATGCCTTGAAAACCATGAAGTTTCGACTCCCACCTTGGGCCTTGCAGTTGCGACAAACCTAGAAAACATGCGGTCGCGACCTTCTTGAAAAAGATGCAATCGTGATGCTATTTAAGAACTTGCAGTTATGACCCCCTTGAAAGCATGCAGTTGCGACCCCCGAGAAAAGCATGCAGTTGCGACACGTCGAAAAAACATGCAGTTGCGGCCGCCTTGAAAACACATGCAGTTGCCGCGACACGTTGAAAACATGCAGTTGTGACCCCATTTAAAAACTTACAGTTGCAACTCCTCTTGAAAAACGTGCAGGTGTGACCCCTCTTGACAGACATGCAGTTACGACCTCCCCTTAAAAACATGCAGTTGCGACCCATCTTGAAAGACATGCAGTTGCGACCTCCCCTTAAAAATATGCAGTTGCTATCCATCTTAAAAACTTGCAGTTACGACCCATCATGAAAACATGCAGTTAGTTACGACCCTTTACAGCCGCGACACCTCTTGGAAACATACAGTTGTGACCCCTCTTAAAAACAAGTAGTTGTGATCCACCCTAAAAACTTAAAGTTACAACACCTCTTGAAAACATGCAATTGCGAACTAGCCTTTATAGGATCAGAACGCAATTTGATATGAAGACTAATGGCATGAATGAAGCATAGTTGAAACTCACGTTGTCCCATAAAAATAAAACAATAGAAACAAACGATGAAGAACAAAAAAAAGCCAAAAGCAAGAATGAAGAACAAATAAAATAAAATAATAAAACCAATTATATGTGGATTTTTGAAAGCGTGAAGCTCCCTGTAAAAAAGAGTGTACAAATGTTCAAACAATACAAAAATTATCACGTTCAAACAATGTGACGTAACATCTTGTAGAAGAAAAAACAGAAAACAGTTGACGGTGACACTGAACAAACAGGCAAAAGCTCAGCCTGGTAATAGAAAAAGAAAAAGGCCCATTAATGAGCAGGCTGCACTGTCAACCATCGAACAAACAAGCCATTGGACAATGACAGAAAAACACGAATCTCAACATGCTTTTGATCCAACGGCTGTCAAGATGAATGAAACCGAAAAGTTTGTAATACGACCGTGGACGGCCAAAACCAGACATGGACGTACGTTTTACCGATCCAAACGAACGAAATCCGAACATAAAGGGACGTCCGTTTGGGGTAACCGTAGGAGTTGGCCTAAATCTGGTCGGTCCGACTCCACCTCCAACGTTGTCCTAGCCTGATATGTACATACATACATGTGTGGCACCCATGCATATATACACGAGAAGATCATCATCAGCACGTAGTTTGCCAACGGGAAGCGACGCCTACGGACATCTCATGGCGGAGCTCCTACCCGATGACGTGCTAGCGGACGTCCTCCGCCGCCTCGGGCTGCACGGCGTCGCCGCTTCGCGCTGCGTCTGCAAGACGTGGCGCACCGTCGTGGACGCCCGCAGCCTCCTGCACGCCGACTCGTACCTCCTCGCACTCTCCATGGCCGGCTTCTTCACGGCCGTATCGAGAACACAGCTCGCCGGATTCTTCTCACGACCGGGGTCCCCCAGAGTCGCCGCCAAGTTCGACTACCTGGATACACACGACGCCAGCTGCTTGCAGATTGCACATCAGTGCAATGGCCTCCTTTTGCTCCATGGGCTACCTCTGTTAGAGCATCTCTAGCAGACCCCTTAAAATCGCAAACTGTAAAACTGAGATACGGGTTGAAAAAAAAAGCATTTTAAGGGTCCATTTTAGCTACGGCGGAACAGAAACTGTAAAACAAACTGTAAAACTGAGATAAAGAGCTCCTTCCTCCAGTCCGGCGGCCGCCGCCCCTTCCTCCAGTCGGCCGTGCCGGCCACGCCGGCCGCGCCCAACCCCTTCGGCCGCGTCCCGTCGCTCGTCGGCCGTGCACCGTTGCCCGTCGGCCGCGCCCCGTCCCCGCCGGCCACGCCCCATCACCATGCCGGCCGCGCCCAGCCTCGCCGGTCGTGCCCCGTCGCTCGCCGGCCACGCCCCGTCGCCCTCCGGCCGCGCCCTGCTCCGTTGCCAGCCGCGCCGGCCGAGCCGTGCCCCTTTGCCGGCCGCGTCGTGCCCCTTTGCCGGCCGCGCCGGGAGGATTCCGGCAGCCAGGCTGAGGTCATGGGAGGCCACGGCGAGGTCGAGCTCGTCCAATTCGAACCGGCGGCGATCAATTGCAGCGTCCAGCGGCCTTTTCCGGTGTGCGGTGATGAATTCCGGCGAGTTTAGGGCGGATTCCGACAAACTCCGCGGCGGCGTGTTTGCTCCGATGAGGTTTGACCGGTATACGGGGCCCCTTCGGTTCGGCCTTCCAACCTTCAGATATAAGGGTTTCGGGTGTGGATTTTCCGTGCCCCTTAAAAATTTTACGGGTTGGACCACTTTTACGGTTTCTGTTCTGCACACTTTTTTCGACCAAAACTGTAAAACGCAAAAAATTTACGGATTTGACCAGTTATACGGGTCTGCTAGAGATGCTCTTACCTAGCGGCAGGGCCAAAATCCGGGGCCCTGTGCAAAATCAAAAATTAAGGCCCTATCACATAAAAAAAATTGTTACATTGTCAATATTTGGCAATTAGATGAACCGTCTAACTCACCTAGTTTTAGGTTCTGTCCGATAGAACTGTTACACTGTGATCTTTAATCGAGGAGATAAAAACCAATCTCTAACGAAGTAACGATCCCTGCCAATAGTTAATTAAAAAATAGGAATTAAGAGTAGGACCCAAAATTAATCAAAAAGGACTCGCTAAGCACTTGAAGGCTGAAGGCTGGAGTGATCAATCCGACGAAACAATTCGCTAAACAGCAGCTTTTTTTTTTCAATACCAGGCCTATATAGAATTTCTGGGGCCCCTCAAAATTTTGGGCTCTGTGCTGGCTGCACAGTTCGCACCACTGTAGGCCCGGCCCTGCCTAACAGGCAACAGGTGCTTAGGCTGTGTTCGCACCACTGCTTAGGCGCACCGGTCCTTCTCCTCCATTCTCCTACCTCCCTCCCTTTGCCCCCAAAGGTGCAGGACGCCGTCCCGTGCCTCCTCAATCTGGGTCCGTGAGGGACGGGACAGGTCCGGCCGTTCGGTGGCGCCAACGCCGACGCCGGTGAACTAGGACTCCTTCCTCCTTCCTCCTCTCTTCTCCCTCCACCCTCCATCACTCATCCCCATCCATCCTCTTCCAAAAAATTCTCTGTTCATGCATATTTGATTTCTCTGTTTTTGTGTGATTTGATGATTAATAGCCATAGATTGTTATTACAGTATCTAGTACTTGCTGCATATTGCTACTCTCTACCCATTTTCAAGATTATGTATGAATGGAATTGCGAGTGGCTCAATTTTGTCATGGTTTATGTCTTTTGCTACGTAATTGATTGATGCACATATTAATCTGTTATTGGCCAGCATTACCAATAATGAGTATGTACCTCCAATGCTACGACGGGAGGTGGCACGAACACAGGCGAATCCGGTTGAAGATGAGGAGACCGAAGATAGCACGACAATATTCGTAGTAGGATATCTCATGCTTATCTAAAGATGGCAACATAAGTTTAGCTATGTCGATGGAGGTCATCATCATGTGAACCATATGTGTTTTGTACTGTGCATGTCTTTGTAATAATATTATGGGATCACTATCTATTTAAATGTATGCAACATCAAAGTATAGTTGTTCAATTGTGTATGTGTTAGCTATAAATCGCTTACGTTGCCATATTTTCTTGTGCAAAATGATCGTCCAATTCCCTACAAATGTACATGTTACTACTTTGCGGTCAATTAGCATATAAACATATTCACTCCGGTGCCAGGGGCATTACAGTCAATTCACAACCAAATCTACAGTTTCACAGTCGTTTTAACCAAACAGCCTCCAGCTTTTCTATAGCAACATTTTCACAGCAGCTTTTCCACAACAGCTTTTGCACAACAACTTTTCTAGAATCGGCAGCTCAACCAAACAAAGCCTTAATCCTGCCACGCGGAAGTGGCAAAAATTATCTCCATACCCACACTTGAGCACGTCAGGCTTGGAATGCCTTGATGTAATGGAGAACATGTATCTAGTGTTTGACCCTGTCGTGGCGCCACACTACGAGGTTTTCTTGTTCACCTCTGTTCATTTTAGTTACGAAGATGACGATTATGGAGAACCACTTGACCCTTTAATAAAGGCAATGCCATGGCCGCCATCGTCGTACATTTTGCGCGTCTTCTCATCAAAGACACAACAATGGGAGGAAAGACCTTTTATCCGGGAAGGGGAAGCCGCTGGAACAATTGCCGACATTGAGTTGGTTCTATCACCCGGGCATTGCTATTCAGCTTACTGGGAGGGAGCTCTCAACGTGCACCAACATGACTTTGTTATCAGGTACTCCCTCTGTATCAAAATAAGTGTCGTTGATCTAATATAAAATTTATACTAATTTAGTACTCAATCTACGACACTTATTTTAGAACGGAGGGAGAGTGTAACTACTCATGCACACATGAACCACTAGTCCACCACCCATAATTTGTTTTTTATTCATAAACAAGAACGATAATCAGTCTTGTTTTAACAGATGGTTTAATCCTACAGGATAACCATGTCAACTGAAAAATACCAAGTGATTAAGCTGCCGTTGGGTCTTCATGTCAGATCTTACCCAAAGCATCACCTAGGAAAAAGCCAGAACGGGGTGTATTGTGCATTACTCTATGGTGGTAACAATGACTTTGGACTGCGGGTTTGGTTCCTCGACGAATCATGTGGTCAGATGAAGTGGGCACTAAAATGTGACATAGACCTTAAGACTATACTAGCAAACTTCCCACGGAAAGTCAGTATTGGGCCTTGGATGGTGCAATATGCTAATGATGATGATGGCAAGAGACAAGAATCAGAATGCTCCAACAATGATACCGGGATTATTCCTGAAATTAAACCTGGCGCACGCTATGGTAGAAGTCATCTTTCTCTACTTGGGTTTCATCCTAGTAGAGAGATTGCCTTCCATCGCACACTCTTTGGAAGAGTGGTGGCGTATCACTTCAACGACTCCAAGATTGAAGACCTGGGCTGCTTACCCTTAAAAGATTCTCGCGATTGGATAGATCCACCCTTTGTTTACACACCGTGTCGGAAGGGCGAGTTATCAGACAAGATGTAACTAAGAACGGTTTTGCTAGATCACATCTAGATGTGACATAAGTATTGCATATCTAAGTTCTATGCCATTGATTTCATACGGAGATTCGTGTGCCTATTTCTTTTTTAATTTTAGTTTTTCCTTTTTATGCTTGATGGAGTCACTTAGATGTGCAATAACTATGTCACATCTAGATGTGTCCTAGACACACCCAACTAAGAAACACTATTGGGGTTAATATATTCATTCATGTTCAATTTTCGTATGTATACAGTAGATAAAGATAGATGATCCATTTTTTTTTGCATCTGTATGAAATTCATGCAAAAACAGAGATCCAGCCTGACTATCCATAATGTTTTGACAATGATGTACGTCTTCTTAGTCCAGAAACATTTGTACTTACATCACGTTACTCACGGAAGAAAACTCCCCACATAAGAACTTGTTTTGGAAGTAACCAGGCAGTCTGAATCAACAAAACGCCGTGCTCCCAAGTCTGAAACCCTGTCCAGCAGCTGTCCTCATGTTCATAGCGTCAGTCAGTTTGATTGCTTGGCAAACAATCATGTCACGGTAGAGAACTCCCTGCATTTGGGAATTTGTCCTCAGGAGTTCATGATTTACTAGTTCAGGTTCCGGGGATGTACCTCCTTTAGGTTCAGGGGTCTCCCTTAACTGATTGTAGCAGGCTGCCCAACAAACTCTGTAGTATCCATTAGAAGTGAACCAAAAATACAGACAATGGTACTGATATATGTTGCTGTGGCATCAGTATGTAGTAGCTAACCTTAAGATCCTCACTGACAACAATACAAAGTTCTCTTCCAGCACTTTCAATAGCTTTTAGTTATCCTCTTGAGACCCTTTCATCTATGAAATAGCAATTTACTCAGGTTAACTAAGAAAAGAACGTATGCAAGTTATGGTAGTAGCAACAAACATCGTTTCACCAAGGGAGCTGGCTAGAAATTGGTGTAGAGCTGGACTTGTATGTGTCCCAAACAAAAGGCTCATAGACTCATCCTCGGAGCTAGATTCCATCCTCGTAAACACTCAAAAACTTAAACCAATGTAGAAAAATAAATGAACAAAAAATAAATATCAAAGGGAATAGATGAACATCACGATCAATAAAAAAAAAACAAAAAAAAAACAGACAAGAACCGTAGCGCAAAATGCAAATAGAAAAGGAGATCGTTGGCCTATATGTTCCCTTGATAAAAATGATCTAGTGGCACGTCTAGCCGTCCATGGGTGAAGCGGTTCCGTGGCCACGTGATACACATGAGATAGGGGGCGGTAGGAAGCCTAGTGTCGATGAAAAATTGTCATGAAAAACATTCTGGAATTAAAAAAATATTCACAAAGTTGAAAAAATAATGTTCATGAATGTGAAAATAATATTTGTCAATTTTAAAAGGGAGAAATATCACAGGCAAAATATGAACATACAATGAACAGAAAATAAATAAAACAAAAAAACAGACAGAAAATCATATGGAAAAAAAGAGAAAACCATAGTGCAAGAAATGAAAAAAGGAGATAATTGACCTATGTTCGCTTCATAAATATGATCTAGCGGCACGTCTAGGGGTGAAGCGGTTCCATGGCCGGGCCCATGTGATACACATGAGATAGGGGTGGTAGGAAGCCTAGCATCGATGAAAAAATGTCATGAAAAAAATGAAATTATTCAAAAATTTGAAAAAAAATGTTCATGAATGTGAAATAATATTTTTCAATTTTAAAAAGGGAGAGATATCAAAGATAAAAGATGAATAAAAAATAAATAAAACAATAAACAACTAAATGGGCCGGCCAATAAATAGATAGACATTACAACGATAAATATTTAGGCCCATTTGTTGGCCCATTTATACCGATTCAGTGCTAAACCCTATACATAAGTAAGCCCCAAGCCACGCCGCCATTCCTCTCTTTTCTCCATCGGTGGCAGCGGGCGAGAGGGAGACAGGACCGGTCTCCTTCGTTGAAGCTCATTGTCGTCCTCCTTGGGCGGGGACCTCTTCAGAGCGAGACGCGGGGTGAGACTTTTTTTTTACCGTTGGTCACCATGAGTGCAACTCACTTCTATCTCTTGAGTAACCCAATAAGGCGATGAAGTCCGACACCAACACGCAGGCGAAGCATGCAGTGGAGCTCCATGACCATGAGGACTTGTGGGTCAAGGTAGGAAGGTTTCTCCTCAGAGTAGTGAGTTGATTTAACCCGTGTTGTGAGATTGATTAGTAACTTGGATTTTTGAAACCCCTTGTGCAGCTGAGGATCGCGGGTTGGGTTTTCATACCAACCAGCACGTACTATATAGGTCATCCTGTATGGCGTCCATCTTCTGCGTTCTCAGTCCATCTGCGGGGTCGGTTGAAACAAATTTGGTACCCCGGGGCAAAATAAACAAAAAGTCTTATACCAAGCTCTTATGCTTATTTATTAATATTTTTACATTTATCATATTACAATATTAAGGAGTATAAGTTTTATTATTTAATTGGTATAGTTAACCATGTAATTTAGTTGGAATAGTTAACCAATATTCTTTGTTATTAGTAGTAATGTATATCACTGAGAAAAGATTGTTATGCTAAGTTTAAATTAAGTGATATAGTAGAAGTTATCTTTCAATTATTTTAGTGAAAAATCCACAATTTATATAGTGTACATGTACATATTTATGTGTACATATGTTTATGTATAGTTTAGCTTCATAAATATCATGTTAGAATTTTCTAAAGAATAATGTCCAACTAATATCTTAATAATGATTTGTAGTGTACTATTAGGTGTGCATATTTATAGAACATTGTAGAGTATAAATTGTACAGTTTGTAAATGTGTTAGCTGCATTCGGTAATATGTTCATAATATGCATGATATTGAAATAGGCAAATAGTACCCATCAGAGACGAGCGTAGACATATTGCCGATTTAGATATGCTGACATAAAAGTTATTTAGTTGGTATGCTTATCTAGATGTTTTGTTTCATTGGTTCTAAAATAAAATGCTTTTTATGGATTAAACATAGAAATCTAGTTTACATAGATTTCAGTATAACCTGGAGGACGTCTATCGGAGAGAGGGACTAGCAGGCTAACCAAGCTCATTCTCGCCTATCAAGTTCATTCTTGCCTATCAGATTGGTAGTTATTTGATGGACGTAGATTTGCTTCTGCAAAATTAGGATTATTCTAGACTTAATAGATAATAGTATAATGGTTAGTACTATATTTAATATTGTGGCCCTTCTCCTCTTGCGTCCCAAGCGGTCGCCCTCTTTGCCCAGCCTATGGGCCTGCCGTGTCCATCTGCATGGCTGTGGAGGGATGGATCTGGCTTGTGTTCACCATACCCGTCATCTCGTATCTCCTCGCCATGGGCACTTTATTGTTCATGGAGGGATTGTACCTCCTCGACGTGGGCACTTCATTGGTCGTGGAGGAAATGGAGGTGAGGCGTGCTTGGTTGAAGTTCGTGCATGCCTTCACGTGGATTGTCCTGCTCTCCTGGCTCAGAGCTTGCTATTGAGAGGAGTTATCATCCATTGTATATCAAGTATCTCCTAGCACTTTTCTGTGTATCTCTTTCAGACCATTGAGGCTATATATTCATGTAGAGGCCCTATTGTAGGAAACAGATTAATTGCCGCACACCACAAACGGGGCGGATGCACTTGTATTTATACACGCCAAAGAGATTACATGGTACACAATCTGGACATCACAGATATGGACATAAATCGTAAACTACCATGTACAATCATAACCGAAGATCTACAATCCCATCAGGTTTGCTTGCATGGCAAGATGGTCCTGTCTTACATCCCCCCTCAGCCACAGCATTGTCTCGCACGCTGAGGCTGTCTCTGAAGTCCAGGAATAAGCTGCTAGGTAGACCTTTGGTCAAGATATCGGCGTATTGAGAGGCAGAGGGAACATGAATTACTCGTACTGTCCCAAGCTGAACCTTCTCTCGAACAAAGTGCAAATCAATCTCTATATGCTTGGTACGGCGATGCTGAACCGGATTGGCAGACATATAGCATGTACTAACGTTGTCACAGTAGACAATCGTAGCTGTAGAAATAGGGTGATGCAACTCAGCAAGGAGCTGCCGGAGCCAACATGCTTCCGCGACGGCATTGGCAACAGCCCCGTATTCCTCTTCGGCACTAGAGCGGGAAACTGTAGGTTGGCGCTTGGAAGACCAAGAGACAAGACTGTCACCAAGGAAGATGCAATAACCAGATGTCGACCGACGAGTGTCAGGACAGCCGGCCCAATCGGCGTCACTATAAGCAGTCAACGACAAGGAGGAGGAAGCACGTAACTGAAGCCCAAAACCAATGGTACCTCGGACATATCGCAGAATGCGACGAACCAGCTGCATGTGAGGCTCGCGAGGGCTGTGCATATGCAAACAGACCTGCTGGACAGCATGACTGATATCGGGGCGGGTAATGGTGAGGTACTGGAGCGCCCCAACCAGACTACGATAGTGAGATGCATCGGCGACGGGAGCACCAGATGAACTATCAAGTTTAGCCCGAGTATCTAGTGGAGTAATACAAGGATTACAAGAATCCATGCCTGCCCGCTCAAGGAGATCTTCGGCATAATTCTTCTGAGAGAGGAACATGCCAGTGGAAGAGCGGTGTACTGAGATGCCAAGAAAATGGTGCAGTGGTCCAAGATCGGACAAGGAAAACTCTCGACCAAGAGCAGATATAAAATGGTGCAATAAAGACGAAGAAGAAGCTGTAAGGATGATGTCGTCGACATATAAAAGAAGAAAAGCCGTAGATCGTCCATGTTTATAAACAAACAAGGAAGTGTCGGAGCGAGATGGAACGAATCCAAGAGAAAGAACAAAAGAAGAAAATCGAGTGTACCAAGCCCGAGGAGCCTGCTTAAGGCCATAAAGGGATTTAGCGAGGCGACAAACGTGATCTGGCGCAGAGGGGTCAACAAAACCAAGAGGCTGTTGTGAAAAGACAGTCTCAGCCAGATTGCCATGAAGAAAAGCATTTTTAACGTCAAGTTGGTGGATTGGCCAAGAGGAACGACACACGAGAGAAAGAACGACACGAATAGTAGCTGGTTTGACCACGGGACTAAAGGTTTCGGAGTAGTCGACACCAGCCTGCTGATGAAAACCCCGGACGACCCAACGGGCTTTATAGCGAGAAAGAGAACCGTCGGGATTAAATTTGTGCCGAAAGACCCATTTGCCCGAAATAACATTGGCACCGACAGGTTTAGGAACTAACCGCCAAGTACAATTGCGAAGGAGAGCTGCGTACTCATCGGCCATGGCGTCACGCCAGTGCGGTTCTAGCAACGCAGCCTTGTAGTTTTTAGGAAGAGGGGAAAGCGATGCAGCCGTAGAGGCAGAGAGGTTTAGGCGTTCGCGAGGCTTAAGGAGAATACCGGTCTGGGTGCGAGTTCGATGCTGATGCACTGGCGGGACGGCTGGTGGAGACGCGGGAGAGGCTGCATGCGCAGCCGAGCCAGGTGAGGAGCCAGGAGAGGAGCCGGCGTGAGAGGAGACGGGCATAGGGGCAGCCAAGACGGGCGAGCCGGAGGGTGAGCTGGATAGAGTGGAGCCATGCGAGCTAGCAGGAGAGCCATGCAACGAGCCATGCAGGGTGGGTGAACCATGCAACGAGCTGGGCGAGCCTGGAGGTGAGGGTGCAACAGCATGCACCGCGGGATCTATTTCATGAGTTGGTACAAGAGCTACAGAGTGTATGTATGGCAGGGATGACGTGACTTCTAGATCAAGAAGGAAGTCAAGATCAGAGCCATTAGGAGGAGATGCAATTTGAGAGAAAGGAAACACGTGCTCATCAAATATTACGTGTCGAGAAATATGAACCCGTTGAGACACCGGATCAAAGCAACGATAACCTCGGTGATTAGATGCGTAGCCCAGAAAGACACAGGGAATAGAGCGGGGAGCTAGTTTGTGCGGGGCAGTGGATGACATGTTAGGAAAGCATAGGCATCCGAAGACGCGAAGATCACCGAGAGGGAGAGATGCCGAGTGCAATAATTCATAAGGAGAGTGATTGTGGATAGCTTTAGATGGGCGTAGGTTTAAGAGGTGTGTGGAGGTGCCAAGAGCTTCAGCCCAAAAATTAGAAGGCATGGAAGCATGAAATAAGAGAGAACGAACTACGTTGTTGATGGTGCGTAGAGCACGTTCAGCCTTGCCATTTTGTTGCGAGGTGTAAGGACATGACATTCGTAAGAGAATCCCATGTGAGAGAAGAAAAGAACGAATCTGATGGTTATCAAACTCACGGCCATTATCACATTGCAAGGCTTTCATGGGGCGGTGGAATTGTGTGGCAGCATAAGCATGAAAATTTAGGATCGTGGAGGGGACATCTGATTTTCGCTTAAGGGGAAAAGTCCAGAAATAATGAGTGTAATCATCAACGAGAACAAGGTAATAGCGAAAACCCGATTTGCTTAAGATAGGTGACGTCCAAACGTCACAATGAATAAGTTCAAAAGGACTCTTTGAGCGAGAGACGGAGGCCACAAACGGCAACCGTACATGACGACCTAATTGACAAGCATGACAAACTGAAGACGATTTTGACCTATTACAAGAAATAAGACGCCTAGACTGCAAGCTTGAAATAGTGTGGATGCCGGGATGACCAAGACGCTGGTGCCAGATGTCCGTGGATGAAGTTGTGACGGCAAAGGCTTGTGGAGCGAAGGAGGACTTGAGGTGGATGGTGTAAAGATCGCCCCAGCTATTGCACCGAAGGATCTCTTTCCTGGTGTGGATGTCCTTTATAGAGAAACCAAATTTGTCAAATTCAATAGAAACATCATTATCAGAAGTGAGACGACGAACAGAAAGCAAACTCTTAATAAGAGATGGAACAACAAGAACGTATGGAAGATGAATTGGCTTAGTGTTGGTAGAAAAGGAACATGAGCCGACAGAAGAAGTACGGAGAGTAGCACCATTGCCTACGATGACGGATGGAAGAGGAGAATTAGATGTAATGGGTTGGAGCATACCATTCTCAGAGGTCATGTGTGCCGAGGCTCCCGTGTCCATATACCAGTCTTGTCCACTGGAAGACTGGTAGTTGTTTAACGCCGAGATGAAGGAGGCTTGATCCCATTGGGGTGCAGAGGAGGATGCCTGCTGGTTGAAGTAGGCTTGCTGATTCGGTGCTGGAGGTCGTGCGCCGAGGACGCCAGGGCCGCCAGGGCCGCCGGAAGGACGGAAGGCGGGAGACCAAGGAGCAGGCCAGCTAGAGAAGTAGCCGTGATACATTGGATGCACCCATGGCTGAGTCGAGGGCTGGCCACTGCCGCCACCGTTGCCATACCCACTGTTGTGGCCGCCTCCATTGGTGTTGCCGTTGCCTGCACCTTGCTGCCTGTTGTTCTTCCACTTGCGCCCGCGGCCACCGCCGCCGTTCTGGTTGCCAAAGCGGTTGTTGGAGAAGGTGCCACCCTGGTTGCCTCCCTGGTTGCCACCGTAGGAGGGGCGGTTGTTGCTGGAGAGGGTCCCGCGGTCACCGCCGTGAGAGGTGTCGGTGTTGGTGGTCGTGAGGAGAGCAGTCGTGGAGGACTTCGACTTCTTCCCGGTCTCTTCAAGAACGAGTGCAGAACGGACCTGAAGGAAGGAGGGAAACGGGGACTGCATGGGGATGAAGGTCTTGACGTGGGAATAGTCGTCGTGGAGACCGTGCAGCAGGGTCAACACCAGGGTGTCGTCGGAGACGGGCTGATCAACATCGCCGAGAGCGTCGGCGAGGGCCTTCAGCTTGGAGCAGTAGTCCGAGATGGACATATCACCTTGCTCGAGCTTGCGGAAGGCGGCCTCGAGCTGGATCGCGCGTGCCTTCTTGTTGTCGCGGAAGAGATTCTCGAGGGACAGCCAAACTGCGGCGGCTGACGAGGTGGAGGAGGCCACCATGGTGAGGAGCTCCATGGAGATGGAGCCGTACAACCATGACTTGACGGTGAAGTCGTCGCGCGTCCAAGTGGCGTTGACGATGGCCGACGGAGCAGCCTCGGCAATGTGAGCGGATAGCTCGTACTTGCCGAGGGTGGTGAGGAAGAGCTCCCGCCAGAGCCCGTAGTTGGACTCGGCCAGATCCAGCACGATGGGGACGTGGGTGCGGATGGAGGAGACATTGACGGCGAGGTTGGTCGGCGAAGGAGCAGCGATGACGATTTTCCCTTTCTCAGCTTCCAGGCGTTCGCGCTCCTCGCGTTCGCGGCGCTGGTCTGCGTTCTCATCAGATGGCGCCATGAGCAAGGAAGGGATGAGCGGAAGGTGGCGTCGAGGATGTGAAGGACAAACTCGACGAGAGAAGATTGGATCTAATGCTACTTTGAGCAAAGCAAGTCTGATACCATGTAGGAAACAGATTAATTGCCGCACACCACAAATGGGGGCGGATGCACTTGTATTTATACACGCCAAGGAGATTACATGGTACACAATCTGGACATCACAGATATGGACAGAAATCGTAAACTACCATGTACAATCATAACCGAAGATCTACAATCCCATCAAGTTTGCTTGCACGGCAAGATGGTCCTGTCTTACACCTATGTATGTCGAACTCTAGTGATTGCCACACTTCTTTTATGGATTTGAGAAAATTGAGACTATATATCTATATAGAGGCTCTATTTTTGTCGAACTCTAGTGGGAATTGCTCGAAGAAATGAGATTTCTCATGTCACCTCTTTGAAATCTTTGTCGTCCACATTAATTCAACTTTATATGTAAATATGACATAGATGACAATTTCTTATCTAAGTAACATTTGCATATATTGTGGTGATATTGCAATGTTACCTTTGCATCATTGTAGAAACCTACTTCATATGCATTGCTGTCGTCGTTTTCTCACGACAGATGCCATGGGGTGGCTTATCGAGAGTGGTTGGGGCCGAAGGACGCCGGCGGGCTCCGGTAACGGGATTGGGGACAAGCGGTGCAAGACACACGATGTACCCAGGTTCGGGGCCCTCCGGAGGAGGTAACACCCCTAGTCCTGCTAGTCTGGTTGATGAACCGGGTGGGCTACAATGGTGTTCCTTGAGCTGTTGGATAGAGGAGGAAGAAGGGGTCTGTTGGCTCTCCTTGCCTCTCTACGTGAGTGGGCGGGCGAGTGTAGGAATGGCCTCCCTTGCATGGGGCGGCTCCAGGGGGCTTTATATGCCAACCCCCTGGATTACAATATGCATATAAGGTGCCGGGGGGGGGGACCTGGCTGGCGGCCTCTCTGGCCGGCCAGGGCCCCCCCGGCCGAAGAGTCTTGTCGCTTGTAGGGCCCGCCGGCTGCGGGGTCCCATCGGGAGCCGGAGGGGGGCCCGCCGGCTGGCCATCACCACTGGCGCGTGCTTGTCACGCCGCAGCACGGGCTGACCTGCGCGGCGTCGTCTTGCGGCGGCCGGCCGTGGTCAGTGGTACAGCCAGCCACACTGTAGCCATGCGGGGGTAGGTAATGGAGTGGTTGGAGGCATGCAAACACTATGCCGCTTGCCCGGTCGCAGTCGGCCGGAGTCAGCGGCACTGTTGCCTCCACTGTGGCCATGCGGGTGCTGACCTTCGGTACAACGGCTGTCACTGTAGCCATGCGTGCCCCTGCCTGCGGTACCAGGGGCACTGCTGACACGTTGCCCATCATGTCTTCGTCCTGTGGGACGTGATGATGCGACGGGCGCTGACCCGCCAGCTGGTGGGTTGCCCGTGAGCCGTACGGCCTAGCGGCTCCGCCCTGAGCCAGCCGGCTCGGCGTAGCCGGCCTTGCGGAGCCGGACTACGGGGGGAGGCGGCCTGCCCCATAGTCGTTTTTGAAAAGCGGGGACAGTGGCCCGCTTGAGGCTGCCCCGGGGTTATCCCCCCGTCAGTAGTCCCCGAAGCAGGGGAGGCCCGCCGGCTAGACGCGGAGGACCTCGCCGGCTTGAATCTTGCACCTGCGGGCCAGCGGCGGGCCTGGAGCCGGGCAGCGCGCGGCCGGGTCGATCGGTATCGTAGCCGGCCGATACTCCACGGAACGCCTCGGTCCCCCCGAAGGGCAGAAGGGACTGATAACCCACAAGTATAGGGGATCAGTTGTAGCCTTTCTCGATAAGTAAGAGTGTCGAACCCAACGAGGAGCTAAAGGTCGAACAAATATTCCCTCAAGTTCTATTGACCACCGATACAACTTTACGCACGCTTAACGTTCGCTTTACCTAGAACAAGTATGAAACTAGAAGTACTTTGTAGGTGTAACGGGATAGGTTTGCAAGAAAATAAAGAACACGTAAATAAAATCTAGGGGCTGTTTAGATGAAGAAACAACTAAGTTAGTTTTAGTAGAGAGCTTTTTGTCACAAGAAAGTTATTTGTCCCTAGGCAATCGATAACTAGACCGGTAATCATTATTGCAATTTTATATGAGGGAGAGGCATAAGCTAACATACTTTCTCTACTTGGATCATATGCACTTATGATTGGAACTCTAGCAAGCATCCACAACTACTAAATATCATTAAGGTAAAACCCAACCATAGCATTAAGTATCAAGTCCTCTTTACTCCCATACGCAAACAACCTACTTACTCGGGTCTGTGCTTCTGTCACTCACGCCACCCACCATAAGCGAATCATGAACATATTGTAAACCCTACAGCGGGGATCCCTCATGCTTGCGCGACACGGAGAGCACCATAGGACAGCACCAATAATAAAACATGCAACTCAAACCAATCATGATCATCAATCAACCCATTGGACAAAACGGATCTACTCAAACATCATAGGATAGCCATACATCATTGGGAAATAATATATAGCGTTGAGCACCATGTTTAAGTAGAGATTACAGCGGGGAGAAGAGGTGTTGAACCGCTGCATAGAGGGGGAGAGAGTTGGTGATGACGGCGGCGAAGTTGTTGGTGTAGATCGCCGTCACGATGATGGCCCCGACGGCGTTCCGGCGCCATCGGGAGAGAGGGGGAGAGAGCCCCCCTCCTTCTTCTTCTTCCTTGACCTCCCCCTAGATGGGAGAAGGGTTTCCCCTCAAGTCCATGGCCTCCATGGCGGCGGAGGGGCGAGAGCCCCTCCGAGATTGGATCTCTCTCTCTATTTCCTTCTGTTTTTGCCTTCTTAGATTCTGGCCTTTCACCGTTTCTTAAATTTCCGGAGATCCGTAACTCCGATTGGGCTGAAATTTTAACACGATTTTTATCCGGATATTAGCTTTCTTGCGGCGAAATAAGGGCACCAACCGCCTTACGGGGTGACCACAAGCCACCCTGGCGCACCCTACCCCTTGGGGCGCACCCCTATGGCTTGTGGGCCCCTCGGGCACCGCCTTCTGTTGATTCCACTCCCAAAATTCACATATATTCCAAAAAAAAATCTCCGTAAGTTTTTATCCCGTTTGGACTTCGTTTGATATGGATTTTCTGCGAAACAAAAAACATGCAACAAACAGGAACTGGCACTGGGCACTGGATCAATATGTTAGTACCAAAAATAGTATAAAAAGTTGCCAAAAGTATATGAAAGTTGTAGAATATTGGCATGAAAGAATCAAAAATTATAGATACGACGGAGACGTATCAACATCCCCAAGCTTAATTCCTGCTCGTCCTCGAGTAGGTAAATGATAAAAAAGATAATTTTTGATGTGGAATGCTACCTAGCATAATCTTGATCATATAATCTAATCATGGCATGAATATTAAGACACGAGTGATTCAAAGCAATTGTCTGTCATTTGACATTAAGACAATAATACTTTAAGCATACTAATAAAGTAATCATGTCTTCTCAAAATATCATGGCTAAAAGAAAGTTATCCCTACAAAATCATATAGTCTGGCTATGCTCCATCTTCATCACACAAAGTATTAAATCATGTACAACCCCGGTTTTAGCCAAGCAATTGTTTCATACTTTAGTATTCTCCAACCTTTTCAACTTTCACGCAATACATGAGCATGAGCCATGGATATAGCACTATAGGTGGAATAGAGTATGGTGGTTGTGGAGAAGACAAAAAGAAGGAGATAGTCTCACATCAACTAGGAGTATCAACGGGCTATGGAGATGCCCATCAATAGATATCAACGTGGGTGAGTAGGGATTGCCATGCAACGGATGCACTAGAGCTATAAGTGTATGAAAGCTCAAAAGAAACTAAGTGGGTGTGCATCCAACTTGCTTGCTCACAAAGACCTAGGGCAATTTGAGGAAGCCCATCATTGGAATATGCAAGCCAAGTTCTATAATGAAAAATTCCCACTAGTATATGAAAGTGACAACATAGGAGACTCTCTATATGAAAAACATGGTGCTACTCTGAAGCACAAGTGTGGAAAAAGGAATAGTAGCATTGCCCCTTCTCTCTTTTCTCTCATTTTTTTGTTTTTTTTTGTTTTTTTTGGTGGGCTTCTTTGGCCTTTTTTTTAATTGGGCTTCTTTGGCCTTTTTTTTTATTTGGGCTTCTTTGGCCTCTTTTATTTTTTTGTAAAGTCCGGAGACCCATCCCAACTTGTGAGGGAATCATAGCTTCCATCATCCTTTCCTCACATGGGACAATGCTCTAATAATGATGATCATCATACTTTTATTGACTTACAACTCAAGAATTACAACTCGATACTAGAACAAAATATGACTCTATATGAATGCCTCCGGTGGTGTACCGGGATGTGCAATGATCTAGCGTAGCAATGACATCAAAAAACGGACAAGCCATGAAAACATCATGCTAGCTATCTTACGATCATGAAAAGAAATATGACAATGATGGTGCGTGTCATAATAAACGGAACGGTGGAAGTTGCATGGCAATATATCTCGGAATGGCTATGGAAATGCCATAATAGGTAGGTATGGTGGCTGTTTTGAGGAAGAGAATATGGTGGGTTTAATGCACCGGTGAAAGTTGCGCGGTACTAGAGAGGCTAGCAATGGTGGAAGGGTGAGAGTGCATATAATCCATGGACTCAACATTAGTCATAAAGAACTCACATACTTATTGCAAAAATTTATTAGTCATCGAAACAAGGTACTACACGCATGCTCCTAGGGGAAGGGTTGGTAGGAGTTAACCATCGCGCGATCCCGACCTCCACACAAAGGATGACAATCAATAAATAAATCATGCTCCGACTTCTTCACATAACGGTTCACCATACGTGCATGCTACGGGAATCACAAACTTTAACACAAATATTTCTACCAATCCATAATTACTCACTAGCATGACTCTAATATCACCATCTTTATATCGCAAAACTATTTCAAGGAATCAAACATATCATATTCAGTGATCTACAAGTTTTATGTAGGATTTTATGACTAACCATGTGAATGACCAACTCCTGTTAACTCTCTAAATAGATATAAGTGAAGCATGTGAGTTTAATTCTTTCTACAAAAGATATGCCCACGCTCTAACAAATATAAGTGAAGCAAAAGAGCATTCTATAAATGGCGGTTTTCTATGTGTAGAGAAACAGGAAATCCAAACTTCAAATGATATAAGTGAAGCACATGAAGCATTCTATAAAGGCATACTCAAAAGATATAAGTGAGGTGCAAAGAGCCTTCTATAAATCAACCAAGGACTTTCTCATAACAGCATGGTGCATTATTAAAAAAAATCACACGACGCTCCAAGATTTACGCATATCATGTGACGAATAAAAATATAGCTCCAAGTAAAATTACCGATGGTTGTTAGAAGAAAGAGGGGATGCCTTCCGGGGCATCCCCAAGCTTAGTTTCTTGGGAGTCCTTGAATATTACCTTGGGGTGCCTCGGGCATCCCCAAGCTTAGTCTCTTTCCACTCCTTATTCCTTCATCCATCGTGATCTCACCCAAAACTTGAAAACTTCAATCACACAAAACTTAACAAAACCCTCGTGAGATCCGTTAGTATAATAAAGCAAATTACCACTTTAAGTACTGTTGCAAACCCATTCACATTTTATTTTTGCATTGTAGCTACTGTATTATAACTTCTTTATGGCTTATACCACCGATAAAATCGATAGTTTCATCAAAACTAGCAAAACAATGCATCAAAAACAGAATCTGTCTTAAACAGGACAGTCTGTAGCAATCTGAACATTTACTATATTTCTGTAACTCTAAAAATTCTGAAAAATTAGGAAAAATAAACAATTTGCATAGCAGTACTGTGTAAAAATTTCAGAAACTTTTGACATTCCAGTAAAAAATGTAAATTCACGCACTACAGCCAAAGTTTCTGTTTTTCCACTGCACACACCAAACAAGCAATCTAATCATCCTAAAGGCAAATCTTGGCACATTATTTTTATAATACAAGGGGGTAATTATTTTTGTTGAAAATTTTCTGTAATTAAGATTCACAAGGTTTCCATGGGCATGAACAAAGTTCAAGGCATGCTCCCATTTTAACAATGCTCGTCTCTCTCACTTTCACTTTTCTTTTTGAAAATTTTTTAGGTTCCCCTCTTTATTTTTTTGTTTTTTAAACTATATAAAAGCACACAACAGCATAAAATGACTCTCTAAAACTTCCGGGTTGTCTCCCTGGCAGCGCTTTCTTTAAAGCCATTAAGCTAGGCATAAAGTGCTCAAGTAATTGATCCACCCGGATCCCAAGGTATATCAAAGCCAATTTTAATTAACAATGATTTGTAATTTAGTAGTGAGCACAAATTAATATATATCATGCAACAACGAAGTCTAACTCTCTTCCTATGCATCGGCATGTCATAAAAGAACAATTCATGCACACAAAGTAAAGGCCAATGCATAGTATAAACAGTTTCTTGCAATTTTATCGTATTGGAAACATAGAGAGGCGGAGATGTAGTTCCTCTCTCATAATAATTGCAAGTAGGAGCAGCAAGCACATGCATATTATATCTATCAAAATCATCATGTGTAATAGTAAAAGGCAACCCATCTATATAATCCTTAATAAGTGCAAACTGCTCCGATATAGTGTAGTTGGGAGAATTCAAAAAGATAATAGGACTATCATGTGTGGGTGCAATAGCAACAATTTCACGTTTAACATAAGGAACTATAGCAAGTTCATCTCCATAAGCATCATTCATATTGGCATCATGGCCACAAGCATAGCAAGCATCAAGTTCATCAAAAAGGGATATTTCAAACGAATCCAAGGGATCATAGCAATTATCATAGCATTCATCCTTCGGTAAGAACGAAGGGAAATTAAACAATGTATGAGTTGAAGAGTTACTCTCATTA
The DNA here is from genome assembly GCA_039707655.1 of Elymus sibiricus. Taxonomy (NCBI): domain Eukaryota; kingdom Viridiplantae; phylum Streptophyta; class Magnoliopsida; order Poales; family Poaceae; genus Elymus; species Elymus sibiricus. Next base: position 386,493,834 of record CM077673.1, on the reverse strand, counting down.
GAAGGTGGGCATGGGTAGCTAATCCGCTCTTCCTCCTTTTTTTCTTCGCTCTCCTCCTCATCTTTTTCATCCAATGAGCTCACAGTGTCATCAATTTCTTCTTCCATAGATTCCTGCAAACTATTAGTCTCTTCTTGGATAGCGGAGACTTTCTCAATAAATTGATCAATATGGGCATTATATTCATAATTGGCATAACAATAATGAAGCATAGCCAAATTTTGAGATCGGTAAACAGCATCATCATAATCTTCATACTTTTCAAACAAAGCTTCAATTTCATAAGCACCCTTAAAAGCAACAAACTCTTCTATTTGTTCCACATCATAGTAATCATATATACCATTAGAATAAGAAGCCAAAGTTTCATTATCATTAAATTTACATGAAAAGGGAAGGTGTTTAGCCTTCATCCTAGAGCAACAAGTAATATCATATCTCAAGCATAGATTCCAAGTATACCATTTCAACATACGAATTTGATCCCATACCAGTTTCCCTTTTTGAGTCAAGCGATAATCCCTAAAGTATTCACGTTGATCCAACGTGTCTCCCATTATATAATTGAATGGGGTTTGCTCAGGATTATTAAAGTAGTGCATAATATCTTTCACATAATGAGCATCAAGGGTTTTAGGAGGTTCCCCATCTCCATGAGTAGCAAGTACACCTAATTTTTTTGGTATTTCGTGTTCCATATCCATAACTAAAGATAGAGAACAACTTAGAACAGCAAATAAAATCTACTTAGTGATAAAGCAAACATGCACACACGAGAATATTCACCCCACGCTATTGCTCCCCGGCAACGGCGCCAGAAAAAGGTCTTGATAACCCACAAGTATAGGGGATCATTTGTAGCCTTTCTCGATAAGTAAGAGTGTCGAACCCAACGAGGAGCTAAAGGTCGAACAAATATTCCCTCAAGTTCTATCGACCACCGATACAACTCTACGCACGCTTAACGTTCGCTTTACCTAGAACAAGTATGAAACTAGAAGTACTTTGTAGGTGTAACGGGATAGGTTTGCAAGAAAATAAAGAACACGTAAATAAAATCTAGGGGCTGTTTAGATGAAGAAACAACTAAGTTAGTTTTAGTAGAGAGCTTTTTGTCACAAGAAAGTTATTTGTCCCTAGGCAATCGATAACTAGACCGGTAATCATTATTGCAATTTTATATGAGGGAGAGGCATAAGCTAACATATTTTCTCTACTTGGATCATATGCACTTATGATTGGAACTCTAGCAAGCATCCGCAACCAATATCATTAAGGTAAAACCCAACCATAGCATTAAGTATCAAGTCCTCTTTACTCCCGTACGCAAACAACCTACTTACTCGGGTCTGTGCTTCTGTCACTCACGCCACCCACCATAAGCGAATCATGAACATATTGTAAACCCTACAGCGGGGATCCCTCATGCTTGCGCGACACGGAGAGCACCATAGGACAGCACCAATAATAAAACATGCAACTCAAACCAATCATGATCATCAATCAACCCATAGGACAAAACGGATCTACTCAAACATCATAGGATAGCCATACATCATTGGGAAATAATATATAGCGTTGAGCACCATGTTTAAGTAGAGATTACAGTGGGGAGAAGAGGTGTTGAACCGCTGCATAGAGGGGGAGAGAGTTGGTGATGACGGCGGCGAAGTTGTTGGTGTAGATCGCCGTCACGATGATGGCCCCGGCGGCGTTCCGGCGCCACCGGGAGAGAGGGGGAGAGAGCCCCCTCCTTCTTCTTCTTCCTTGACCTTCCCCCTAGATGGGAAAAGGGTTTGCCCTCTGGTCCATGGCCTCCATGGCGGCGGAGGGGTGAGAGCCCCTTCGAGATTGGATCTCTCTCTCTGTTTCCTTCTGTTTCTGCCTTCTTAGATTCTGGCCTTTCACCGTTTCTTAAATTTCCGGAGATCCGTAACTCCGATTGGGCTGAAATTTTAACACAATTTTTATCCGGATATTAGCTTTATTATGGCGAAAGAAGGGCACCAACCGCCTTACGGGGTGACCACAAACCACCCTGGCGCTTCCTACCCCCTGGGGCGCGCCCCTATGGCTTGTGGGCCCCTCGGGCACCGCCTTCTGTTGATTCCACTTCCCAAAATTCACATATATTCCAAAAAAATCTCCGTAAGTTTTTATCCCGTTTGAACTTCGTTTAATATGGATTTTCTGCGAAACAAAAAAACATGCAACAAACAGGAACTGGCACTGGGTACTGGATCAATATGTTAGTACCAAAAATAGTATAAAAAGTTGCCAAAAGTATATGAAAGTTGTAGAATATTGGCATGAAACAATCAAAAATTATAGATACGACGGAGACGTATCAGGGACGCGTCACGTGTGATGTGCTGCGGGCCGCGGCCTGACAAGCCACGCGGAGGACATGACCGGGCCGTGGGGCGGGGCCCGCTCGGCCGCGGCCTCGGCCCACGCGCGCGGATCTTTTGCCGCCAGGGCCGACGGTTGGTGTTCCCCACGCGCATTAATTCCCCTCTGCGCGGGGCGGGGGTAGTGGGGTTCGTGCGCGGCGGATCCCTTCCCCACTACCCCACGCGGTGTTTAAATGGGAGGGGAGAGGGGCGGAAGGGGCCATTCGCTTCCTCGCCCCCGCCCTTGATCTTCTTCGCCCGTCCCCTCCCCACATCGAGAGAGAGAGAGAGAGAGAGAGAGAGAGAGAGAGTCTTGCGTGCTTGCCGTGCCGCTGCTCGCCGTCGTCGCCAGCCGCGACTCGCCGGTGCTATCCGCCCCGCAGCCGCGGCTGAGCCACCTTTGGGCCGGATGGCAGGCAAAGGCGCCTGGGACGGCAGCGACATGGACGAGGCCTACATCGAGCATCTCCGCCACTGCCGCAAGCTGCCGACGATGGAGAACGTGGAGGCGCGCATCGCGGGAGCGGAGAACGCGCCGGTCCCGGGGGAGGGCGAAGTGGTGGTCTTCGCCGAGCACTTCGCCCGTGGGCTCGGCCTGCCAGTGGGCACGTTCTTCCGGCGCTTCCTCTCGCGCTTCGGGCTGCAACCACACCACCTCAGCGCCAACGCCATCTTGCAGTTGGCCGCGTTCGTCGCCCTGTGCGAGGGCTTCTTGGGAGTGGAGCCACGCCTCGACCTTTGGTGCCGGCTCTTCTACCTGAAGCGGCAGACGGTGAAGAACAAGGCTATGGGGGGAACAGACATGACCGCCTGCGGTGCCGCCCTCGTTCACTACTGCCCGGGAGCCGGTTTCCCCTAGCTTTCGTTGCAGGACTCGGTCAAGAGCTGGCAGAAGGGGTTCTTCTACGTGAAGAACGTGAAGCCGAACGAGGACTTCATCAACCTACCTGACTTCGTCGACCAGCCGCCGATCGCGATGTAGAACTGGAGGACGCCTCCGCCTCAGTCGCCCGAGACGGCAGACCGGCTCTGCGCCCGGCTGGTCATGATGACCGGGACGGAAGGTCTCACAGTCGTGGATCTGCTCGCCACAATGGTGGCACGCCGGGTTCAACCGCTGCAGCGCCGGCCGCACCTCATGTGCCAGATGCGCGGGCGGCACGACCCGTGCCGGCTCTCCACGAAGGAGTTGAAGGCGGTGCAGGTGGCGGGGCGGGTGAACTCCATCTCTTCCGCCAAAATGAGCAAAGACGGATGGCAGTGGGGCAAGGCTCCGTATAGCCGGGAGCGCCCGGCTCCGCGGGTATGTGACAAGCCGCGCACCCCCCTTTTTTTTCTTTCGATGCTAGCGCCTTCCCCCCAGCCTGACAATAGGGGGTCTCTTCTGCGCACATGTCTTCCCTTTGCTTCAGGAGTACGGTGAGTCGGCCGCCAACGTGGCGGAGTCGGACCCCGAGGAGGTCGAAGATGTTGATGACGTGGAGCCGGCGGACTCGGAGCGAGCCGGCGTGTCAGGGGCCGGCGGAGCAGAGGCGAAGAGGACCGGGTCTGCCGGTGAGTTTCTCCCCCAGTCGCTTTTGCGGGACTGGTCTGATGACGATGCTGAGCCGGGGGAGATGTGCGATGCAGTGGCCCTGGAGGACCTCGAAGTCCCGGGGGATGACACCACCGCGCCGAGGAAGCACGTTCGCCGAGCTGACCGTGACCTGGGACGGGGCGACACGGCCGTGACTGATCGGGGGAAACAGCCGGCCAGCTCCCGACCGGCTCCCAAGCGAGCAGCCGGTGGGCAGCCGTGGAGGCGGCGGAAAGAGACCGCGGGTTGCCCCGTCAGGCCCCGTCAGGCGGGCGGTCCCATTAGCGTTGGTTAAGCTTTCTTCAGGTTTCTTTTTGATTTCTATTGGCCTTCTTTTCTCATCCCGCCGTTCAGGGAAGCACGCGCTCTGGGGAAGACGGCCCCTTCGGGAGGTGCCACGGGCGACGAAGCGGCGGAGGCGGATCGCAAGACCGCCGCCGAGGAGAGGTAGCGCAAGGTGTGGCGAGACCGGGAGGCGGCCGAGCGGGAGAGGCTCGAGGAGGAGCGCCGACTATGGGAGGAGGCGGTGCCGAAGCAGGCGCTAGGGGGAGCCCGCGTGGAGGCGGCGAGCCTATCCCGGGAGCAATTTCCCCCGAGCAAGGAGAGGAGGTCCAAGAGCACGCACGACCCCGCGCGGCGGGCGGAGGCGGATGCGCAGGCAAGGAAAGGGCACGCACGGCTGTGAGCGCGGCGGGTGCCGCCAAGGAGGCGGACCCGAATCGTGGCAGCGTCCCACCAGGGGCCGACGACGTGCCGCCGGGGGCTGATGATGCGCCACCGGAGATTGACGCCACGGAGCGGGAGGCCCCGGCCCCGGAGGCGGGCGGGGGCGGTGCCATCGGAGGTGGCGCGCTGGGGATCGACGTCGCGGCGCCTGGGGGAGAAACCGCCTCCGGCCCTTCAGCGGGGGTGGCACGCTCGTCCGCCGGGACGCCTGCAACTGTGCCGCCGGAAGGGGCAAGTCCCTTGGTCGCCACGGCGCGGGGTTAGTCTGGCCCTGCTGGCGGGGACCAGCCGCAGGAGACCTGAGCCGCGGCCGGTGGCGCGCCCGGGGGTGGTGCACCAAGCATCCTCAGAGCCGCAGTGGCCGCGCTCGTCGCCGAGTTCGCCGACTGCCGTGCCCAGACAGCGCAGGAGGCCCAGGCAGCTAGGAGCCGGCTAGCACATCACGAGCAGTCCGTCGTGGTAAGGGCACGACGTCCTCATTTTTTTTTGTCTTTCTTGTTTCAGTTTCTTCCAGTGGGGGCGCGCTAGCGCACCCACTGGGTGTAGCCCCCGAGACTCGGGCCGATTGGGAGGCAGCTGGATCGAGTCTAACAGCAACGCCTTTCTGCTCTTGATCCTCGCAGGCCGTCCACGACCGTCGGGTGACCGCGTACAACACGCTGCTGGGCCTGTATCGGGGGGCCGAGAACCGACTAACCGTCATGTCCGCGGACCTGCGAGGTACGTGAATCTTGTAATTTTCAGTGGGGGCGCGCGAGCGCACCCACTGGGTGTAGTCCCCGGGATTTGGGACAACTGCTCTGTAGGCGGGTCGAATCCTTTTCTTCGCTTTCTTTCTGACGGGAGCGCCTTTGCGTTGCGAAACCTCTGCCGCCGAGGCAGTTTGCCTCCGCTGCCAGGTGGTGCAACTTGGCGAGCAGCAGGTCCTCCAGTCGGCGGAGTGTGACCGGCTGCGCCAGGCGGCGGACCGTGCGCAGGCGAAGAAGGACGAGTGTCAGGCGGCTCATCGCCGGGAGTTGGAGGAGCGGGAGGCGGCTCATCGTGAAGCGCTGGAGGCCAAGGACGCCTTGCTGGCAAAGGCGGCCAAGGAGGCGCAGGCGGCGCAGGCCGAGCATGACCGCCGGATCCAAGACTGGTCGGCAAGGAGGCGGCGCTGCAGGAGGAGGCGCACGCGTTGGATCGTCTTCTAGCCGGTAAGTTTCCATTGTCTTGTTTTTCTTCGTGCGTCGTCTTGGAGCCGGCCTCCCTTTTTCCTTACACCGCACGCCCCTCTCCTCCTCCCCAGGGCTCTTCCCAGGTATGCAGGAAGCCACGGAGGTGGCCGTGGAGGCCCACCGCAAGGAACAACGTGCGCTGGGAGTCCACGTCGGGCGGCTTGCCGCCTGGACCGTGGACGAGGTGGGGATTGCCGCCAAAGTGCGTCTGAACGAGGTGGTCCGGGCCATGAAGCGGCTCCAGAGGGCCGGCTCGGCGCTGGTTCGCACCCTCTGGCCGGATGCGGTGGAGCCGGTCTCCATGAGCCGGCTGTCGCGGTGGCTGGAGGCTGGGACCGCGTGGGTGAACGCCTGGAGGGCCTCCGCGGTGCGGACCGGCGCGGCCATGGAGCTCCGTGTCGCGAAGTCGTGGTACTCCGAGCTGGACTTGGAGCTACTCGCGACCCAGCGTGCCGGCACAGACACGGAGCTGGAGGCGGTTGCCGATGCACTAGCCGTGCGGGCTAGTGACCTCGTGTACGTTCCTCGTCCGCCGTCTGCCTTCGACGACCCGGAGGGTAGTGCCGGCGAGACGGACGACGAAGACGCCGGATCCAGTACTGATGACTACGCCGACCCCGAGCCAGCTCAAGACTTGGGCGCGGGGGCCGACGCGGAGCATGTCATGGCAAAGGATGGAGCTTCTACTTCAGCCGCCGCGGAGCGCGCGGGAGCAGAAGACGGTGCCACCACTAGCTAGGATCTTTTTGTTTTCCTGCTCTTTTTGATTAGTTTGCAGTTCCACCCACTGGGGGTGTAATGTAATGAACATGTGGCTGTGGGCCTTTATGCTTTTGTATATAAGTTCATGCTTTTCACTCTGCTGAGAAAATTTATGCGTGCCGACTCGACCCTGGCTCATCGTCCCTTTGACTTCTCTGCACAAAACCACATTCCCTTCAGCTTCGGCCCCGCCAGTCGGACAGCCGGGAGCCGGTCTATAGCTGGGACGGGCGTCGACCCCAGGGGAGTCGGTCGTGGGGTTTGGAGTCGCAAGTATGCTTAGCCAGGGCGAGTACATCAGAGGCCGGCTAGAGAAGGTAAATGACTCGGCTAGCCCTAGCCGGCGACCCCCCTGCAAATGGCGTTCGTGTGCGCTAAGTTTCCGCCCCAACAACCCGTCAGCCGGACAGCCGGGGGCCGGTCTGTAGCTGGGTGGAGTGGGAGGGGTTTTTGCTTAGCTCACATTACTTTGACCGGCTTCGGGGAGCGGTGCCAGGGCGAGCCGGCGAGCCCCCGGGCTCGGGGAGCCGGACCTGGGAACCGGCCCGCAGGGCGAACTGTACTGAAGGAAACAAGAGAGGTGTGCCCCAAGAGCTGGCTTGGGACATCCATTGCATTCATAAGCCCAAAAGGGGGGATACATACATACACTAGTTCTTCTTAGCAGTAAAACGGACGAAGGAGCGCCGTGTTCCACGGGCGCTCCGTCTCCTCGCCGGAGGCATCTCTCTTGCGCTTCTGGGCGTCTATTAGATAGTACGCGTTATTGTGCAGCGCCTTGCTGACGATGAACGGGCCCTCCCATGGGGAGGACAACTTGTGCTGGCCGGCGGTTCGCTGGATCCGCCTGAGCACCAGGTCTCCTTCGTGGAAGGAGAGGGGCCGGATCCGCCTGCTGTGGTAGTGCCGGAGCTTCTGCTGGTAGATAGTCGTCCAGCTCAAGGCCAGCTCGCGTGCTTCCTCGAGCAGATCGACGCCGTCTTCTCTCGCCTCTTTCGCATCCGTCTCCGTGTACAGGGTCACATGAGGCGAGTCGAATGCAATGTCTATGGGGATGACTGCCTCGGACCCGTACACGAGAAAGAAAGGAATGAAGCTGGTTGACCGGTTGGGCGTGGTCCTGAGGCTCCACAGGACAGCCGGCAGCTCTTCGATCTAGCAGCCGGCTGAACGCACGAGTGGCGCCATGAGCCGGGGTTTGATGCTGGCCAGGATCAGGCCGTTTGCCCTCTCCGCCTGGCCGTTTGACTGTGGGTGGGCCACTGATGCGAGATCGAGCCGGATGCCCTCCTTGGAGCAGAAATGCGCCATCGCGCCCTTGGCGAAGTTGGTGCCATTGTCGGTGATGATGCTGTGGGGAATGCCATAGCGGACCGTGATGTCCTTGATAAACCGGACGGCTGTGGGGCCGTCCAGCTTTTTGATGGGCCTGGCCTCGATCCACTTGGTGAACTTATCGACGGCTACCAGCAGATGCGTCATGCCGCCTCGTGCGGTCTTGAATGGTCCCACGATGTCGAGCCCCCAGACGGCAAAGGGCCATGAGAGGGGGATAGTCTGGTGGGCCGTAGCCGGCAGGTGGCTCTGCGTGCTGAAGCGCTGGCACCCCTCGCATCTGTCGACCAACAGCTTTGCCTCTTCTAGGGTCGTCGGCCAGTAGAAGCCGTGGCGGAATGCCTTGGCCACCAGGGTCGTTGAGGCGGCGTGATGCCCGCACTCACCCTGGTAGATGTCTCAGAGAATTTCTTGCCCCTTTTTCGGCTCGACGCAGCGCTGATACACACCGATTGCGCTGCGATGGACCAGCTTGCAGTTGATGATGCTGTAAGCAGGGGCCCGGCGCTGGATTTTCCGGGCTGTGGCCTCGTCGGGGGGAGCTCACCGCGCAGGAGGAAAGCTAGGACTAGGCGGGAGCTGGCTCCGGCTCGGGTTGGGGTCCGGAGGCAGCCGGAGCCCCCGGGTCCGAGCCGTCAGTCCCCGGGACCGAGCCGTCAGTCCCCGGGACCAGGGCCGCGGCCGGCGAATCGATCGCCATTAGGACAACCCCGGGGTTGGAGCCGGCCGCCGCAGGGGCGACAGTGGTCGGAGCCGGCTGAGCCGGTGGAGCTGCTAGGCCTGACGGGGTCCGCCAGTACGAAGATGGATTCCGACTCAGCGGAGGGCTTGATCGATGGCTTGGGCAGCTGCTCAAGGGAGACGCCGGCTGGGATGGCTTGACGGGTGGAGCCAGTTTTTGCCAGCGTGTCCGCTGCCTCGTTGTCCGTCCGGGGGACATGGTGAAACTCACAGCCCTCGAAGGAGCCGGTAAGCTGTTGGATGAGGAAGCGGTAGCTGGCCATGTTGGCGTCCCTGGCGTCCCATTAGCCAGAGACCTGCTACACCACGAGGTCCGAGTCGCCGAAGCAGAGGATGCGCCGGATGCCAATTTCCTTGGCGAGTCGAAGGCCGTGGACGAGCGCTTCGTACTCGGCCACGTTGTTGGAGGCGGCGAAGAGAATCTGGAGCGCGTACTTGATCTGGTCCCCCTTTGGGGACGACAAGACGATGCCGGCTCCCAAGCCGGTTCGCATCTTCGAGTCGTCGAAGTGCATGCACCAATGCGTGGAGTCCGGGGGCGGCAGCACGAACTGGGTCTCGGCCCAGTCGACGAGGAAGTCGGCCATAGTCTATGACTTGATGGCGGTGCACGGCTCGTACCGGATTTCGTAGTCGCCGAGGGCGATGGCCCATTTGGCGATCCGGCCGGTGGCGTCCCGGTCGCTCATGATCTCGCCGAACGGCGCCGTGCTCACCACGGTGATGGTGTGCTCCTGGAAGTACTGCTTGACCTTCTTGGCGGCAAAGTATATGCTGTAGCACATCTTCTGGTAGTGGGGGTAGTTTTGCTTGGAGGCGGAGAGTACCTCGCTGAGGTAGTAGACGGGGCGCTGGACCGGCAGTGCCCTGCCCTCCTCCGGCCGCTTCATCACCAGGACGACGTTGATCACGCGCGTGGTCCCCGCGATGTACACGAGCAGCGGTTCCTTCTCATCCGGCGCCGCCAGGACGGGTGCGCTGGAGAGAGCGCGCTTGAGGTCGCGGAACGCTTCGTCCGCCTGGTCGGTCCACTCGAATTTGGTCGTCTTCTTCATGAGCTGATAGAGGGGAGCGCCTTCTCGCCCAGCCGGCTGAGCGAGGCAAGGCAGCCAGAGAACTTCTGGACGTCGCGGAGCTTGGCCGGCTTGTGCATGCGCTCGATGGCCTTGATCTTCTCTGGGTTGGCTTCGATGCCGCGCGCCGACACGAAGAAACCCAGGAGCTGGCCGGCTGGCACGCCGAAAACGCACTTCTCCGGGTTGAGCCGGACCTTGTATTCGTGTAGGTTGGAGAAGGTTTCCCGGAGGTCGTTGAGAAGGCTGAAATGCTTCTTGGTTTTGACGACGATGTCGTCCACAGAGACGTGGACGTTCCTGCTGATCTGGGGCAGGAGGCACTTCTGCATGCAGTGCTGGAAGGTGGCGCCTACATTCTTCAAGCCGAAAGACATGGTGATGTAGCAGTAGGCCCCGAAGGGGGTGATGAAGCAGGTCTTCATCCGATCAGCTAGGTCCAGCTTGATCTGGTGGTAGCCGGAATAGGCATCCAGGAATGACAGCAGATCGCAACCGGCCGTGGAGTCGATCACCTGATCGATCCGTGGCAGGGCAAAAGGATCCTTGGGACAGGCCTTGTTTAGGCTGGTGTAGTCGATACACATGCGCCAAGTCTTGTTCTTCTTCAGCACCATGATTGGGTTGGCCAGCCAGTCCGGGTGGAAAACATCCATGATAAAGCCAGCTACGAGCAACCGGGCGATCTCTTCTCCTATAGTATGCTGCTTCTCCTCAGAGAAACGGCGCGGGGGTTGCTTGACTGGCTTTGCATCCGACCGCACGTGAAGTTTGTGCTCGGCGTACTTCCTTGGAACACCCGGCATGTCCTTGGGGGACCATGCAAAGATGTCCTGATTCTCACGGAGGAAGTCGACGAGCTCGCTTTCCTATTTGCTGCTGAGGTTGGCGCCGATGGTCACTACTGGAATCTAAGGATTTGCCATCTGCCAGCTCTTTGCCGTTTGCTGGCGGATGGCAAAGAGAGTCTTTGACGTCAGCTGAACAGAAACGGACGGCAAAGAACAGGCTGATGGCAAAGATACTATTTGCCATCTGCCAGGGCTTTGCCGTCTGCCAGCTGACGGCAAAGAGTCCGAAGGCAGACGGCAAAGCGGACGGCTAGTAACCGCATCGGCCCGCCCCCCACCCCATCCCCTCTCACTCTCTTTCTCTCTCTCCCTCTCTCTCTCTTGCCCTGATCCCCCCCGCCGTCCCACTCGCCTCGCCGCCGGCAGACCCCGCACCCGCCCCCGGCCGCCCCGCCGTAGGCCGCCCCGCCGCCAGACGCCCCCGCAACCGCCGCCAGATGCCCCCGCCCCTGCCACCGGCCGCCCCGCCGCCAGACGGGCCCGCCCCCGCCACCGGCCGCCCCGCCGCCCCGGCCGCCACCTGCCGCCTAGGCCGCCCCCGCCACCGGCCGCCCCGCCGCCCGACCACTGCCTGCCGCCCAGGCCTCCCCCGCCGCCCCGGAAGCCGCCGCCACCTCCGGTGAGTACCCCCCGCCGGCAGCCCCCTTTTTTTCTGTTTTTTATTTTTGTTAAATTAGTTAGGTTAATTAGGTTAGTTAGTTAGGTTAGTTTATTAGGTTAGTTAGTTAGGTTAGAAAAAAAAGGAGAAAAATGAAAAAGGAAAAAGTAAAAGAAGAAAAGAATAAGAAGAAGAAGAAGGAAAAGAAGAAGAAGGAAAAGAAGAAGGAAAAGAGGAAGGAGAAGGAAAAGAAGAAGGAGAAGAAGAAGAAGAAGAAGAGAAGGAGGAGGAGGAGGAGGAGAAAAAGAAGAAGAAGAAGAAGAAGAAGAGGAAGAAGAAGAAGAAGAAGAAGAAGAAGAGGAAGAAGAAGAAGAAGAAGAAGAAGAAGAAGAAGAGGAGGAAGAAGAATACGAAGAAGAAGAAGAAGAAGAAGAAGAAGAAGAAGAAGAAGAAAAAGAGGAGAGGAGGAGAAGAAGAATAAGAATAAGAAGAAGAAGAAGAAGAAGAAGAAGAAGAAGAAGAAGAAGAAGAAGAGAAGAGAAGAAGAAGAAGAAGAAGAAGAAGAAGAAGAAGAAGAAGAAGAAGAAGAAGAAGAAGAAGAAGAAGAAGAAGAAGAAGAAGAAGAAGAAGAAAAGGAAGAAAAGGAAGAAGAGGAAGAAGAAGCCACTGACCCCCGACCCCCGAAGCCACTGACCCCCGACCCCCGACGCCATTGACCCCCGACCCCGACGCCACTGACTCCCGACCCCCGACGCCACTGACCCCCGACCCCCGACGCCACTGACCCCCAACGCCACTGACTCCCGACGCCACTGACCCCTGACCCCTGACACCTCTTCCAGAGGCCGACGGGGTCATAGTTTTGTAAATTATGAGTTAGGTCACATATTTTCCGATTTTGTTATAAAAACATCATATTTGTGTTGATCGGGTGGATTTCAATGTGCAGTTGTTCGACGACCTCCCCGTGCGTTGGACGAGCTCCGCCCCTGCGTTCGTGGGTGAGCACAAATGAATTCTAATCCTCCCCCTTAATTTGCTCTATTCCGGTCTTCGTGCCGATGAAACTTGCTAGATATAGGTGTCATCAATCATTAGTATGCGTGACTAGCATGTGTCTCCCGTTTGAAAGGGCGGCATCTATAAATATGCATGTCTTTGCATATTTATAACCGCCATCCTTTCGAATTGTCCAACGTTATCCATGGACAGCCCGAGTATGTGTAGATTGGGTTCGTTTTCCCATATGCTCAGCTCCGGATCCGATGCATAATTTCGTCAGTGCCTCCCTGTTGTTCTCCGGGTACACATCCTCTCTGTTTATTGCCGAGACGTGTATCAGGAGAACAGCGGGGAGGTGTTGCCGAAATTCTGCGTCGGATCCGGAGCAGAGCATGGGAAAACGAAACCAATCTACACATACTCGGGTGGGATTAGGACCTATCTTTACCTATTAGCGTGTAGGTTGCATGGACGTAATAAAATTGACAAACTTGATTAACTGATGAATATATATGCTAAATTATATATATATTTCTTGTGTGTCTAGTAGCTAGGCAAGATGAGTGATCGTGCGTGGAAGTACACCGGTCACACTAGTCAGGAAGACATGACCAATGAATGGTTCACAAAAACCAAGGGGTTTGTGAGAGCCGCATTTGCAAATGGCCAGGAAAGAACCTGGTGCCCCAGTGTCTGGTGCGACAACTTTAAAAAGAGGACAGAGGGTGTAATGGGTAAACACCTGCAGAAGTGGGGTTTTACGCCTGATTATACGGTGTGGACTTTTCATGGTTGGTCTACCCAACGTGCCAGAGCTGAGGTGGTTCATCGTCGCACCAACGAGCATGGTACCGGGATCGAAGACATGGTGCAAGACTTTGATGATGCTCGGGATTCGGACGATGAGATGGAGGAATCTGCAAAGGCCTTTTATGAAATGTTGGAGTCTTCAAAACGTCCTCTCCACGAGCACACTGAGCTTTGTCAGCTGGATGCCATCGCGCAAGTAATGGCTCTGAAGGCTCAATTCAACCTGGGAAGAGAATGCTACGACGCGATGATGACAATATTTGGACGCTTTCTACCCAAAGGCCATATAATGCCTGCAAACCTGTACCAGTCGGACAAAATCCTCCGTGTACTTAAGATGCCCTATGAGAAGATAGATGCATGTGAGAATGGATGTGCCTTATTTAGGCTTGAGTATGCAGACTTGAACTATTGTCCCATTTGCAAGTCTTCCAGGTATATTGTGGTAGACAACGGTATGGGTGAGAAGATTTAGACCAAAATCCCCGTTAATGTTCTTCGGTATATGCCAATCGTACCAAGACTTCAACGTATTTTCATGGTCGAAGAGACGGCCAGACAGATGACATGGCACAAATTGGGCAAAAGAACCGAACTAGATGCAGATGGGAATCAGATGTTGGTACACACTTCAGACGCTTTTGCATGGAAGCACTTCGATGCATTACATAAGGATAAAGCGGCAGATCCAAATCATCCTCGAGTCGCCATCAGCACGGATGGGTTCAATGTGTTTGGTATGATGGCAACCCAATACAGTTGTTGGCCTGTATTTGTCATTCCACTCAATCTTCCCCCGGACAGATTATGCAAAGAAAGAACATTTTCCTGACGTTGATAATTCCAGGGCCCAACTATCCGGGGAAAAATATGAATGTGTACACGCAGCCACTTAAGGATGAATTGCAAGAATCTTGGGATAATGGGATCAAGACACACGACGCCGCTACAAAACAAAACTTCATGATGCATGTGTGGTACATGTACTCAATGCATGACTTGCCGGCGTATGCGCTATTCGTTGGCTGGTGTGTGCATGGAAGGTTCACGTGCCCCACATGCAAGGCAGCTCTTCAGTTCCGTTGGCTGTAGGCGGGTCGCAAGTTTTCTTTCTTCGACTTGCATAGACAGTTCCTGGATCCTCGCCATAAGTTCAGAAAAGACAAGAAGAATTTCATCAAAGGTAGAGTTGTCAAAAACTCTGCACCACCTGCGTTGACAGGCTAACAGATCATGGATCAGTTAAACGCTCTCGAGCCTGATCCAGAGCATCCAGGGTATTTCAAAGGGTATAATTCGAAACACGCCTGGACTCACAAGACATGCTTATGGGATCTGCCTTACTTCAAAGACCTCCTTTGCCCACACAACATCGACGTGATGCACACTGAAATAATATCGCCGAGGCCCTTTTTGGTACATTGTTCGGCATAGAGGGGAAGTCAAAGGATAATCATAAGGCTAGAGTTTATCAGGAGTCTCTATGTGATAGACCGTTGCAAAACATGCGACAACCGAAAGGAAAGTAGAATTGGACGAAGCCAAAGGCATGGTTCAATCTTGGAAGGCCAGCTATGAGGGAAATGATCTTGTGGGTGAAAATGCAGTTGATGTTCCCCGATGGGTATGCAGCGAATCTAAAGAGGGGAGCGAGTCTTGACAAATTGAAAATATTTGGTCTCAAGAGTCATGATTGGCACATATGGCTTGAGCGGGTATTGCCGGTGATGTTGCGTGGCTTTATCCCTAAGGATGAATGGCTAGTACTGGCAGAGCTAAGCTATTTCTTCCGTTCTCTTTGTGCGAAAGAACTATCGCCCGGCGTGCTAGATGAAATGGAAGAGTTGGCGCCGGAGTTGATATGCAAGTTAGAGAAGATCTTTCCACCGGGCTTCTTTAATCCAATGCAGCATTTGATTTTGCATCTCCCGACCGAGGCAAGATTGGGGGGGCCCATGCAAAATCCTTGGTGCTACGCAACTGAGAGGATGCAGAAGACGCTTCGAGCAAAATGTAAAAATAAACGTAGAATTGAAGCATCGATGGCCGAGGCATTCATTACTGAGGAGGCAGCAAACTTCGTGACACACATTACGAAGCCAAAAATCGTCGTTTGCATAATCCGAAGCCTCGGTACAATGCTGGCGACCCTAAAAAGGTCGATCCAACCTCAGCCTATTCAAAGGGGAGCTCGCACCAGCGGGTGCTTCGAAAGCAATAGCGTTGGATGTCGAAGAATGGTGGGCCATTTCATTGTATATCTTCAACAACCTAACAGAAGTGCGGTCGTACATCGAGTAAGTTCTCAGTACATTGTTTCACAACTTCTAATTCCTTTGAACTGCTCTTATTCCCAGATATTTGATACAGTCGATACATCGCCAAATTCTCGGATGGAGCGGTGATCCAAAAGGATTCCATCGAAGAGTATGAGCTTCTGGCAAAGCATGGAGGCGGCTATCCCGGTTTCATCTCTTGGTTCAAACAAATGGTAATTTCCATTAGACCATTTCATTTCTTCGTCTAATTTGCGGCTAATGCAACAATCCTTTCGTATTAAACTTGTAGGCTAATTCAGTGTCTATGGACGCCGAATTGAGACAAGTCGCTAATGGTTTTGACTATAAGGTCCATTCATTTGACAAATACGACATCAACGGGTATTGCTTTCGTACCTTTGGCAAAGAGCTATCTATGGCCGACCGAAAGTCTACAAATTGTTGTGTCTCTGCTATCGGCGAAGGAGGTACCGAGTATTATGGAAGAGTTGAAGCAATTTATGATCTTCTATTCTATGGTGAAAACCCACCGAACGTCGTAGTCTTCAAATGTTATTGGTTCCAGCCGAAGGAGACTAGAAGGACTCATGAAAATATTGGGCTAGTCCAAATCAAACAAAGCACCCATTTAGATGTTCCCGATGTCTATATTACGGCTCAACAGGCGACCCACGTTTTCTATCTACTGTGGGCCTGCCAAACTGATCCAAATCTGAATGGTTGAGGTGTCGTTTATGAAGTGCCACCACGTTTTAGACCACCTCCCCTCAATGAAGAGGATTATGAACCTCACATTAACCCAGACACATATGAAGGAGAATTCTTCCAAGAAACACGTCTTTCCAAAAAATGTTTCAAGAACCGCTCTACTTCACCCCAGAACATTGAAGTAGACAGCGACAGTGAATCCGACTTCACCCCTGAGCCGGAACAAGAAGAGCTGGAAGAAGAAGAGCTTACTGCTGCGGATGACCTGTCAATGCTTGACCGATTACATAAAGGAGGCCTTTCACATGTTGTTCCCGATAGTGATGATGATGATGCATTTATTGATGATAGTGATGATGATGATGCATTTATTGATCCCGGAGCATATATAGACGATCAAGATTATTATTAGTTCATGTCAGGTATTCAATTTTTATTATATACATGATGATGATACACTTAAATTATAAACATATTATTATTCATGTCGGTATTCAATTTTTTTATGTTGTACTAATTTCGTTTACTCTTTGTCATGGCAGGTGTTGAAAGATGGTGGGCGCGGGTCCAGAGTGATCCGCGGCTTCTTCGTCGGCACGTGGTGGGAGGGGTACTTCCATTCCACCCGATTCTCCATGGAGAGCGTTGATCGCCAGTTTGCAGACACAGGCGGGCGCTTCTTCGTCGGCGCCGATGCCCACCGGGAGAGGAGGTCGGGGGAAGAAGAGAGGAGGAGGTAGAGGTACACGTGCCCGCGGGAGACGTACGAAGGCTGATACGCCTTCCTCGCCGCCACCCCCAGCTGATTCACCCGAGCACAGGACTTCTAGGGTGGACCCGTCTGAGGTGGAGGCTATGCGGACTCCTGTCCACGAGCCTCGGGTCGACGAGCCTTCGACCCACGAGACTCCTGTCCCAGACGCTTCGTTACACGAGACTCCGGAGCAGAGCAGGGATGGAGCGACGTCCCAGCAGACCCCATGGGATACCTGGCCGGATCTGCGTCAGCAGGAGCCGAGTGGCCATGCTGATGGTGGCGGGGATAGCGAGGACGAGGTGGTTGAGGGGGCCACCGTCTACCAGCATGGTAGTACACGGCTCCCGCCCGTGACGGTGACCCGCGAGCACAGGCCGATGATTAGGCCTAATCGGGAGAAGTAAGTGCATTTACTCTTTTTTAACCTTTTGCCTTCACGTTTCTTCAAATATCTAATGCGTTGGCTTTGTCATACTGCAGGGGTTGGGATCACGCCGAGGGAGTCCGCA
Organism: Elymus sibiricus; assembly: GCA_039707655.1. Taxonomy (NCBI): domain Eukaryota; kingdom Viridiplantae; phylum Streptophyta; class Magnoliopsida; order Poales; family Poaceae; genus Elymus; species Elymus sibiricus. Next base: position 386,476,500 of record CM077673.1, on the reverse strand, counting down.
GGCCCAACACCGTCCTTGGTGTGCTTTGCCGGCAAAACTTCCCAGGGTTTGTCATGTTGCCCGGTGAGGGTCAGCTTCTAGAGCTAGGATTGACCTGGGAGCACTACTTGGCTGCCCCGGCCCCGCCGGAGGAGATGATCGACGGTGTCTTGTGCCACACGAGGGCCGACATGGTGATCAGACAGTTTTGGGTAATTTCTCCTTTACACAATTAAAAATCAATAATAGCTAGTTATTGTACTAATCAGTGTTGTCTCGTTTGATTGCAGACCTTCTACAGGTGTGAGGAGGCACACGAGGAGGCCGCGGCAAAGGTTATCGATGGCGAGTGCAGGCGCCTACTACAGAACTTACGGCACGAGGCTCGGCCGCAGGCTGTTCGAGACTACTACGCCTCGCGTGGTGTTAAGAAAGACAAGTCGTCGTGCCGCGGAAAGTTTCTGCAAAAGGAGCAGTACATGAAGGTAATTACCTATTCTTAAGGCCTTGTACTTAGTTTCCTTGATTTGATTCGTAGGCGTAGCGCTCAACTTTCTCTTTACTAACTTAGGCACCCCCGAGATGGTGTGCGGATAAGATGGATTGTTGGGAGGCGTTGGTGGATGAGTAGTGCTCAGCGAATGGCGAGCCGTCCACAACAATGCCCAGGACCGGCATGCCAAAATGGTTGGTGTGCCACACCATCAAGGCAGCGCCAACTTATATTAGTTCGAGCGGAACTGGGTATGTGGTTTGCTTCGTGATTCATGCAATCCATTCTTGATGCTAGCTTGAGCCCTTTACTAATACTTTGTTCCTCTCTGTTTCTTTTAGGCGAACTACAATAAGACGGAGGTGCCAGGGGTGTACGACATCTATGCCATGGCCCATACTGCCTCGTACAAGAAGGCCAAGGCATTCTCAGAGTCTGACCTCGATCATCCCGAGAATTTCACCAACAGCTCCTCCCACCACAAGCTCATGAGGTACAGAGATGAGGGGAAGGCGAAGAAAGGGGAGGACTTTAACCCAAGCCAGCATCCTATTGATCCAGAGCTGGTGATGATAGCTGGCGGTGGGAGGCCCCATGGCTCGATAGCCATTGGAGATGGACTTATACGGTCTTCTAGCACTCTCCGTGAGATCAAGGCGCGCCAAACGAGCTCCTGTCCTGAGATAAGGCCTCGTCCACGGCCAGTCGAGCTCGCCATCGAGGTTAGTCATACGGACCCAGATATCTTTCCTCCATTACATTGTGTGTGCGGCCATCGATGATTACAATGCTAACGAGGAGTTGTGTTGCAGGCTGCTCTTTAGAAAGAGAGAGAGGCAACCCAGGCGCTTCTGGAGGATAGGGACCGATAGGCGGCGGATAAGGAGAGGGAGTTGGAGGAGAGGACGACTAGGTTGTTGGAGGAGGAGAGGGCACGGAATGACGCGTCTCACCGGGCCATTTACGAGCTCCTCGTGGTAAGTTTCTTCTTCATATTAGCCAAATCATGCATGTAATGTTCGTTTCATTAATAACTAATATGATTGACTTGTCAAAACCAAATGTGCAGTCTATGTGCAAAAAGTCTGGCCAGACCCCTCCGCCGATGCCAGTCATTACCATGGCGGGAACGGTGAGTTTCATTTGAATGGTCATTAGTTACTAGTCTTAACATTTCAGTGTCATCATGCTAACGAGACATTGCAAATGATCTTTGGTGCAGCATAATTCCCGAGCCGCATCACACGATCCTTCTCCAGGGCATCCTTCTCCAGGTGAAACCGGCCCGAGCAACCTCGGTGCTTGACCTCCGTGATGACGAGGACGGTAAGTTTTCTCTAGTGTTTTGCTTAACAAATGCATAATGACCTATACTTAGCTTATTTAGTTCATTTATGACATAATTAGCTTACTTAGGTCAAAAATGGCATAATAACCTTGGTTAGCTCATAAATGTCATATACTTAGCTTATTTTCCTCCAAAGGGACATAATAAGCTTAATTAGCTCCAATATGACCTAGCTTACCTAAGTTAGCTCTAAAATGACCTATACTTAACTTTGTTTCCTCCAAAATGACATAATAAGCTTACTTAGCTCCAAAATGACATATTTTACCTAAGTTAGCTCTAAAATGACCTATACTTAGCTTTGTTTCCTCCAAAATGACTTAATAAGCTTACTTAGCTCCAAAATGATCTATTTTACCTAAGTTAGCTCTGAAATGACCTATACTTAGCTATGATTCCTCCAAAATGACATAATAAGCTTACTTAGCTCCAAAATGACCTATTTTACCTAAGTTAGCTCTAAAATGACTTATACTAAGCTTTGTTTCCTCCACAATGACATAATAAGCTTAGTTAACTCAAAAAGGCATAATTACCTAGGTTAGCTCAATATTGACTTGTAATTAGCTTACTTATGTCAAAAATGTCATAATTAGCTTACTTAGGTCAAAAATGGCATAATAACATTGGTAACCTCATAAATTTCATATATTTAGCTTATTTTCTTGCAAAATGACACAATAAGCTTAGTTAGGTCAAAAATGGCATAATTACCTAAGTTAGCTCTAAAATGACCTATACTTAGCTTCTTCTTCTTCTTCCTCCTCCTCTTCTTCTTCTAGATCTTCTTCTTCTTCTTCTTCTTCTTCTAGTATTCTTCTTCTAACTTTCTTATTTCCCATTTTGCAGATTTGATTCACTTCACGGAAGCTTGCATTGATGGAGTTCTTGTGTTTACTTTCTGTTTTGATTTTGTATCGATGAACAATGTGAAACTTGCTACCTATGGATGAAACTATTGTAATATGGATGAAACTATGCATGTATGGATGAAACTTGCACTTTTGATTTGGTATGTTTGTTGGATGATCATATCCATATGGCAGGGATATAGTTTCTGTGAATTATATACATATATCATATATTTTCTTGTGAAAATGATTGGATATAACAAAAAACAGAATAAAAAGGGGCCATACAGCCACTTTGCCGTCTGCCACCGATGGCAAAGGCCTCTTTGCCGTCTGCCACAGACGGCAAACGTGCCATGTGGCAGCAACCTGTGCAACCTGGGAGCACCAGGTCTGAGCCATTTGGTCACTTTGCCGTCCGCTGGCAGACAACAAAGGAGCTGCTCACTTTGCCGTCAGCTGGCAGACGACAAAGAAGGCCATCTGTCCAGCTGGCCCATCCTGCCACTTTGTCGTCTCTGGCAGACGACAAAGAAGCTGCTCACTTTGCCGTCTGCCAGTGGACGGCAAAGGCTACCGTTAGCCACCTAACAGGGCTAGCCTGATTCCTGTACCGTCAGCTAGCTTTACCGTCTGCAGGCCCTGGATGGCGGACGACAAATATCTTTGTCGTTCGCTGTTGCAAAGCTGACTGCAAAGCCCCCCTTTACCGGAGTTTTCTGTGCCGGACGGGGGGCCGTCTGCTGGCTGACGGCAAAGGGTTTTGCCGTCCGCAGGCCTATCCTTTGCCGTCCGCCATGGCAGATGGCAAAGTACCTGATTCCTGTAGTAGGTGACGCACTGCTTGGGGTTGGCCGGGTCGAGCGGCACCTGCTTGGTGTCCTTGGACAGCTGGAACGATGCCTCGCTGGCCGGCTGGGACGGGGGAGTCGGCACGGCCGGCTGCTCGGAGGTGTGAGCCACGAGCCGGTCGAGCTACCGCCTCTCCTCCGCTATCACCAGAGCCTCGGCCAGCCGGCTGCTGTCGCCCGCGCACTCAATCGATTTCTTGTAGTCGCCATCGATGGTGATGATGCCCTTGGGACCGGCATCTTGAGCTTGTGGTAGGCGTAGTGGGGCACCGCCATGAACTTGACGAGTGCCGGCCGGCCCAGCAACGCGTGGTAGGGGCTATTGAGGTCCACCACCTCGAACCACACCGGCTCGCGGCGGAAGTGACTCTTGTTGCCGAAGAGGACGTCGTGCCGGATCTTGCCGATGGGGGAGCAAGACTACCCCGGCACGATGGCATGGAAAACCGCCCGGCTCGGCTGTAGGTCCTTCTCCTCCAGCCCCAGCTTGAGGAGCGTGTCGCGATAGAGGATGTTGATGCTGCTGCCCCCGTCGATCAGTACTCGCGAGAAACGGCAGGTGAGCCTCTCAGAGGCGATGGTGGGATCGAAGATGAGGGCGTAGCTACCTGGGTTGAGCATCACCGCCGGGTGGTCCGCCCGGCTCCAGGTGACTGGCTTCTCGGACCAGTGCATGAACTGGGGGACCGAGGGCATAGTGGCGTTCACCTCGTTCCGGTGCTGACGTTGGCTATGCTTGTTGGTTCCCTCGTTGGTGAAGACGACATAGGCCCCGTCCTGGTCGAGGAACTGGTCATGGAGACGGCCGTTGTTGGGAGCCGGAGGGGGAGGAGCCGGAAGGCCCTCGCCCTGGGCTAGCCGCTGGGAGAAGCTGCACTGCCGAAGCGTGTGCGTGGCTGGCTTCGCCCCGGAGTGCATCTTGCATGGAGCGTCGAGCATCTGCTCGAAGGTGAGCTTGGGCTGCCAGGTGGTCTTGCCGGTCCGCTGGCGCTGGCTGGAGGCCTGGGCAGCCGACTGTTCTTCCTCGACGGAGGCGACTTGTTTTCTCCCGTAACGGGGTTCAAGCTGATCGGCCTTCCGCTTATTATTCTGCTGCTGCCGGTTGTCGGCAGCCGGCCGCGGCGCAGCGGGCGGCGGGATAGCCTTGCCGTACGAGCTGACTTTAATCCGCATAGCGGAGTCGGCCGTGGCATACTTGTCCGCCCTGGCCATGAGGTCCACCAAAGTGGCCGGCTCCGAGCACATGAGCTTGTGCTTGAGGAGGGTGCCGTCCCGGCAGCCCTCGGAGAAGTACTGGATGGCTTGCACCTGTGCACCCCTCGCAGGAGTTGCGGAGCTCGGTCCACCGCGTGAGGTAGTCGCGAAGGGATTCCTCCGGCCCCTGGACGCACATGGCCAGCTCGCGGGGGTGGCCAGGCCGCTTGTAGGTGCCGGTGAAGTTGCAGACGAACGCCTCCTCGAAATCCATCCAAGCATTGATGCTGCCGACCGACAGGCTGTTGAGCCAAGTCCGCGCCGATCCGATCAGCATGAGGGGGACGTAGCGCACTGCGACGCGCTTGTTCCCCCTGGCGATGCCGACAGCGGTGGTGTATTCGATCAGCCAGTCCTCTGGCTTGGCGGTGCCGTTGTACTTTGGAGTGTCGCGGGGGAGCGTGAAGCCGGTGGGGAACGGCTCGTCGCAGATCCGGGGGCCGAAGCATGCCGGCCCGATCGGGCCCTCCTCCTCTAGGAGGGCGGATTGCGCCAGCCGGTCGATGCAGGTCCGGGCGTTGTTCTCGCTCCGCGGGATGCGCGGGCCGAGCCAGGCTGCGAGCTCGGGGCGGACGGTCGGGGCGGGCGAGTGCGCGCGCTCCCGCCTCGGGGGAGGAGTGTGGGCGCGAGTACGCTGGCTGCCTCCTTCCGTGGCATCGTTGCGTCGACTGGTGACCGCCGGCGGCTACTTCCCATGATGGGAACGCTTGTTGCGAGACCCAGCACCCCGCCGGCCGGAGCCGCGGGAGGAGGAAGCCTGCTGGGCCGGCTGACGCTGGCCGGCAGCCGGCGGGCCATCCCCTTTGGGAAAGGGAACCTCGGAGCCAGCATTGGCCCGGTCTAGCCGGGCCTGCTGGGCATTGGCAGTGGCGATGAGGTCTTGGATGTGCCGCTCCTGCTGCGCACGCTCTTCACCTTCCAGGTCGGCTAGGTCGGCGTAGGCCACCTGGGCAGCCCTCATGTTGGCCGCCGGTGTGTCGTAGGTGGGCAGCCTGCCACCAAGGATTTCCGCGACCACACGGCCGCGGTTGCGGACGTCTTCGCGCCGGCTAGGCTCGTTGCCGGCAGGGGTGAGGCCGTAGGCGGAGTTGTACTCGCGCTGCGCGGACTCCATCTGGCGCTTGGCGGTTGCGAGGGTGGCAGCCTCCGCGAGCAGCAGTTGGCGAGCCGCCTTCAGCTCACCGTTGCTGTGGCCGGGTAGGACGTCGGCGCGATGGGGGTGCTGATGCCCCGTAGCGCGGAGCCGAGGGGGTCGGAAGTGCCGGTGCCGGCGGCCGCGGCAGCCGCCAGCGCCTCCGCCCTGGCGCGGCCAGTGCTCGTAGAGGAGCTGGTGACCATCACCTCCGTGCAAGCGCGGGAGTCGTGAGTGCCGCCTGAGGCGATTGCGCCCACAAACGAGGGCGGGTCGAGTACCCCGCTGGGATACTCGTTGGCAGCTGGCTCGTTGGTGAGGCGCAGCCTACCGAAGCGTTCGGTGAGGATGGTGACGTCAGACGGAGTGTCGCCGCTGTGCAGCTCGTCAGAGAGGTCGGTGGCGACAGCTGTAGAGCGAGCGAGAATGAGGTTCCGCGCCGCGGGGAAGAGTCCCACGGGCGTGCAGATCACCCCGGACGCGGAGCGCCCGGGGGAGTTGGCGAAGGGTCCCGCCCGGAGCGTGACTCCGGCCGGCGCCGCGGTCGGCCCCACGGTAGGCGCCAACTGTCGTTGTTTTCTCACGACAGATGCCATGGGGTGGCTTATCGAGAGTGGTTGGGGCCGAAGGACGCCGGCGGGCTCTGGTAATGGGATTGGGGACAAGCGGTGCAAGGCACACGATGTACCCAGGTTCGGGGCCCTCCGGGGGAGTAACACCCCTAGTCCTGCTAGTCTGGTTGATGAACCGGGTGGGCTACAATGGTGCTCCTTGAGCTGTTGGCTAGAGGAGGAAGAAGGGGCCTGGTGGCTCTCCTTGCCTCTCTACGTGAGTGGGCGGGCGAGTGTAGGAATGGCCTCCCTTGCATGGGGTGGCTCCAGGGGGCTTTATATGCCAACCCCCTGGATTACAATATGCATATAAGGTGCCGGGGGGGACCCGGCTGGCGGCCTCTCTGGCCGGCCAGGGGGCCCCCCGGTCGAAGAGTCTTGTCGCTTGTAGGGCCCACCGGCTGCGGGGTCCCATCGGGAGCCGGAGGGGGGCCCGTCGGCTGGCCATCATCACGGGCACGTGCTTGTCACGCCGCAGCATGGGCCGACCTGCGCGGCGTCATCTTGCGGCGGCCGGCCGTGGTCAGCGGTACGGCCAGCCACACTGTAGCCATGAGGGGGCAGGTAATGGAGTGGTTGGAGGCGTGCAAACACTGTGCCGCCTGCCAGGTCGCAGTCGGCCGGAGTCAGCGGCACTGTTGACTCCACTGTGGCCATGCGAGTGCTGACCTTCGGTACGACGGATGTCACTGTAGCCATGCGTGCCCCTGCCTGTGGTACCAGGGGCACTGCTGACACGTCGCCCGTCACGTCTTCGTCTTGTGGGACGTGATGATGCGACGGGCGCTGACCCGCCGGCTGGTGGGTTGCCCGTGAGCCGAACGGCCTAGCGGCTCCGCCCTGAGCCAGCCGGCTCGGTGTAGCCGGCCTTGCGGAGCCGGACTACGGGGGGAGGCGGCCTGCCCCGTAGTTGTTTTTGAAAAGCGGGGGCAGTGGCCCGCTTGAGGCTGCCCCGGGGTTATCCCCCCGTCAATTGCCATGACCACCTTGATGGAAAATGTGGACAATTTACCTATCTTGTGTGATGCACCAAACATGAAGAACAAATTCTCTTTCCATAGATTTGGTTGCACTCACATTCATGCTTTAGACATGCCACGCTTAGAATATTATCCAATTTCTCCTTTTGTTGCTTTGATCATGATGAGAAATTTTTCTTCTCGTTGTCTTTGTAATAAATGTTCTAATTTTGTGCATGAGGAAACCCTTATAGTTTTCTCATGATAAGGGGATTTGGACTCATTTCATCTGTTGCAAGATTCCCATATTTATGCATACATTATGCATGTTAATGTTGATGTATACACTTGCTACACTTTACGCCCCGTTGTGTTGAGCATAAGAATTATCATTGCATGATGGATGACACATTCTTAGACCGTGCATCAAATCTATTTGAGCATTGCATATCGTGTGTTAACTCTCATGTGTATTGTGTTGAGCATAAGAATTATCATTGCATGATGGATGACGCATTCTTAGACCGTGCATCAAATCTATTTGAGCATTGCATATCGTGTGTTAACTCTCATGTATATATACACATCATGATGGATCATGTGTATTTCTATCACGCATACACTTTTTTTACTTTGTCTCTATGTTGTGTAGATACTCATGCTTATATGTCAACTTCACAATCTCATTAGCCATGACTAAGGGCGTGTTCAACAGCGTTCTTTAAACGGACGCCCTCAAATGTCCACGGACATCCGACCGGGTAGCATCCATCCAATGATATCCCTTATATGCCCGGTCTCCTCTCCTTTTTCACTAAGTCGAATTTACTCATCTCAATAGCAGTTCTACTACTAAAAACACATGGTTCGTGATCTAAACGTTCTTATATTTCTTTACGGAGGGAGTACAATCATAGATGTCAGAGGGTTAAGTTACACTCTCCATACAATAACTCAAAATGAAATTCACACAAATCTTGAATCCGCTCCATTTATTAGGAGGTTATACATGATAGAACAGCCCAGATCAGCACACACACGCAAGGGTGGATTTAGTCTCTTCTCTGAAGAACGTAGACGAACAGGGAAAATACAGAGGAGACAGAGTTTTTGCGACGCGCAACTGACTACGTCTTTTCTGCTCTTTCCTTTATTCAGTTCGTAACAAACTGATCACCCACGATCCGTTATTCCCATGCCATCCCACGGACACATCGTGGTCAATCTCTACACGATTATATAAAAGTAAAACAAACACTGCTCCCTATTCAGCCGCAACGTGAACATAGCACGTTTCTGGCTTGGACTGAACTTGCGTACATGACGCTTATGAGCTAGCTAAAGTGCAGTAAAATAAACTTGTGTGCGTGCAGCTAGGTTAATATAACAATACAAAAGCAGAACTAGATTAAACGCAGACACCATGCAACCACCAGTTTAGTACCATGACCAGGGCACTGTACTTCAAATATTAACTATATATAAACTCTGCTCCTTATTCACAAAACTCACTCATTGGCTTATTTCTTAGATGCCAGTAACTTGGTACTAAGATCACCAACATCGCTTCCTAGTGTGCGCTTCTTGGCAAGCTTGACAAGCCCAAGATGCACGCAGAGTAACAACATCCAGACTAGCCACACGATAATAACAACCGGCCATGCATCCCGCGGGTTATTGGAAACCTTCATAGTCCATACGATGAGGCCAGTGGTAAGCAGCAAATACATCATTATGAACACATCCTACAAAGTAGAGACGGGCAGGATAATAGAACGTTAGTTTCCGAGCACAAAACAAAAATTCACACGAGAGTTGTCAAAAACAGTTGTGAATCTATTGGATGCCCTTGTTATATAGGCTTTTGATACTAGCTGTCAAGAACAGTTGTATGTATTAAGCACAAAGATAGGATTCTTCTCAATACTTTGGTAGGGCACAAAGATCTTGGCATGGCCAAACCATATGCTTCGTTTCTTTCCGGTTTGGGGTGGCAATGAGTAGTTCACTGGGAAGTTTTAGCTTACACCAACACAATCGTAAGTCAAGAGTAATTAACTAGCATTAGAAAATAGAATGCATCATTACATAATCATACCCCACACAATGACCTGCCTACGTACAACTAGCAACACATACTAATGAGTAATGACATGGTTGCATGACTGTCAGAAAGAAACTGAAACTGTTGCTGGGTAGATGTAGAAGCAAGAGAAGTGGGGACAAGAGCAAAAGACTCACCAGCGCGATGATAAACTTGACCACGCGAGGGTTCAGCACGGCCAGCTCCTCCTCCTTTGTCGCCGCCGGCCAGGCGGGGGCGGCGCCTTTCTCTAGATCTAAGTCCAAGGGAAGATGGGTAATCGGCGACGACATGGACACGCCGACGGGGAATCGATTCGTTGTGACCGCTGCTGGCCCGGCGGCGCCTTTCTCGAGATCCACGGGAGGCTCGGAACTCGGCGACGACGACATGTACGCGCTGACGGAGAACGGCTTCGAGGGAAACCCAACGGGCAGGAGGCGCTATTATAATAGGCTGAGAGCAATTCGAGTTTTTTTTTCCTTTGAAATAACCGAGAGCAATTCGAGTTCGTTGCGTCGGAACAGGAATTTAGGTGGGAAACGTTCAGGCGCACCGGCCGAGTCGCGCACGGGCCACGCAGCAAAAAAAGCAGAGGAAAAGAAGGGGAGAGAGACCAGCGCGCCGCTAGTCCTTGGCCGCCCACGCTGCCCGCGCTCGCCTGCCTCCTGCACGGTCGCGTCACACGTGCTTGCTGGTCGCCCGTGTCCCCAACCTCGCCCTCTGTTGGTCCCGCCGGCGCGCCCTTTGACCCGAGGTCGTTCTCGTCGCAGCCCTGGGCACATCTGTTGCAGCACGGAGGCACCCCTTCTCAGGCATCGTTTGGTTGTCGTCGTCGTCGTCATAGCCCCTGTCCGTGAAGATCTGGAAAACATATGTACCAGCAAAACTCCGAGTATTTCTATGGAGACTAGCGCATCAATCCATACCGACGGAAGATGTGAGAATGCATTGAAAATTCGGAATATCTCGACTACATGTACCTGCGCTGTGTGTGGTATGCCGGACTCCTGGAGACAAAGCCTTCTGGAGTGCATGGTCGCACGCTGCGTGCCCTGATTGAAGAGCTGATGAAAAATACCGAATAAAATGCTAGGAACTGGTTATTCACAATGATCGAGCAGCTCTCCCATGAGAAGTTCATTAAATTGACGGTCACTCTTTGGGCCGTATGGTGGGAGCGGCGAAAGTTAATTCACTAGGGGATTAATCAGAGCCCTCTGTGTTAATCACCCACTTCATCTCGGAGTTGGGAGAGGTTCATCCCCCAAGGTGTAACCGGGTTAGCAACATGACATCTGTAGCTCCGAGGAGACGGATACCTGTTGCCCATGGGCATTAGAAGATCAATGTTGATGCCGCCGTCTCGCGTGGTGTCGGGACAGGGGTCGCGGTGTGTAGAGGCAACTCAGGAGTATATTTGGGATTTTAGTATTTGTCATCATACGGGGACTGGCGGACCCGGCCAGCCTTGAGGCAATTGCACGTCGAGAGGGGATGTCGCTTGCGGAAGAGCTTGGGCTGCAAAATCTAGTGATCGCATCTGACTGCGAAACAGTGGTTGAGCACATCAATGAGAGATCGGGTGGAAGCTATGGTGGAGTAGTTAAGGAGATACTATCGTGGAAAACTCTGTTCAATTCTTGTGTTTTCAAGTTTGAATCTAGGAGCTCAAATGTTGAGCCACATAATCTAGCTAGGCATGCTTTGCGGAGGCACTAACCAGATCCGTTCCGTCGGTACCGAGGGGAGTCCTGCGGTGGTTGACCCTGCTGCTCGTGCTTAAATTTTTTGGGAAAATTTTGTTTTTGCCACTCTAGATTTTGCCAATTTTCCTTATGCCACTCCAGATTTTGACATTTCACTTTTGCCACTCGTAGGTTTTAAGAATTATCACAATTGCCATTTTGGTGGCAAAAACAAAAAATTCAGAGTGGCGATTGTGATAATTGTAAAAAGCTAAGAGTGGCAAAAGTGAAATAAAATTATTTTACTTTTGCCACCGAGTGGCAATTGTGATAATTGTCAAAAGCTAAGAGTGGCAAAAGCGAAATGTCAAATTCTAGAGTGACAAGGAAAATCGGCAAAATCTAGAGTGGCAAAAACAAAAATTTTCCTAAATTTTTTGATTTGCTTCATGCCAATTTTCTTGATCTAGACACCGATGGGTTCCGGTTTTCCCTTCGGAGATCTCAGCTTCTGGTGCATGGCGCACTGGCACTAGTGGAGAAACGGCCTTTAGTCCCGATTGGGAAGGGCCTTTAGTCCCGGTTCACCAACCGGGACCAATAAATCGGGACTAAAGCCCCCCACCCTTTAGTCCCGGTTGGCCACGACCCGGGACTAAATCCCTGCCACGTGGCCAGCAGCGCGCGCGGGGGGCTAGGGACCTTTAGGTTTAGGGTTTAGGGATTTAGGGTTTATTGTTTATTTTTCCTTTTCATTTTGTGTTTTCTATTTAGTTCTTTTTCATTTCAAACATATTTTACGCTACTACATACTGTACACGTTATGTATATATAATAGAATTTCTCGTAGAACCAATCATATATCATAGAATTTCTCGTACGACCATGCATACACACACACACACATATATATATATATATATATACAATTTGGTATATACAATTTCTCCTACAATTTGCAGATCATTACATGCAGGCATTAGGTGAAATGGTATTCTCCGTCGGGAGATATGACCTGCTCAAGCAAAAATCCCGCCATTTCCTCTTGAAGTGCTCGTATGCGGTCCTTTGGTAGGAGCCTATCCCGCATCTCCACTATCTTTAAAGAAGTGGAGATCAATATGAATATATTAGTTGTGTGTATATATATTAGATCATGGTAAAAAAATTGTGAATAGTGTTTACGTACCCAAAGATGTCTTGCATCTCGGCTCCTTTCGGTCATAAAGCGAACGTTTTCGCAAACGTAGTATGCACATAAATTAGTCTCCTTTTCCTGCCTCATACACTTTACGAGAATAGAATTCAATCAGATAATAATCAAGCATGACAATGGTATTGAAACTAGAATTAATGAGATGCGTGGACGTAGCTAGTACTACTTAATTACCTTGGACCGTCGCCATTTCAGCTGTGGTTGCCATTCACCGACAACCTCTTTGGTGAACTTTTCACAAACCCTGCTCGGCAAAGAAAATGAATAAAGGAGTTATTAATTACTTGATATCAGGAAATAAACTAAAGAGGCCGACATAGTGCGATAATGATTGAAATTACCTGTCGAGCATCAAAAACAGGCTGGTGTATTCTTCAGGGTCTTTACCTAGTGAGTCCAGTACTTCAACAGTTCTCTCATGAACTCTAATGATTAGCAGGATCTAGTGATATCTGCGCACACGTTTGTATAAGCGGGCATGCATAACTCATCAATTATACTTAACATCGAGTAAGCAAAAATAGAATTTGTAGTACAAGACAGTAACACTCACCTGAAGTTGTAAGGAAAAAGTATTTCTGGTCTGGTATTTAGTTCCTTCAAAAACATCAACAAGCTATTCTCTCTGTCTTGTTTGTGGTTATTTAACACATTTTCATTAACGGTATTTGGGTCAATGAACCCAATGCCATAGACTCCATCTCTTTTCAATTCATGAATCTTCATTCCGCATAATACCACACAAAAGAATATAGTGAGGATAATTACAAGCAATGAACGAGCTGAGCTAGAGACTTAAATTAGAGAAAGAAATCACTTATAGACAATAGCAACTGACGAGAGATTTGTCGAGTGCGTGTTGATTGAATAACTAAAAAAATTCTGGAAATTCAATCCACACATCTTTTCCATGGTAGTAATGCTCTGGCTTGACTTTCACCATGAGGCTCTCTCACCCGGCCTTTATTTCTCTCAGGTACCAGTCATGCAATTTGCGCATTCGCGTTGATAGAAGCTTCTCCTCGTCAGGACTGACCAGAGGGTTCCCGGGGACATATTTCCATGCTAGTTCCTTTCGATCCATCGTGGGGACTTCCTCGATGTCTAGGAGTTGTTCAACAGTGATACCCATCTCTCTAGCCATCTCTCTATCAGCGTCGGTTACCGCCTTATCGGTACTCACCTTGAGCGGGGGGATCGATTGCACTGCCTGTTCTCCGAGCTGGGGAACAGTTTTCACGCATTTATTACTACCTGTAAGGCTCGACTGCTGATTTTTTTGTTGATAATATGACTTGCTAATAGAGCGTTCATAGTCTGGTCGCCTTTTCTCCACAGTCGGTTTAGCAAGATCCACAAAGTGTTGTATGACTTTCTCAGGTATTTTCTCCTTTGGCGGCGGGGGCGGTTTCGGTGCAAAATGGGCCTTCACTTCGGAAGCCACTTCGGCTTTGGTTTCCTCGTCAGTCATCTCGTAAGCTAACTTCTTTTTGGCAGGAGGCTCAGGTTTCTTTTTTGGTGCTCTCTTCCGCTTTGGAGTCGGCTGACGCGGCGGAGATCGATATATATCGCGGACTCGTGCTAGGCTCCGTCTCGGGGTGGGATAGATTTGGCTGACGCGACGGAGATCGATATGGCGGACTCGCGCTGCGCTCCGTCTCGAGGTGGGTTGGAGTCGGCTGACGCGGCGGACTTGGAGGAGGAGTCGGTGGCCCTAGAGGAGGAGGAGGTGTACTTGGAAACATGATGCATTCCTTTCTCCATACAATGAGACCACGTATGGCTTCTCCCAGTGTCTGCTCCCCTTGACCTCTAGGAAAGTCAAGCTCTAGTGAGTCATATCCCGACAGAACTTTATCCACCCCGACACGAGCATAGCCAGGTGGAATCGGATTGCCGTGGATGGTTGCTTCAGGTGCATTCAGTAAAGAAATGACGTCCACCACCTTCATGGATATGTTCTTCATTTTCATGTGTAGCTGACAAGTTTTCGTCTCTTGGATATCATCCACGGGGTAGCGAGCCAGCAGTGAATCATCGGACGGGCCCCCCGTGGAACCCACGCTGCTTTTCGGCATAGATGGGATGGTACTATCCAATGCTGGATCTGGTTGCTCCTGCCGCTGAGACACCCTTTGCTGGCTAAGTGTGTCGATCTGCTCCTGCTGCCGCATGAAAGCGTGTTCCAACTCCACGTTCTTTGATTCTACCTTTTGAAGCCGGTTTGCATCCTGCTTCTTCTTTCTCGCACGGCTTCTGTAAGTGTCGTTCCACTCCGCAAACCCCTCAACCCACGGAACAACGCCTTTGCCTCTTGTTCGTCCCGGGTGTTCAGGATTATTGAGGGCGCGCGTAAGCTCGTTGTTCTCTCTCTCGGGCTGGAACGCCCCCGTTCGAGCCTCTTCTATTGCTTCAAGTAAAGCGTCCGAGGCTTCTTTAAGACTTGCCTGTTCAATAATCTCCCCCGTCCGGCGCCAGAAAAGAGCCTTGATGACCCACAAGTATAGGGGATCAATCATAGTCGTTTCGATAAGTAAGAGTGTCGAACCCAACGAGGAGCAGAAGGAAATGACAAGTGGTTTTCAGCAAGGTAATTACTGCAAGCACTGAAATTATAGGTAACAGATAGTTTGATAGCAAGATAATTGGTAACAAGCAAGTAACGGTAACGATATGTAAAGTGCAGCAAGGTAGCCCAATCCTTTTGTGGTAAAGGACAGGCCAGAACAAACTCTTATAATAGGCAAAGTGTTCTTGAGGGTACACGGGAATTTCATCTAGTCACTTTCATCATGTTGGTTTGATTCGTGTTCTCTACTTTGATAATTTGATATATGGGTGGACCGGTGCTTGGGGTGCTGTTCTTACTTGAACAAACCTCCCACTTATTATTAACCCCCTCGCAAGCATCCGCAACTACGAGAAAAGTATTAAGATAAAATCTAACCATAGCATTAAACGTTTGGATCCAAATCAGCCCCTTACGAAGTAGCACATAAACTAGGGTTTAAGCTTCTGTCACTCTAGCAACCCATCATCTAATAAATACTCCACAATGCATTCCCTTAGGCCCAAGGACGGTGAAGTTTCATATAATCGACGTTCACATGACACCACTAAGGGAATCACAACATACATATCATCTAAATATTGAACACATATCAAGTTCACATGATTACTTGCAACATGACTTCTCCCGTGACCTCAAGAACAAAGGTAACTACTCACAAATAATATGCACGCTCAAGATCATAGGGGTATTGAATAGCATAATGGATCTAAACATATAATCTTCCACCAAATAAACCATATAGTAATCAACTACAAGATGTAATAAACACTACTAGTCACCCACAGGTACCAATCTGAGGTTCCGGTACAAAGATTGAACACAAGAGATGAACTAGGGTTTGAGAGGAGATGGTGCTGTTGAAGATGTTGATGAAGATTGGCCTCCCAAAGATGAGAGGGGTGTTGGTGATGACGATGGCTTCGATTTCCCCCTCCGGGAGGGAAGTTCCCCCGGTGGAATCGCTCCACCGGAGGGCAAAAGTGCTCCTGCCCCAAGTTCCGCCTCGAGACGGCGGCGTTCCATCCCGAAAGTCCTCTCCTTATTTTTTCTAGGTCAAAAGACCTTACATACCAGAAGATGGGCACCGGAGGTGGGCTGGTGTGACGCCCCCGATTTTGACCGTACGCTAAACATACACGCAATGCGTACGACCAATATTAGGGACTCACTGATCGATATCACAACACAACACTAGACACAATTTAAAGTCATACAGCTTCATATTACAAGCCAGGGGCCTCGAGGGCTCGAATACAAAGCTCGACAAGCACGAGTCAGCGGAAGCAAATAATATCTGAGTACAGACATAAGTTAAACAAGTTTCGCCTTAAGAAGGCTAGCACAAACATAAGCAGTGGATTGAAAGAGGCGAGGCCTCCTGCCTGGGAGCCAACCTAACTACTCCTGAGCGTCGGCACTCTCCACGTAGTAGTAGGCTCCATCGGTGGTGTAGTAGTCGTCTCCGGCGTACTCCATCTCCTGGGCTCCATCGTCTGAACGCAGAATCGTATCGAGGGGGGAAAGAGAAAGCAAAGCAGCGGTGAGTACTCATCCAAAGTACTCACAAGACTGACATCAGAACTATGCTAAGTATGCATCAGTATCAAGGAATGGGGTTATATCTGGGCAGACTGCAGAAAGCAAGAATAGGGGGAAGGCCTAGTCCTATCGAAGACTAGCATCTTGAGCATCTTGCAGCATTAGAAGAGAGTAGACTGGTACTTCATATATAGCAATAATATTGTAGCAAATTTTATTAAGTAACCACGCCCAGAGATTCTTCCTCGACTCCCTGCGAGGAAGCAATCTCGGAGCCACATTCATTTCTAATTAAATCACAATTATAGTTGTATAAGGTCAAGGTACAACTCCAAGTCGTCCTGTTACCGTGGACACGGCTATTCGAATAGATTATTCATCCCTGCAGGGGTGCACCGCATTTCCAACACGCCTGATCACCTCCGGCCGTACACACTTTCCTGGGTCATGCCCGGCCTCGGGATAGCAGCACATCGTCGCCCCACCTAGGCTCAACAAAGAGGCCAGCCCGCCGGTCTAAATCCTAAGCACAAAGGGGTCATGGGCCCACTTGCCCTCTGCGCTCCTGCACGATGCGTGGGCGACCGGAAGCAGACCTAGCACACTCTAGTCCAAGAGCTGTACCGTCCAGTCCAATCCGGCGCGCGCCGCTCCATTGCTGACGTCCGAAGAGCTTCGGCTGATACAACGACGCTGAGTACCCATAACTTCTCCCACGCGATGGTTTGGTGCGTAAAAAGGCCAACGACCCAACTCAGATCAAATACCCAACCCATTAGCATTTTATTAATGCGGGGCAAGCGCGACGCATGAAGTGCGGTCCCGTCGCCCCAACTCGAGGATGTGTGGCAAGGGCCTCTCCTGCCCGTCCACGCCTCATAATACCCTTTGGATGCCTTACCGGCGCATCCCACCACATTTCACACACGGGTACCCTTGGGGCCGACCCGTCTCAAGACTGTCGGGAACTCAGGTCCACCTCAACCAGGGTGGTACCGCATGTCCCTCCAGTCCCGTCTTTCACATGTAAACAATGTCAAGTTAAAGTAACTGTGTGTTTATACACCAAGTGAAAATCCGAGGAATCACCCTCGATGGATCCCACTCGGAGTATGTGTATGGCAAGAGTCGCTATCGATAAATGGGAAGGAGGAATCACCCTCGATACCCACGACCGATTAGCTACGCTACAGAATTAACACCGGGAGTGCTAAGTGAGGTATCACCCTCGGCACTCGATAGTAGCTCTGCAGTGCCATACTTAAGGGGTGTGCGGTGATGTGAGCGGCCTGGCTCGTCGGTAGATTGACCGAGTCTTCGGCTCTTCGAGTCGTCGATGAAGAAGCAGGGGCAACTAGGACTAAGGGGTCACTGGGGATTCACTGAACAACCTATGCTAAGCAGTTGGTATGATTGCAGGTATAGTAACAGTTTATCAAAACAGGCTATGCATCAGAATTGGAGCTAACTAATACAGTAGCAAAAATCTAATGCAAGAATAAGAGGGAAAGGAATAGGCGATATCGAAATGCTCAAGGGGGGTTTGCTTGCCTTGCTGCTCTGCGGCAAAAAGCTGATCGTCAACGGTGTAGTCGTACCCGGCAGCAGCGTCGGTCTCGGGGTCTACCGGTAAGAAGAGGGGGGAGAAACAATAAATACAAAGCAGACAAATGCATCACGATGCATGACATGGCAATATGCAGGGCTAGGCATGCACTAACGCAGTATTACACGTCGCAGACGGATCGGAAGAATATCTGACGATATTTCCCGGTTCTCTGGCTTTTACCGGACAGATGAAACCGATGGAAAAGTTCCATGTTCGCTATGCTAGGAGCACATGACAGACTAACGGACTGCGTATTCGGATTCGTTTGATTTTTCTAAGCAACTTTCATGTTCAAAACTTTTTCATCTGAGCTACGGTTTATTTTATATGATTTAATAAGGATTTAGCAATATTCTGAAATTAATTTAATTATTAAATTCGAATTATCCGAAACAGTGTAGGCTGACGTCATGATGACGTCAGCATGACATCAGCGGCCAACAGGACCAGTGGGTCCCACTGTCATAGACTCTAACACTAACTAACAGATTAGGTGCTAACTAACTAATTAGGTTAACTAAAACAGAGTTAATTAACTTAACTAATTACCTAATTAATTAATTAATTATCAATTTAATTATTTATTTATATTTTTTTTATTACACATTTTTTTTAAACAGGGGACTGGGCCCAGGCGTCAGCGGCCAGGCCGGACACATCCGGCTGTGCCCATTCGGGCGCCGGACATGTCCGGGCAATGCGCCCGTGCGGCCGGCGGCGAGCGAGGGGGCGGGGGAGGGGTGGGAGCTCACAGGGGGGGCCGAGGCGGCGGCGGCGTGACGAGGTGGGGGCGAGAGGCGGCGCGCAGGCGAGTCGGCGGGGGGGGGGGGGGGGGGACGGGCGGGGCGGCCGCTGGCGCGGGCCGGCGTCGGGGGGGGGCAAATCGGGCGGGGGCTCGGGCGCCAGAGGCGCTGGCGGCGGCGGGGGGGGGAATCGGGGGCGCGCTAGGGTTCGCCCCTGGCTCCCCATATAGCCGCCGACTGGGCCGGCCCTTTCGGCCCAGTTAGGCTTTTTTTATTTATTTTTATTATTTAACAGCGTCTGTTTTAATTATGTAGAGGCTCTAAAATAATTCCAAAAATGCCGGTTTCAATTTTATAAAATCTTAGGGGATATTTGCAACCCATCCAACATTTTTATTTTCAGTTTAGCGCAACTCTTAAATCCTCCTTTCAGACGAATTTAAATTGCAACGGGATTTGAACGGGGTTTGAGCCAACGCGAGTTTAACAACAGTAATCGCGGTGACGTGGCAATATTAGCGTGGGATTACTGTAGCTTAATTACAGAGATTACTGTAGCACAAAACCAGGGCGTCACAATTCTCCCCTACTAACAAGAATTCTCGTCCCGAGAATTAAGAAGTAGAAGGAAAGAGCCCGGGGTATTCTGCACGAAGAAGATCTTCACGTTCCCAAGTGGCTTCATCTTCAGAATGATTTCCCACTGCACTTTAAAGAACTTGGTAACCTTCTGACGAGCCCGACGTTCAGTTTAATCAAGAATGCGGACCGGTTGCTCTTTGTAAGAAAGGTCTTGTTGCAGTTCAAGCATATCATGATCCACTGCTCGGATAGGATCCTTGAAGCAGCGACGAAGCTGTGACACATGGAACACATCATGAACCCGAGAAAGGTTTGATGGTAATTCCAATTGATATGCCACTTTAACACGCCTTTCGAGAACAGTGAAAGGACCAATATATCGAGGAGCCAGCTTGCCCTTGATCCCGAAATGGTGTGTACCTCTCATTGGCATGACTCGAAGATAAGCCTTTTCGCCAGGTTGATAGACCATATATTTGTGATGACGGTCATGCTGACTCTTCTGACGAGACTGGGCAGCCTTCAGATTTGCATGTATAATGCGGACTTGATCTTCGGCATGTTGGATAATATCCGGACCGATAAGCGTACGTTCCCCAGTTTCTGACCAATTCAGAGGAGTTCGACACTTACGTCCATATAACACTTCAAAGGGAGCCATCTTCAGACTAGCTTGATAGCTATTGTTGTAGGAGAACTCAGCATACGGGAGAGATTCCTCCCATTTCTTGCCGAAAGAAATGACACAAGCTCGAAGCATGTCTTTGAGAATCTGGTTGACTCTTTCAACTTGTCCCTGGGATTGAGGGTGAAAAGCGGTGCTGAATGACAAATGAGTTCTCATAGCTTCCTGGAAACTTGCCCAGAATCTTGAAGTGAATAAACTTCCACGGTCCGAACTAATCACCAGTGGAATACCGTGGAGTGAAACAACTCTGGACATGTAAAGATCTGCTAGCTGACTAGCAGTAATAGTTTCCTTTACAGCCAGAAAATGTGCAACTTTGGTCAACCGGCCAATGACAATAAGGATAGCATCATTACCTTTCTGCGATCTGGGAAAACCAGTGACGAAGTCCATTTCAACATGGTCCCATTTCCATTCAGGAACCGTGATAGGTTGTAGAGTTCCAGCAGGCTTTTGATGTTCTGCTTTGATACGACGGCAAACATCACACTCAGCAACATAGCGGGCAATGCCTTGCTTCATGTTAGACCACCAGAATCTTCGACGAATGTCTTGGTACATCTTGGTACTACTAGGATGAATAGACATGGAGTGTCATGTGCTTCCTTCATGACCTCCTGAGTCATATCATGGTTTTTCTCCTTACTCCGTACCACTAGGCGGCCTTTGAAGTACAAAGCGCCATCCTCAGCAATAGTGAAGGGTGAGGGCTTTCCTTCTGCGAGATCGAATTTAATCCTCTCGACTTCATTGTCACACTTCTGGATCCACTTGATGACGTCCACAAGATCTGGTTTAGCAACCAGGGTATTAAGAGAACCCTGGAAAACAACGTGGAGGTTCATTTTGTAGGACCCTTCAGGAGGGGGAGTGAGATAACCCTGAGGAACAATATGGAGGTTCAGCTTGCGGAATTCCTTTTGAAGAAGGGGGTGAACCTTCTGAACCTGAAGGTGATTGCAATAAGACTTGCGGCTCAAGGCATCAGCCATTACATTAGCCTTGCCTGGGGTATAAGAAATACCCACATTGTAGACTGCTATGCGCTCCATCCATCTCTGTTGACGGAGGTTCAGATCTGGTTGAGTAAACAGGTACTTCAGACGCTTGGTACTACAACAATGGGGATGCGAGATCCACGGAGGTGTGGATGTGGACGCGGTTACTTTTTATTGTGGGAAGGTGGGAGGGGTGGAGATATTTGATCCTTATCTGCGAGAGGACGAGAAGGTAAACACCACCCATCCACCGACCCACGAGCTAGGTAAAGAGTTTCACTATGCGCGCCATTGTTGCATGCATGGCACGGAGGGACACAGGTGACACTTACCGTACCGACGCATGCATGGACAGACTGACCAGGCTGCGTTTAACAGTGGTGCCTCTCCACTTTGGATAAGAACAGCTGAGAGGTCACCGTGGACGATAGACCTGGGACTGACCACCGATCGACCAGGACATATGGCATGTGGCCATGGATGGAGGTCTCTGCAAGACGGGACACTGCTACGCGCGAAAGGGGTCAAGATCTCAACGTCGGCTGCAGTATCAACTCCAGCAGGAACATACGGGATGTATCTGTATGCCGTCTCCAGTATAAGACGAAGATGTTCAACATGCTCTTCTTTATTCTTGGAGTAAACCAGGATATCATCCAGATAAACCACGACGAATTTATCGAGGTAATCCATGAATATATAGTTCATCAGATGAGAGAAAGTTGCTGGAGCATTGGTTAAGCCGAAGGACATGACGGTGTACTCGTACGAACCATAGCGAGTAACAAATGCAGTCTTGGGAATATCCTCTTCACGAACCCGGATCTGATGGTAAACCAACCTCAAGTCAAGTTTTGAAAATACTGATGAACCAGCAAGTTGATCATACAGATCGTTGATTCGAGGAAGCGGATATTTGTTTAGAATCGTTGCTTGGTTGATAGGACGATAATCTTGGACCAATCGATTCGTACCATCTTTCTTCTTAACAAAGAGAGAAGGTGCTCCCCAAGCAGAGGAGCTTGGATGAATGAACCCTTGACGAAGCGAATCATCGATTTCTAGTTTCAGTTCAAGGAGTTCATGTGGAGGCATCTTATACGGACGCTTGGCTATAGGAGTGGTACCAGGTACCAAGTCGATGACAAACTCGACAGCTCTGGCAGGGGGAATCCCTGGAAGTACTTCCGAAAAAACATCTTGGAAATCCTGAACAACTGGAATGTTTTCAATCCCTTCAAGAGGTGACTCATTTAATGCATTCAAGGCATATAGTCGGGCTTTAGCATCTCGAACAAGATGAGCATGGTCAAGCTCTAGCATGACGATAATGATGGGGCCTAACAGCTTGGAAAGACATGATTGAGTATAAACTCATAAGCAAAGAAGATTCTAAGAGTTCATGAATCGCAAAGCGTACTCGATTCAGATATCAGTGTCCCTGAGTGTTCCAAAGCTCAGAACACGAGGAAAACTGGAATAAGTGAAATATCATAGTTGATGAGGAGCTCATAAGGAGTTATAAGGCTCCGTGATATTTATCAAGATACCAGGGATAATACTCGGAGATAGATCAGAATAGAGGTTAGACTAGCGTATTGATCGGTGGAAGACAAGCACTTTAACTTGTCTGAGAATGAAATCAAAGTAGAACAACATGGTCGGAACCACGATTGCAAAGGACAAGATCAAAGATACAAGATCAAATCATACAATGAATGATTACATGAAAGGAGAAGCTTCTATGATAAGATCAACATCGTTTCCATGGGCATGAATACAAGGTTCAAGGTCGACTCCCACTTCATCAATGCATCACCTTCCATTTACACCTCGCCTTTGATGAAGTTGTAGTTTTGAAAGTTTAACTGGCAAAAACACCAGGAGAGTAGGACTCGTGAAAACTGTTGGGTTCACACGAATTAAGGAAGGCATAGGTCCAACCCATCGGGGCATCTTAGGAACATATACCACAAGCTTCAAGAGTAATTAACACATGCTCGCAAATAGAGCATGGCTGACGAAAGCATAGGATACAACTTATCAGAGGGAGAAGACACAGTTTACCAATGGCATCATGTATCAGGGAAAGAACATCACAAGAATTTTGAATGTGAAGGATGCTATCGGACAATAACCCAACAATGGGTCTGGCAGTCCACAAAGGACCTGATGTGAGTATCGGTACCCAATCAGAGGGAGAAAGAATGCAAGGCATCAGACTATAGAACATCCAAATAATTTGATGCTTAAATAACAAAAGGAATTAAGATTTCCAAATTGGTGTATCAGAATCAGATGCTTCGATCAATACAGATAAGTTGAAGAGACTTAGATGGACAATCAACCAAGGTTGATTTAACGAGAACCAGCTCATGTTTAGAAAGACGTCTGAGCCGGATTGATAATTTATGATAAGCAACTGATGACTGCATGCATCCACACACAGGTTCAATCAATAAAATCAAATGAAAATCACAGAGGATTTTAATGGATATTGCTTGACATATGGAATTAACCACCATGTAAGCAGGTGAGAAAAGTCAAGAGCAATAGGCTGGTCAGGATTTCGGAAGACCGGATAGCGTTTCGAAGAATTTTGTGAAAGACAAGAACAACTGGGGACGAACGAATCCTCGATAAGGATGAGGAGTTATCCGCAGGGGTTGGCGATGTAAGGAAATCGCAAAATCGACGAGCACAAGTTCTCGGGAGAACATCAGAGAGTATCTTCGGAGTCTTCTGATGAATCAAGCCATCGTCTGAAATGAGAGGCTCTCCGGGAGGAGTAGTTACGAGAACCTAGAGTTAGAGTTAATAAAATCTTTAACCCGAAAGAGAAGAGAGATCAGAACCCAGAGTGTAGACGAGGAATAAAAGATCCTAATACCACCCGATTGAGAAGTGGGCCCGTAAGCCACACAACTATGTTAGTAAAGTTTTTCAATGACTAGACTCAACTTCGGCCAAGGAGTTGGAAAGGGGGCTACCTACAGGCAGTCGGCTCTGATACCAACTTGTGATGCCCCCGATTTCGACCGTACGCTAAACATACACGCAATGCGTACGACCAAGATTAGGGACTCACTGATCGATATCACAACACAACACTAGACACAATTTAAAGTCATACAACTTCATATTACAAGCCAGGGGCCTCGAGGGCTCGAATACAAAGCTCGACAAGCACGAGTCAGCGGAAGCAAATAATATCTGAGTACAGACATAAGTTAAACAAGTTTTGCCTTAAGAAGGCTAGCACAAACATAAGCAGCGGATCGAAAGAGGCGAGGCCTCCTGCCTGGGAGCCAACCTAACTACTCCTGAGCGTCGGCACTCTCCACATAGTAGTAGGCTCCATCGGTGGTGTAGTAGTCGTCTCCGGCGTACTCCATCTCCTGGGCTCCATCGTCTGAACGCAGAATCGTATCGAGGGGGGAAAGAGAAAGCAAAGCAGCGGTGAGTACTCATCCAAAGTACTCGCAAGACTGACATCAGAACTATGCTAAGTATGCATCAGTATCAAGGAATGGGGTTATATCTGGGCTGACTGCAGAAAGCAAGAATAGGGGGAAGGCCTAGTCCTATCGAAGACTAGCATCTTGAGCATCTTGCAGCATTAGAAGAGAGTAGACTGGTACTTCATATATAGCAATAATATTGTAGCAAATTTTATTAAGTAACCACGCCCAGAGATTCTTCCTCGACTCCCTGCGAGGAAGCAATCTCGGAGCCACATTCATTTCAAATTAAATCACAATTATAGTTGTATAAGGTCAAGGTACAACTCCAAGTCGTCCTATTACCGTGGACACGGCTATTCGAATAGATTATTCATCCTTGCAGGGGTTCACCGCATTTCCAACACGCCTGATCACCTCCGGCCGGACACACTTTCCAGGGTCATGCTCGGCCTCGGGATAGCAGCACGTCATCGCCCCACCTAGGCTCAACGAAGAGGCCAGCCCGTCGGTCTAAATCCTAAGCACAAAGGGGTCATGGGCCCACTTGCCCTCTGCGCTCCTGCACGATGCGTGGGCGGCCGGAAGCAGACCTAGCACACTCCAGTCCAAGAGCTGTACCGTCCAGTCCAATCCGGCGCGCGCCGCTCCATTGCTGACGTCCGAAGAGCTTCGGCTGATACAACGACGCTGAGTACCCATAACTTCTCCCACGCGATGGTTTGGTGCGTAAAAAGGCCAACGACCCAACTCAGATCAAATACCCAACCCATTAGCATTTTATTAATGCGGGGCAAGCGCGACCCATGAAGTGCGGTCCCGTCGCCCCGACTCGAGGATGTGTGGCAAGGGCCTCTCCTGCCCGTCCATGCCTCATAATACCCTTTGGATGCCTTACCGGCGCATCCCACCACATCTCACACACGGGTACCCTTGGGGCCGACCCGTCTCAAGACTGTCGGGAACTCAGGTCCACCTCAACCAGGGTGGTACCGCCTGTCCCTCCAGTCCCGTCTTTCACATGTAAACAATGTCAAGTTAAAGTAACTGTGTGTTTATACACCAAGTGGAAATCCGAGGAATCACCCTCGATGGATCCCACTCGAGGTATGTGTATGGCAAGAGTCGCTATCGATAAATGGGAAGGAGGAATCACCCTCGATACCCACGACCGATTAGCTACGCTACAGAATTAACACCGGGAGTGCTAAGTGAGGTATCACCCTCGGCACTCGATAGTAGCTCTGCAGTGCCATACTTAAGGGGTGTGCGGTGATGTGAGGGGCCTGGCTCGTCGGTCGATTGACCGAGTCTTCGGCTCTTCGAGTCGTTGATGAAGAAGCAGGGGCAACTAGGACTAAGGGGTCACTGGGGATTCACTGATCAACCTATGCTAAGCAGTTGGTATGATTGCAGGTATAGTAACAGTTTATCAAAACAGGCTATGCATCGGAATAGGAGCTAACTAATACAGTAGCAAAAATCTAATGCAAGAATAAGAGGGAAAGGAATAGGCGATATCGAAATGCTCAAGGGGGGTTTGCTTGCCTTGCTGCTCTGCGGCAAAAGACTGATCGTCAACGGTGTAGTCGTACCCGGCAGCAGCGTCGGTGTCGGGGTCTACCGGTAAGAAGAGGGGGGAGAAACAATAAATACAAAGCAGACAAATGCATCACGATGCATGACATGGCAATATGCAGGGCTAGGCATGCACTAACGCAGTATTACACGTCGCAGACGGATCGGAAGAATATCTGACGATATTTCCCGGTTCTCTGGCTTTTACCGGACAGATGAAACCGATGGAAAAGTTCCATGTTCGCTATGCTAGGAGCACGTGAAAGACTAACGGAGCGCGTATTCGGATTCGTGGGATTTTTCTAAGCAACTTTGATGTTCAAAACTTTTTCATCTGAGCTACGGTTTATTTTATATGATTTAATAAGGATTTAGCAATATTCTGAAATTAATTTAATTATTAAATTCGAATTATCCGAAACAGTGTAGGCTGACGTCATGATTACGTCAGCATGACATCAGCGGTCAACAGGACCAGTGGGTCCCACTGTCATAGACTCTAACACTAACTAACAGATTAGGTGCTAACTAATTAATTAGGTTAACTAAAACAGAATTAATTAACTTAACTAATTTCCTAATTAATTAATTAATTATCAATTTAATTATTTATTTATATTTTTTTATTACACATTTTTTTAACAGGGGACTGGGCCGAGGCGTCAGTGGCCAGGCCGGACACATCCGGCTGTGCCCATTCGGGTGCCGGACATGTCCGGGCAATGCGCCCGTGCGGGCGCGTGCGAGGCCATGGCGCGGCCGTGGCCGGGGGGGGGCAAATCGGCGGGGGCTGGGGGCGCGCTAGGGTTCGCCCCTGGCTCCCCATATAGCCGCCGGCTGGGCCGGCCCTTTCGGCCCAGTTAGGCTTTTTTTTATTATTATTTAACAGCGTCTGTTTTAATTATGTAGAGGCTCTAAAATAATTCCAAAAATGCCGGTTTCAATTTTATAAAATCTTAGGGAATATTTGCAACCCATCCAACATTTTTATTTTCACTTTAGCGCAACTCTTAAATCCTCCTTTCAAACGAATTTAAATTGCAACGGAATTTGAACGGGGTTTGAGCTAACGCGAGTTTAACAACAGTAATCGCGGTGACGTGGCAACATTAGCGTGGGATTACTGTAGCTTAATTACAGAGATTACTGTAGCACAAAACCAGGGTGTCACAGCTGGGCTGAGCACAACCCACCTGGGCGCGCCAGGGGGGCCTGGCGCGCCCAGGTGTCTTGTGCTCACCTGGTGGCCCCCCTCAGGTAGTTATTTGCTCCAGTATTTTTCATATATTCAAAAATATTCTCCGTGAAGTTTCAGCTTATTTGGAGATGTGCAGAATAGGTATCTCTGATGTGCTTTTTCAGGTCCAGAATTCCAGCTGTCGGTATTCTCCCTCTTTGTGTAAACCTTGCAAATTATGAGAGAAAAGGCATTAGAATTACTCCATAAAGCTTTATTATGCAAAGAAACATTATAAATAACAGTAGAAAATCATGATGCAAAATGGACGTATCAGGGCCTCGTACTACCCTTGTAGTAGATTTGCTCGATCCGGAGGGCTAAAAGAAGAAAGATTCGTTAATATATATATAAATCAATTAATACATGTAATGATCACTAGAGGCCTTATATATATTTATATATATATACCTCACCGGACTTTGTTAATTGAAGAACATTTCTTTCGCAATCATTGTTTGTGTGCCCTTCGTCTCTTGGTTCTTCCTCAATTCCCTCACCGGACTCGTTCAGATATTGTGAGCTGTCATCTAGTTCAATCTCTGGGTTTTGGGAGCGTATCGTCACGAAGAGATCCTCTTCATGGTCTCTGCTGCTATCGTCCATAGCTTAACTAATCCAGAAGAAAGATAAAACAATTTAGTATTCAAATTAGAATGCATTCAATAAGCAAAAACTGAATCATAGTAGTCAGCCGCCGAAGAGGTTCGATCTGAGGGGCGAGGAATGGCGAGGAGGATTATTTTTTTAGCAAGATCATCATATAATAGCACTAATACATCTCGAATAATCCAGTTAATGCATCATCGAATATTATCACTAATACATCTCGAATATTATCATATAACAACACTAATACAGCTCGAATATTATCGAATAATCCAGTTGACTCGCGGTTCCTGAGACGCGGGCGGTGGACACACAAAGTGAAGGAATCATCACAGGATCATAGCTCGGGTGAGATTCCTGAAGAACCTGCCAGGTATTGGAGAACCTGACGTCCAACGCAACCATGTAGCGATGGACGTGCTCGTCCTCCTCCCTGACACGGCGACGTACCAACTCCTCGGGGGCCGTCTGCCTCCGCACCGATAGTGGCCCACGCGACCGCCACCATAGAAGCTCCGGGTCGACGACGGGATCCCGATTCCTCACCAAGCTGCGTGACCCGAAAGGTAGCACCTCCCAGTGCCAGCCCGGCGGAGCCCAGTCCCGAACATGGAGCCTCTCAAGCATGTTGTCGCCGCCGAGTCGACGACGAGGATGCGGGCCGGGCATCGTCGGCGTCAAGAACAAATTCTTAATTATGAAAACAAATTCCTATGCAATAATTATCATTTTATTATGCAACTCGTATTTAATAAACTTTTACTACTATAGTAGATGGGCAAATTTGAACAACATTTTATAGCATTGATCCAACCATTCTTTTTATAGAGAACCACACTTGAACAACATTTCTATTCATCCATTTAACATCCATTTAACATCCATCTATCTAACATTTCTATTCATCCATCATTCTAACATACATCAATATAACATGTATCCATCTACATCTCCATCTAACATTCATCTACACACAAAAATACATAAATCCATCTAACATTCATCTACACACAAAAATTACACAACCAATTTTATACATCCAAAAAATCATACACATATGCATCCAAATTCCACCGTTCATCTACATACATACATACATACATACATATATACATGCATACATTGTATACATCTACATACTAAACATCTACAACATACATACATACATATATACATACATTGTATATATCTACATATTAAGCATCTAAAAATGAAAAAAAAAAGATGAACAAAATTAAGGAGGAGGAGAGGCTCACCGGCCGGGATCGTCGGGGCTGAGGGAGGCGGGGAGGAGTGGCACCGGCGAGGTCTCGGGCCGCGGCAGCGCGTGGAGGAGCGGTCGTCGATCGAGGCGGGCGCGCGCGGAGGAGCGGCGGCGGCGGGCAGCATGGCGGCGCCGGCGCAGGCTCGGGCGGCGCTTGGGAGCAGAGCGGCCGGACGGCGACGTCGAGGGTGCGTGCGGGGCAGCCTGGCGGCGTCGTCGAGCGGGCGGGATGGGAAGGATTTGGGGAGGGAGGGCGGTTTAAATAAGACGACACCTTTAGTCCCGGTTGGTGCCACGCACCGGGACTAAAGAACCTTTAGTCTCGGTTGGTGCCACGCACCGGGACTAAAGGTGTTTTTCATTTTTCTACTGTCTTTTTTGCTTTATTTTTTTTACTTTTGTTTCTACTAACTCGCAATATTTAGAGTTAATCTCTTTGCTTTAGGTCACAATAATTATAAACTTTCCGCTAGTGCGAGTAGTTTTCAAATTTGAATAGTTTAAATTTGAATTATTTGAAATTTGGTAATTTTTAGGTTATTTTAATTAGGTGTTTTAATCAAAAAACAGATTCCGTTTAGCTCCTTTAATTCTATACCTTCATTTGTTTTAAATATTTTAGTTTATGTTTTCTTGTTATTATTTTGCCAAATTATATTATGTTTTTGTTATTCAACATGAGGAGTTTTAATTTTCAACCCTTACTTACTTCATTTGCTATTTTTCATGCATTTAATGATTTTTTTGAGCTAAATGACCCTGAAATTGAAAAGCACTACAAATGAACTCTGAAAAGGTTGAAACTTGGCATGGTATCATCATTTAACCCACATAGCATGTGCTAAAAAGTTGATAGGGTTACCACAAAAACTGAATGCATTTCGTGTACAAATTGGACCATCTCCTTCAAAGTATGAGTGTTTCGGACGAAAACTCATTTGTTACAAAGGCATTTCATTTTTTTAAACTTATTTCAACTTCAAACTTTTTGTGCATTCAATATGCACAATTAAAAGCCACATCCTCAAATTTCAACCCTTTCTAACATCATTTGCTATTTTTCATGCATTTAATGATTTTTTTTGCGCTGAATGACCCTGAAATTGAAAAGCAGTACAAATGAACTCTGAAAAGGTTGGAACTTGGCATGGTATCATCATTTCACCCACATAGCATGTGCTAAAAAGTTGAGAGGGTTACGGCAAAAACTGGATGCACTTCGTGTACAAACTGGACCATCTCCTTCGAAGTATGAGGGTTTCAGACGAAAACTCATCTGTTACAAAGGCATTTCATTTTTTTAAACTTATTTCAACTCCTGGATTTTTGTGCATTCAATATGCACTATTCAAAGCCACATCCTCAAATTTCTACCATTTCTAACTTCATTTGCTATTTTTCATGCATTTAGTGATTTTTTTGCGCTGAATGACCCTGAAATTGAAAAGCAGTACAAATGAACTCTGAAATGGTTGAAAGTTGGTATGATATCATCATTTCAACCACATAGCATGTGCTAAAAAGTTGAGAGGGTTACGGCAAAAACTGGATGCACTTCGTGTACAAACTGGACCATCTCCTTCGAAGTATGAGGGTTTCGGACGAAAACTCATCTGTTACAAAGGCATTTCATTTTTTTAAACTTATTTCAACTCCAGACTTTTTTGCATTCAATATGCACCATTCAAAGCCACATACTCAAATTTCAACCCTTTCTAACTTCATTTGCTCTTTTTCATGCATTTAATGATTTTTTTGCGCTGAATGACCCTGAAATTGAAAAGCAGTACAAATGAACCCTGAAAATGTTGAAACTTGGCATGGTATAATAATTTCACCCACATAGCATGTGCTAAAAAGTTGAGAGGGTTACGGCAAAAACTGGATGCATTTCGTGTACAAACTGGACCATCTCCTTCGAAGTATGAGGGTTTCGGACGAAAACTCATCTATTACAAAGGCATTTCATTTTTTTAAACTTATTTCAACTCAAGACTTTTTGTGCATTCAATATGCACCATTCAAAGCCACATCCTCAAATTTCAACCCTTTCTAACTTCATTTGCTATTTTTTCATGCATTTAATGATTTGTTTTGCGCTGAATGACCCTGACATTGAAAAGCATTACAAATGAACTCTGAAAAGGTTGGAACTTGGCATGGTATCATCATTTCACCCACATAGCATGTGCTAAAAAGTTGAGAGGGTTACAGCAAAAACTGGATGCACTTCATGTACAAACTGGCCTATCTCGGCTACTCACTAGAGAAGAAATTGATGACGGTGAAGCCGATCACACCCCAGAGTTGGATCTTGGGGTATAAAACTTTTTCTTCGCATGTGTCCCTTTGCGCCGTAACCATGGACAATCTTCATCATGTAACAGGATGCTTGGGTCAGTCTTCACTGTGAAGGGAGGAATTTCATGAAACTTTTCATAATCTTCTGACATGTCTGTCTTGTCCTCCACTCCCACGATGTTTCTTTTCCCTGAAAGAACTATATGGCGCTTTGGCTCACCGTATGATGTATTCGCTTCCTTATCTTTCCTTTTTCTCGGTTTGGTAGACATGTCCTTCACATAGAAAACCTGCGCCACATCATTGGCTAGGACGAATGGTTCGTCTGTGTACCCAAGATTGTTGAGATCCACTGTTGTCATTCCGTACTGCGGGTCTACCTTTACCCCTGTCAGATTGACCCATTTGCACCAAAACAAACGGACCTTAAACTCACGTCCATAGTCAAGTTCCCATATCTCCTCTATGTAACCGTAATATGTGTCCTTTTCCCTATTGGTGTTTGTTGCATCAAAGCGGACACCACTGTTTTGGTTGGTGCTCTTTTTATCTTGGGCGATTGTGTAAAATGTATTCCCATTAATATCGTACCCTTTGAAAGTCAATATAGTCGAAGATGGTGACTTGGCCAACAAGTACGGCTCATCTCCAACACTGTTGTCATTCATCAGATGTGTTTGCAACCAGCCGCCGAAAGTCGCCATGTGTGTACGTTTAATCCAGGGGCCAGACTGCTCCGGGTTCTTGGAGCGTACAATATCCATGTGTTCCTCGATATACGGAGCCACCAAGGTGGAAATTTGTAGAACTGTGTAGTGTGCTTGGGCCCAAGAATGCCCGTCCCTACATATTACCGAATCATTTCCTAGCATGCCTTTTCCACTGAGTCTCCCCTCATGCCACGATTCAGGAACACTAATCGGCTTAAGGTCAGGAATAAAGTCAACACAAAACTCAATAACCTCCTATGTTTCATGGCCCTTGGAGATGCTTCCTTTTGGCCTACCACGGTTATGAACATATTTCTTTAAGACTCCCATGAACCTCTCAAAGGGTAACATATTGTGTAGAAATACAGGACCCATAATGGCAATCTCTTCGACTAGGTGAACTAGGACGTGCGTCATGATATTAAAGAAAGATGGTGGGAACACCAACTCGAA
The DNA here is from genome assembly GCA_039707655.1 of Elymus sibiricus. Taxonomy (NCBI): domain Eukaryota; kingdom Viridiplantae; phylum Streptophyta; class Magnoliopsida; order Poales; family Poaceae; genus Elymus; species Elymus sibiricus. The sequence continues at coordinate 386,443,691 of CM077673.1, read as the reverse complement.
ACTGACAAGACATTGCACCAAATCATTCTGTAACCTTCGTACGATTTCTAGATCGATTACCTTCTGAGAAATTGCATTGAGGAATGCACATAGCTTCACAATGGCTAATCAAACATTTTTTGGTAGAAGACCCCTCAATGCAACCAGAAGTAATTGCATCATAATCACGTGGCAGTCATGAGACTTTAGGTTTTGGAATTTTTTCTCTGCCATATTTATTATTCCCTTATATTCAACGAGAAGCTAGGCGGGGCCTTCATACTGAGCAGGCATTCAAAAAAGATTTCCTTCTCTTCTTTGGTAAGAGCAGAGCTGGCATGACCTTGATACTGCTTTGGATGCATGCTGTCTTTTTCGTTCATACGTTACTGGTCCTCCCGTGTCTCCGGTGTATCTTTTGTCTTCCCATACACGCCCAGGAAGCCTAGCAGGTTCACGCAAAGATTCTTCATCACGTGCATCACGTCGATTGCAGAGAGGACCTCTAGGACTTTCCAATACTCTAGCTCCCAAAATATAGATTTCTTCTTCCACATGGGTGCGTGCCCGTCAGCGTCATTCGGAACAGATTGTCCGCCATGACCCTTTCCAAAGATTGCTTTTAAATCCTTGACCATATCAAATATATCATCACTAGTACGGTGTCCAGGATTCTTCCGGTGATCTGCCTCACCTTTGAAATTCTTGCCTTTCTTTCTTAAGGCATGCTTGGTCGGAAGAAATCGACGATGTCCCAGGTACACAACCTTCTTACATTTATCCAAATATATAGTTTCGGTCTCATTTAAACAGTGCGTGCATGCATTGTATCCCTTGTTTGTCTGTCCTGAAAGGTTACTAAGAGCAGGCCAATCATTGATGGTTACAAACAGCAACGCTCGTAGGTCAAATTCCTCCTATTTGTGCTCATCCTACACACGTACACCTTCTATGTCCCACGGCTGTAAAAGTTCTTCAACTAATGGCCTTAGGTACACATCAATGTCGTTGTCGGGTTGCTTAGGGCCTTGGATGAGCACTGGCATCATAATGAACTTCCTCTTCATGCACAACCAGGTGCTATGATTGCTGCTATGCTCCCCAAAAGGATTGATGCCATCTGCACTTATACCAAACCATAAGTTCCTTGCGTCACCTGCAAACTCCAACCACTTTCTCTCGATTTTTCTCCACTGCGACCCATGAGCGGGTACTCTCAACTTCCCGTCTTTCTTACGGTCTTCTTTGTTTTGGAACAAACGTTTCAACCGTGGTATTATAGGAGCATACCACATCACCTTGGCAAGAATCCTCTTCCTGAGGCGCTCGCCCTCAACATCATCACCAGGGTCATCGCGACTGAGCTTATAGTGCAATGCACCGCATACCGGGCATGCATTCAAATTCTCGCACTCCTCAGCGCGGTAGAGGATGCAGTCATTAGGGAATGCATGTATCTTCTGCACATCTAATCCTAGAGGGCAGACATCCTTCTTTGCTTCGTACGTATTGTCGGGCAATTCGTTGTCCTTTGGAAGCATCTTCTTTAACATTTTCAGCAACTTTTCAAATCCCTTGTCAGATACACCATTCTTTGCCTTCCATTGCAGCAATTCCAGTGTGGTACCCAGCTTTTTCTTGTCATCTTCGCAATTTGGGTACAACAATTTTTTGCGATCCTCTAACATGCGCTGGAACTTCAACTTCTCCTTTTCACTTTCGCACTTTCTCTTTGCATCAGCAATGGCCCGACCAAGATCATCAGCAGGATCATCTGATGCCTCTTCTTCAGCTTCTTCTTCTTCATTCTCTTCCCCCATTGTAGTACCATCGTATTTAGGGAACCCAGGATAGTTGTCATTATCCTCTTCTTCTTCATTCTCATCCATTAGAACCCCTCTTTCTCCGTGCTTAGTCCAAGAGTTATAGACGGACATGAAACCGGACGTAAACATGTGGATGTGAAGGGTTTCTGAGGTGGAGTAACTCCTATCATTCTTACAGACACCACATGGACAAGACATAAAACCATTCCGCTTGTTTGCCTCAGCCGCACGCAGAAAACTATGCACGCAATTAATGAACTGGGGAGATCGTCGGTCATCGTACATCCATTGCCCGTTCATCTTCATTACACAACACCGAAAATACCAAATTAATACAGGTTCATACATAAAGTTCATACACACTTATTCTCATAAAACAACATAAAACTATCTAGCTAAAGCATTTAAATGCAACAACAAATGCGATCAAAATCGCAACTAAGGTAGTAATTGATCCAACATCATAATGATACCAAGCCTCTTTATTAACGACATATTTTCTAATCTTTCTAATCTTCAAGCGCATTGCATCCATCTTGATCTTGTGATCATCGACGACATCGGCAACATACAACTCCAATTTCATCTTCTCTTCTTCAATTCTTTTCAATTTTTCTTACAAATACTCGTTTTATTTTTTAACTAAATTTAACTTCTCGACAAGAGGGTCGGTTGCAATTTCCGGTTCACATACCTCCTAGATAAAAATATCTATGTCAACTTGATGGGCATAATTTTCATAAACACAAAATGCAACAAATAGTTATAAAAGAGAATATACCATATCCGAATGATAAACCGGACGAGGGCCGACGGGCACGGATATCAAAACCATGGCACTATGTATAACAAACAATCATACAAGTAAGAAAATTATACAAGTAACTATCTAAATCATACAAATAATATATTTTTTATAAAAAGGATAAGAACAAGAGGCTCACCAAGGTGGTGCCGGCGACGGGACGGTGCGGGCGATCGACGGTGGTTAGGACGGGAACGGGAAGGCACTAAGTAAACCACACCTACACATATACAAACTAAGAAGTTAATTTGAGCTCAAATTGCATATAAATCAAATAAACATCCACATAATTACTCCCAAACTAAAACCCACAAATCACTATACTTATAGAGCATTGCACGAGCTAATCTAGCAATGAGAGATGAAAAGACAAAGTTGCTAACCTTTGTAAACACTTGGATAGATGGGGTGCCTCAAATCTTGACAAATCTTGGCAAAAATGGAGGATGAGCTCGAGCAAGGGGAAGAGAACAGAGGAGAGAAAGGAGAAAACAGAGAAAGGAGAGCTTGGGCTCGGGCTGGACGAAGCACTATATATAGCCAACCGGGACTAAAGGTCCATCTCTAGTCCCGGTTGGTATCACCAACCGGGACTAAAGGGGCTCGCAGGGCCCCCAGCCTGACGCCAGCCCGACGCTAGCCTGCCACCACCCCTTTAGTCCCGGTTGGTAACACCAACCAGGACTAGAGGTCACAAATGAACCGGGACTAAAGCCTAGCCGCTGGAACCGGGACTAGTGGTCACATTAGTCCCGGTCCAAAACCCGACCGGGACTAATGCTCCGAACGAAAGGCCTGTTTTCTACTAGTGTGGATATCTAGATCAGAATTGATCTGGTCGGGCGTGCCCTCATCTTCGGCTAGAGAGGCTTCATAAGGGCATGGCGCGAAGTTTTGCTATCTTGCCAGTGCCATGGGACATGTCTAAGTACAGATTCCCACGACATTGACAGTGGTGAAGAAAGTCATAGTGGCTAGGATCGGAGGCTTGTAATGGCGGAGAGGAGTTTTTATTGCATTGAAGAATGGCGCCACAAGTTTTTTTCCTGTGTGTCGGGTGCTGAAGATTTGCAGCGGCGGCCTTGGCAGGAGGGGGCGGCAACACAGGTGGACAACTTTTTTGGGGGGCTTCCCGAGTACCGAGCCGCGATATCCAGGGTGAATGCCCAAGGTCTGACCTTCATTGGTTGTACCTGGCAATGGTCTTGTGAAGGCATTGTTTTTGGTATCTCGGACTCTCTCCGGGGTGAAAACTCAAGATTCTTAATCGGGGGACGACAACGCTTGTGCACTGTTTCCTTCTTAGAGGTGTCGCTTTTGGAGAACCTCTTATGTAGTCCGGGTGTTTTTTTTTGGTGGTGGTTAGGGTGTTGCTATTATGAGTGTTTCATCATTGCAACGGGTCTTTGTTTTTACATTTCTTTCTTTTTTATTTTTATATGTGCACATTTGATGTCTTTCAATGTCTTGTTGATGCAGAGGCTGAATGTAATTGGTATCATCGTAATAATAATATATTCCCTTTACCAAAAAAGCTAGGCATGCTCTTACTCTGGATCAAGGCCGCCACATCTGGTTGGGGCAACCACGCATGATACACATGTAATACATGTAGCCATACCAATTCATGAATAAAGCCTAGCAGATTATTAAACAAAAGGTGGTTTAACATAGAATAGATTTGCGAACCAACCTGTGGTTGGATGGTTAGAGGGACCGTGGTATCCCCAGCCCACCAGGGTTCAAATCCTGGTGCTCGCATTTATTCCTGGATTTATTTCAGGATTTCCGGTGATGCGCATTCAGTGGGAGGAGACGTTCCCGTCGTTGACGATGTGCCTACGGTGACTTCGTAAATTTCAAGATGATATGCCGGCTCAGTCTCTCGGAGGTGCTCATAGGGGTAGGGTGTGCGTGTGTGCGTTCATAGGGGTGAGTGTATGCGCGTGTATATGAGAGCTTGCGTCTGTACCGTGTTCAAAAAAAATAAAATAACATAGAATAGATTTGGTCTAATACACTCCGTTCCCTCAAAAAAAAATCTAATACACACCGTCTTTTTTTTTGAGAATACATGAGTAGAATCACTCCAGGAGCAGGTTACAATCGTTACGTACGTGTTGCGTAAATCAGCGGTCAGGCAATCAGTGAGGGAGTCTCCTCTTGTGGGTGGTTTTCCTCTCTTCCCCTGACGGCTGGAACCTAGCCGCAGTCAGGAGAGGACAATCTTCCAGCGCCGTCCTCGGACAACTCTCCTCCGCCGGCGACCTCGGTCGTCGGTAGTGAGGGGATCACTGGATCCACACGTGTAGATCGTTTTTAGTCCTCGTAGTTTAGGTTTTTAGCTTGTTCATCGTCTTGGCTTCGGCAGCGGCGATGGCGGCGCTGAATAAATTATTCTGATCTTTCCCTGACGAGGCCATGGGTCCTATGGTTAGGGATGGATTTGGAAACTAGTATGTTCAAGCAAGGATGGCGTGTCGGCGGCGGCATCCTCGTGGTGGACCTGTGTCCTCGGGCTCCGTCGTTGCAACGGTGTTTGCTCCAGTGTCGGCGCGGAGTTTGGGAGGTAGTCCAGGAGTGGATGCAGATTGTGGTCTGCATCCATCTGAAAGACGAAACGTGTGTTGGGTTCGTGATTCGTGGATGGCAGGTATTGTTTCCTCCTTCGACGTCTTAGTCGTGGTGGGATGCCAGATCTGGAGTTCGATGGCGTGTCCGGGGTGTTGCCCCGGTCTGATTCATTCAAGGGCAAGGGCTTCACTTTTGGTGAGCCACCTTGGAGGTCCGCAAAGCTGCATATCAGTGATGGAGCCTCGTCAAGCTCGGGTGTAGAGGTGATTTGTCATTCTTTTCTTCGATGGATGCTGTGGTGGTGCCGGAGGCAGGTGATGGACGTCGGTGTCAAACTCAGAGATGTTCTTCTATCTTTTCAGTTTTATCATATCGGTCTTTATGTGACTTGTACTATGATCTTTATTATATGAATGAGACACATATTACCAAGAAAAAAGAAAGAGCAGGTTACAATCGTTCGTTAAAAATGTGATGAGCTCCACAGGAACTGTGTCTATCGTCATCTGGTGGCACAATTCCATGTTTTGACCCTTTTGACATAGTTTAGCGAGATACGACCCCGTTTGGGAAATCATGGTTGTGGTTCAACTCTCGTGGCTGTGGTTCTGATCATGGTGGTAGCTACTGCTGCTGGCCTATCCTTGGCGAGCGCGAAAGAAAGACTTTACTCCATGGCATGGCGCCCTCCTCGCCAAACTAGCATCCAAGCATGGATGCGTGGTTACCGTCCCTTACCAAGTTACCATTGGCTGGTGCTAATGCAATAGAATGAGTAGAGTTCTACCACTAAACACACGTGGAACAAGAAATAAACAATGTATAATCATAGACGTTAGAGCTTAAGTTACACTCCTAGTACAATAACTCAGAATGAATTTACACAAATCTTGAAGCAGCTCCAATTATCAGGAGGTTGTGCAACAGCTCAAGAACTAGATTAAACGCAGGCATCATGCAACTACCGGTTCATTACCACGACCAGGGAACCGTGGTACTTCAAATATTAACTAGACGGTGTCCCGCTTATTCACTTCACTGGCTTATTTCTTAGATGCTACAAGTACTACTCACTTGTGCTGTCGTGTTTGCTTTGCTCAGGGGAAAAAGGTCAGGGTCTTCATGTACCCGAGCAGCATCTAAAAGGTTAGAATTATCCGTTGCTGGTTATTTGTTTACCATCCAAGCGTCAGTTCCAGAATGTGTTGTTGCCTGATGCACATTTTTCTAAATCGAATTGTCAGTTATTCATGATTCATCCATGTGTGTTTTGTTTGGTCGGTGTATAATCTTGATCACACACTTGCAATATGTTATATGTGCTGGCATTCTTCTCTTGAGCAAATTGCATGGCGAAGTTGGAAAATGGGCACTGCTTGTGTATACTGAATTTGGTCCCATATGTAAATTTTGGTATGGCATTTGACTTGACCTTGATCAACTGAGAATTGGTTGCTTGGAATTTGCATAAAAATCAACTGTGTTATTTAGCCTTTAGGCATTTGCAAGCACTGTTGATAAATCATTTTTTACCTGCACTGAATAAGAGAGGGACAGAATGATGGTAGCGATGTGGGATTGCTGGGTATAATTCTCATACGTGCTAAGAATTAGTTTGATGATATTCTGTTGCCATGATTTCATATTTTGTGCATAATTATGATTCGAACGTCTTCATGTAATTCTTGATTCACACACAGCCTTCTGTTTGATCCCCTACTAATGTTATATGTCCCATTGAATGCAGGTTATTTTGAAGTGTGGAGGATTTCGCTCGTCCCTTAGGTTTTCATTTCGAGTCTTGTAAGATGGATTCAGGCCGGGATAGCGAGTTGAACTGCTGTTTCCATGTGAAGAACTGTAGTTTTCATGTTATCTCGAATGTGTGGATCGCACATTATATGATGTTATATGTAGTTCGAACCTGAAGCTGTGTTTTGCCCAATTTTTTGCGTTCTCCTTGCAATTTTAGCTATCAAAAATCTGATTCAGAAATGTTTTTACACTTCTTTTATTAATGTTTGTATGCCCTTTTGATAATTGGTGGCAAGAGGTTAACTTATTTTGGCTAGGCACTTATGGGCGCAAGAACCTGTTTGATTGGGAAGATTAAAATGCCTCTCGAGGAAATTGTTGAACGCACTGTATGTTAAGACTAACGATTTTCCGATAGTTATCTGTTTGCTGGGCTCTAGGAGGTTGTCAGCACGTTACCATGCAAACTAAAGCCGTGAGGGGCTAATTCGGCCTTTTCATGACGGGACACCTTAATTAGCATACCTTAAATTCATGCAAACTCATACAATTACGTAAATGATGCATACACATTGTCTGTCTACTACATACTCCCTCCGTTCCTAAATATAAGTCTTTTAAGAGATTTCACTAGGGGACTACATACGGAGGAAAATGAGGGAATGTACATTCTAAAGTATGTCTATATACATCCGTATGTAGTCCCTTAGTGGAACGTCTAAAAAGACTTATATTTAGGAACGGAGGGAGTACAACATTGCCATCGGACAATGAGAATATGACATGTTTGGCTATGGTGGAGAAGATCATCCCTAGCTGTCCTTGTCCTTCCCGGAGCCATTGTCGTCCTTCTCGCAAAAGTACCGATCGAAGACACAGTACGGATCGAGCCGGATCTGCTCGTCGCTGGAGCTTTCCTCACCGTCGCTGTCCTCCTCCTACTTTGGTGGCAGTCCGGCCATTTAACGGACCGCTCGATTTTGCTCTCAGGCGAGGGCGCGAGTGTTCCTCTATTGCCGCTTCTCTCGTGCGTGGCCGCTCGCGCCACCGCATCAGTCGTCGCCATGTCGGCCGCGAGTCAGGCCTTAGCGGCCCTTATCCTCTCCTTCCCACAGCAGGCACACCGGTCTCGGTGGGACTCATACTTCGCATGACCGATGATGGAAAAGGAGAGATTTGCAGGTTGCCAGTACCGTGATAATCCAGCGTCGGAGGACCCGAGCGCCCGTTGAGTTGACGCTATGGAGTCGCGCCGGACAGATCCTGTCATCGGTCGAACGTTGTCGTCCCGGGAGCGGCGGAGTGCAATGCGGACGACCATTGCCTCCTCCAACCGGCACGTGAAGACACCCCCGTCGACGGATTCGAACTTGTCAGAGTCAGATCCGCTGCCCGTCATGCCGGAGAAGGTTGGAGATCGCCGAAGGTGAGCTCGGGTGGCGGAGGGGGTGGAGGGGAGTGGAGTGAAGTGGCTAAGATTTAGTCCGGCGAGCGGATAGGGAGAAATATATGTGGGGTTGGGTGGACCAGTATGGGGCGGGTCCGACGTGACGGACGCGCCCGAGCCCCCATATCTGCCCCATATTTGGCTGGGTATGAGGGGTGTCGATCAGCCCGTGCGTTTGAGGCGCCCGTTTGTGCCCCGTTTGAGGCGCTCGTTTGTGCCGAAATTTCGTGACCGGACCAAGCTGTCCGTCCGGACATTTGAGGCGGGTTTGGGGCGTCCGGCTTGATACGCTCTTAGCCCTTGGCTAGAAACTAGGATTTATGAAAAAAAAAACTATATCTTGTAACCATTTGGTGTTTACATAATTTAAAAATATGTGCATTTTGGTTCCAAAGATCTGCAACAAGCCTTTATCCAATGTTGTTGGCTGGTTACATATTTTTTTAAAAATTCTAAAAAGGTGTGTGCATTTCTATATCTTTACTTGCACATAATTTTGTGCAACTCTAGTTCTCTCGATATTCAAGTCGGCCGTAATCAAACTTAACACGTACAAAATCATTTGCTAACATATATGCGCCCTATGAATGCAAACACCCTCTATCCTTATTAGTGCCTCCAAGATATTGAACCGACACAACGTCTTGAGATTGACGAAGTCATCATAGTCGAGGGGAAGGTCTCCTTCCACTGAATGAACATCGCGAGAAAGGCTGAAATAAATCCAAAAACATGGGTCGTTGTGTTTTTAGAAAATTATGTGACTTCATTGATAGTTAATCAATGTTCTTCAAAGTCACGTCTCTAACTTAATTTAGATGCTTTGCCATGATTTTTGCAATGAAACTGCATAATATCAAATCTACATAAGTTGGGATAATCCCATTTTTTAAAGCCGCATAACTGCCCATGAGGTATCGTAGATCATGTTGTGGATGGGGTCACACCCCTTGCAAGGCAAGCCGTTGAATTGTCACTTTATCATCATCACTACCACCACTGCTAATGCCTAATAACCCACTTGGACCAAAGTCAACTATCCGTTCGGACAGAACACCAAATGCCTCTTGGTGTCGGGCGCATAGTCTATGAACGCCACACCTACACAACATTCCCGAAGAATATTAACACAAGTATGCAAAAGAGGACTCTATATACAATCGGCTTTCAGCACCTAAACATATTAGGGTTCCTCTAGAGGTAGTGCAAGGACATAAAAACAACAAACATTGCAAGAATAATAATAGTAAACATGGATGAACAATCAAAGTAATACACCTAGGTTTTCACCCAGGGTCTGACATTACTAAGAGATGAATAGGAGATGGTGATGACGATGGTTGATGCTGAAGTATCCTTGGTCGAGATGATGTCGTGAAGGAGCTTGTCTATCGATTCCCCCTCGGATCCCTTTCGGAGGCTAGGGAGTTCTGGTGAAGTTTTCTGGTGTCTTTCTAGCCCCGACTCGCGTCGAATCCGTCGTGGTGAAAAAATCGGTCCACAAAGGTGAAACCACCTAGTACGAGCTATGGTACGAGCGGTCGCGCTCGTACCAGGCGTAGTCGTTCTCTCGTGGTTGCCCTGTTTTGGCTCGAAACTGCTCCACTCAATCGCTTCTCTTCATGATAGGTTTCCATCACAGTCAAAACTTCTGGCTGGCTTTGGGACTTGATTGGAACACAAATTTTGACATCATGGACATGCTGGCAGATGGCAGAAGGAGATACCACAATACATGATTTAAAGAGTGTTTGGTAGCTGCATGCTGAAGTACTCCCTCCGTTCCATAATGTAGTGCGTCCTCGGTTTTCGAGCTTGAACTTTGACCATAAATTTAACCAACGAGACCGATTGCGGCGGGGGTAAAAACTATACCACTGAATTCGTATCGAAAATACGAATTCAGTGGTATAGTTTTTACCCCCGCCGCAATCGGTCTCGTTGGTCAAATTCATGGTCAAACTTAGATTTCGGGAAGCGCGGGCGCACTACATTGTGGAACGGAGGGAGTATATGAAAACATAGAAACAATATCATTTTCGACAATAATGAGAGGAATATGGAGTACTAGTAACATGCTTCAAGAACCACTATAATACTCTCATTAAAAAGGCTAAACCAAGCTTGAAGGAAGGGATGCAATCATGGCTAAATACCTTGTAAATCTGATGTAATAATGGCAATACCTCTGTATAGCCACATGTAACTATCATCCATATTAGTGAAAATCTGTTACAGTGGGGGCCTTCCCCAATGTGTTTGCTAAAAAAAGGTTTCCATCACCTCAAATAACATGATTTTCACACATATATCAGTGTTCTCCTCTTTAATGTTTCAGATCCCATCATTGGTTAAGATCATGGTGAAATCAATCAAAAGGGTGCGCGAATGAGGTAAGCTTATGATAATCCTACGACTACAATATATAAAGTAAAGGTAAAAACTAATACAAATTTAGACTCATCGGGCGCGTTGGGAGGCCTCGCACGCTCCCCAACTAAGAGGTCACGACGATAGGAGCCTCCCCTAGGTCGCCGAGGGGACGCCACTACTGGATTCATGCTCTCTATGCATACATGTAACCGAGTGTGAGGGCTCGGGGGCTCATGTCTCGCCTGAGCACGAGCCGACGCGAGGGTCCCTTCAAATACTTCCTTAGCCCCGATGGTTGCAATATGTTCAAATCGAGGCCCACGCTCGTCACGGAACACCATCACAAAGTCTACGAAGACATGAGACAAGTGCTCAGGAGGAACCGTATCGAGTACAGAGAACCCAAAACCCGAAGGGCAAGGGAAGGGAGGGGAAGTACCTATTTTTTGCGTCCAAGGAGGGGAAGTACCTGAATCGAGGTTGGATAGTACAACGGTGGCCTCTCGGGCCACAAGTAAACCTTGGCATGGGCAGCCCGACCCGATGACCCGGCCCGAATCCGGCCCGGGCCGGGTCAGGCTTTATGTTCAGGCCGGGCTCGTGCTTTATTTTCCATCCCGACATGTACTTCGGGCCGGGCTCGGGCTTGGCAAATTAGGTAGTTTACATGGAGGCCCGGCCCGAATAGTCCCTTCGGGCTGGGCTCGAGCCTAATTATTCGTTTTTTTGGTCGGCTCGGGCCGGGCTCGGGCCTAGGCTTTGTCCGTCGGCCTTTTACAAGCCCGGCCCGAAACCCGGCCCGACTCGAGGAATGCCCAGGTTTAGCCACAAGTAACATATTTTCTTTGAGTCGCATGAGTTGTGAGAGAAGTAATAGCATTTTTTTTAATATGACGTTGCATCCAAAAGAGACTACAAAAGGAGAATGACATTTTGGAGCTCAACCTCCATGGAGGCCTTTTAAAAAAATAATCAAAATTCATACTTTTCGGTTTCAAAAAAAGTCTGAAAAAACTGTACAAGCATACAAGAATGTGATGTGTATGTGTGTAAAATTTCAGAATAAAATACCTAGAGATGCAAACTGTGCAAAAAGAATAAATTCATGAACTTTTGGGATGAGTAGTGTCATGTGTTGAAAAGCCGCATATTTATTCTGTTTGCACAGTCCTTAATTCAACGTACTTCGTCCTGAAAATTTACACACATGTGTGTTATGCCTCCATGTATATCTGTATTTTTTTCAGAATCTTTTGAAATGTAAAAATATGATTTTTGATGAATTTTGAATTTTTCAAAAACCGGCCTCCATGAAGGCCGGGCTCAAAAAAAAAATCGCTACAAAAGGAGTAATAAAGCCTTATGTTTTGGGTGCCGAATTTGCAAAATTCGCGCCAGCCATGGAAAATTTCTCGTTGCCAACTTGCCAACCATGCGGCCGACGTCATCGATCCGAGGCACCGGCCTCTCCACCAATCAGCGCGCACCCGCTCCCCACTATATACTCCTCCGCCCCCGCCTCCATTCGCATCAGCAATTCCCCACCACCCAGCGAAACACATCCCACTCCCTCTCCCACCTCCGAAGCAGCAGCAGCAGCCATGGCCCCCAAGGCAGACAAGAAGCCCGCCGCCGAGAGCAAGGTGGAGAAGGCGGAGAAGACCCCGGCGGGCAAGAATCCCAAGGCCGAGAAGCGGGTGCCGGCGGGCAAGAAGGTGGCCAAGGAGGGCAAGGGCAAGACGAGGGACCGGAAGAAGGGCGGCAAGGCCAAGAAGGGCGTGGAGACGTACAAGATCTACATCTTCAAGGTGCTGAAGCAGGTGCACCCGGACGTCGGCATCTCCTCCAAGGCCATGTCCATCATGAACTCCTTCATCAACGACATCTTCGAGAAGCTGGCCGGGGAGTCGGCCAAGCTCGCCCGCTACAACAAGAAGCCCACCGTCACCTCCCGGGAGATCCAGACCTCCGTCCGCCTCGTCCTCCCCGGCGAGCTCGCCAAGCACGCCGTCTCCGAGGGCACCAAGGCCGTCACCAAGTTCACCTCCTCCTAGGCTGAACGCGTCGCAGATGGAGCTGGCTGCTGTTGACTCTGCTCGTCTCTCTGCAAGTAGTGGTGGCGGTAGTGCGAGTGTAGATGATTGCCAACGCTTCGTTGGCTCCTTGGTAGTTAGAGGTGGACCTCTTGCTTTTGCAAACTGATACCTATCTAGATTCTGGAATGTCGCAGCTCAACGATGATTTGATTGAATGTCTGAACTGAACGCAGCCATGTGACGCTGTTTGTGATTTCTTCAGTCTGATTTGATTCAGAATAGCGAGTGCTTGCACTGATGTCTACCATGTGTTTGTGCTTCCGTACGGTAGCAACGTGAATTCAGATTCCAGACCCCTGATCCTCCATCAGTAGGTTCCGTTTCTGCACGAGACCGAGAAAACCAGTGTTGAGTGGGGCGGGCTTAATTTCCTGCTGCCGCTGAACGCGCTGACCGCTCCATTGCCGCCTGTGATGATCATTAACATGGAAATGCAGAATTGAGAGCCTTGGCATGCCTTGTTCTCGTTTTGGCACCCCCAGTAGTTATCATAGCTAATCCATTACTCTGCAGTTGCCTGAAAATCAAATCGGAGGGAGTGGCAACTAGTGTCAGTCAATTGGTAAACCGGTTTGTAGGCTGTAGCAGCTTGGTGTTACTCTGGAAAAGTCAAATGTGAGTCGTCCTCCATCTCCTGTCCTAAACATGCCGAGGTTCCAGAGATGCTTCTCTGTTTTATTGCCTCGCTGTTCATTGAAGAAAACCTAACATGTCTTCTTTGGAGGTTCGAAAAGTTGCGAACCAACGATGGAGCCACGTCGAGTTCGGGCGAAGAGGTGGTCTGCCCCCTTTTCCTTCGGCGACTGATATGGTGGTGTCAAGCTCTGAGGATTCTTCGGTCTTAATTGTTAATTTTGTGCCATACCCAAGTCAGACGAAATCAAAACGAAGGAGGTTCTTTTACGTGAATGCCAAAGTAGGGTACTATATTTTTTTTTGCATATTATCTGACTTTATTAATAATTAATGGAAGTTCTTCAAAAGTCACATCTTTAGCTTAATTCAAATGCCTTGCCATGATTTTTTTGCAAAGAAATTGCATAATATCAAATCTTTATTTTTTTTTGAAAAACCGCATAGCCACCCATGAGTAAACTTGATCATTGGTCGGGCTGGGTCGGGTTCGGGCCGGGCTTGGCAAAGCCCGAAGAAAAAATCCCAAGCCCGAGCCTGGCCCGGCCCGGCCCGAAGCACATGAACAGTAGTGTTTTTAATTAAATTAATCTTATTCAGGATATTTTATTAATTTATTATACCTATATTTCGAATAAAAATATTTATACATACTTTTCAGGTTTTATTCGGGCTTTCGAGCCGGGCTTCGGGTCAGAAAATGGAGCCCGAGCCCAGTCCGAATGTCGGGCTTCGGCTTCGGGCCTCCGGACCGGGTTGTCCATAAACATGTTTACCGATGAGTTATCATGGAGCATGATGTTGTGGTTGGGGTCATACCCCTTACAAGGCAAGCCGATGAATGATCACCAATCATCATAATCATATCATACAATATCTTTACCTAATAATAAAGCAATTAGTGCTTCTGGTCGTCTGTCATTAAAATTAGCCTTAAAGTTGATAAAAATTACCCACTATGCCACCCATAAGTGAAAAAACGATTCGTTTTTGCGTCAGAGTCGCCGGCTGTTGCCTGTGGTTCATCTACCGCTATCGCCCCAATTATGACAAGTCCACATTGTAGCCCGCTGGCTCGAGTTAGAGTCTTCCTCCTTGGAGACCTGGGTTCAAATCCTAGCAGCTCCACTTTTTCGCATCTTTTCTTCTTAAATCTTGTAATTTCGGTCTAGCTATTTTTTCTACCTTTCTTTTTGTCAGATACAAGTATTTTTTTTAATATTCATATCTTTCAAACTGTAACTTCAAATTTAACATATTATATATGAAAATCGTTCAGAAAAATGCGAAGATTCTAAATATGATATTATTTTGTATGTTAATCGTTTCTACAATTATGTTCATGTTGGGTCTTTAATTAATAGTTCTCTTCTTATGGTGTATTTTGATAATGTCTCCTGCCCATTTAAATTGACTAAAAGGATAACTATAACCAACCCATATACTATGATGTACTATACAAGCTTCATGTAAATTAATGGCTTAATGCTTGAAATTGTGCCCATAGTTTTTTATAAGAATGTCAATGTTGATATGCAATCTTGAACCTTCGTTATGCACATCCTTACAGCTTGATTATTCTTGGTGGAGATGTCTAATGTGTTTGCAACGCAAATTAAGTCTTGCTCCATTTTTTTGCGTATTTTCTTCCTTAATTCCGGTAGCGTAAAATAGAGCTGTTTCGCCTAAGTGTCGTTCAACAAATGGGTTGTACAAATCTAGCAATTTCGGCCCAGCTATTTTTTCTGACTTTCTTTTTGTCCGATACAAGTATTTCTTAAAATATTCATATCTTCCAAACTGTAACTTCAAATTTAACATATTATATATGAAAATCGCTTAGAAAAATGCGAATATTCTAAATATGATATTATTTTGTATGTTAATCGTTTCTAAAATTATGTTCATGTTGGGTATTTAATTAATACTTCTCTTTTTATCATGTATTTTGAAAATGTCTCCTACCATTTAAATTGACTAAAAGGATAACTATAACCAACCCATAAACTATGATGTACAGTACAAGCTTCATGTAAATTGATGGCTTAATGTTTGAAATTGTGTCCATTTTTTTAAGAATATCGATGTTGATATGCAATCTTCAACATTCGTTATGCACATCCTTACATATTGATTATTCTTGGTGGAGATGTCTAATGTGTTTGCAACCCAAATTAAGTCTTAACTTGGACTTCAATTGCAAACACATATATCAGGAAAACAAACATAATGCTCTTATGCGCATGCTATGATTGAGTACTAAAACACACTTTGCTATTTTCAGCTTAATGCACTATTTTTTTCGCATCACTATGAAACGCCAGCAAAGGCATGAATTGATACCGACAACTAGGTAGATACGTATGTTGTCTAATAAATTGGACACAATTTTAGTACACTAAAAAGCATCCTGCCTTTACAATATCGTTTATCATGTTGTTTCTCGTATCACATCCATGAAAGATTTTAAGGGATTTGCTAATGTCGTCAAGTGTGTTTATGAGGAGTAAATTTTTTCTCCAACACGAGAACTCCTCCCAATACATACTTGAGACCATCGTCACTACCACAATTGCTGGTGCAAGATGATAATCCGCCTAAACTACATCCGACTATTCGTGTGAACAAAACACCACATGTTTTCAGTGTCGGCCATGGACAATGAACGCCACACCATCATGACAAAATAGAGTCGCGAGACTTTTACTACGATGATGTCGCTAAAAACAAACCTGAAACCAGGTAAAAAAAATCAAACCTGAAATGAAAGAACCTAAAAACATAACTCTGATATTGATCCGTAGTTCTTCCACTCCCTGACGCCTCAGGGATAGAGGAACCGGGAGAGTATATATATTTTTGAGTGACGGGAGAAATTTGGTAGGGTAAAATGGAGTCCCCTTTTTATAACACTGTTGTCCGGCGTGCTCTGCTCTACGTGTTGAGTCCCCTAGCGCTCGAGGCCTAGGGTTACGTTGTCCTCCGGCGAGACGCCGAGAGTCCGTTCCTTGAGATCGAGTGATTTCTTCAATCGCGATCTGTAAGCCTCCGCCCTTGCCTGACTCCCCTTGTTGGCGCTCTGCCTGCAGGGTGCCGGCGTTACTAGGGTTTGGAGGTTTTCCGCTCTTTGCATCAGATCTGAGATGGCGACACCGACGGAAACCAGCGCGACGAGGACCAAACTCTCAGAGGATCCGTGCGATTTACTGGAGAGATTGCATCTCGAAGAGGAGGAGCTAGACAATCTGGTCTGGGAGGAGGAAGCGGAGGAACCCGATGAAAAACCTAAGTGGCTAGCCCTAGCTAGGGTTCTTACAACCAAATCTTTTGGTCAGGGAGCCCTGATTGCTGATATGAAAGCAGCTTGGAATCCTGCGCAAGAAGTGGTTTGGAGGAGAATTAACCCTAATTTATTCTCCGTGCAGTTTAACTGCCTCGCTGATTGGAACAAGGCAATTCACCAAGGTCCATGGGACTTCCGCAATATGGCTTTGATCATCGCCGAATATGATGGGTTCAAGAAACCTGAGACAGTAAAACTGGACAGGATAGAAACCTGGTGTCAGATTCACAAGCTGCCTGACATGGTTTTGAAGAGAGAACAGTTTGTGAAGAATATGGCTCAACGTATTGGCGAAGTGCTGGAGGTCCAGATTGTCCTCCCTAATGGTTTCATTGGTGAGTTTGTTCGGATCAGAGTCAAATTGGATGTAACAAAGAAGTTGACAAGGTTTGTCGGCTTCACAAAATCTGGTGAGACTGAATATTACCAGGTCAAGTTTGAAAGGCTTCCTGTGTTTTGCTATAACTGTGGCCGTCTTGGGCACTGGTATGAGGAGTGTGGTTCGGGAGAGCATGAAGCAAAGGACATGCAGTGGGGACCTTTTATCCTAGCACCTAAAAGGGGACGTGCGGGTAGGGACCGTAACTCTAACAGAGGCTTTGATGCTTCAGATGAAAAGGATGAGATGGATCATGATGGCGAGGATGGAGACGGCCTACGAGGTAGCGGTAAAGGAACTGGCCGCGGACGTGGGCGCGGTCGAGGGCGTGGGTATGACATCAATGGGGATCAATTCAACAATTCTGCTCAAGGAGGTTGGGCAGTAGGAACTTTGAACAAAGGAGGACACATGATCCAGAGCTGGCGTTTTAATGCTATAAACAAGCTATATGATCCGGCAGTTGAGCAAAATCCTGCGCTGGGCGCCAACCAGGATCAGCCTAGGGAAGATGAAAACATCCTTGGCAAGAGGGCTGCTGATGACTCTGAACATGCTCCAAGAGCGGCTGTAGGGCCTTCAGACATTATGAACCCGGGGGCTATTGTCCCTAGAGGTAACATGGCTAACATTCTAGACCAGTTTGAAGTACAAGAAACACCCACCTTATCCCTGGGTACTCCACAGAAGAATGCCAATAAGAAGAAACTGAAGGGGGATGATGGTGCGGCCATTGACAACACATTGATGAGTGAATCGGCGGCCTCCGTGGCGGAGGACCGCCGGGGCCAATGAATCTCCTTAGCTGGAACTGTCGGGGGGCGGGGAACTCCCGGACAGTTCGAGAAGTGGCGAATTTTATTCAGTCGCTTTCCCCAAGTCTGGTTTTCTTGTGTGAAACTAGACAACCAAAAGAGAAAATGAAGAAGTATCGGAAAAGATTTGGCTTGAAAGGTTTTGATGGTGTGGACAACATTGGTAGCAGTGGAGGGCTAGCTTTATATTGGAACGAATCAATTAATGTTGATGTGGTTTTTTCAAATCAAAAGTGTATAGATGCACATGTTAAGATTGGCCCTGATGTTGCTCTATGGCGATTAACCTGCGTCTATGGAGAGCCGAGGGTGGAGGATAGGCACAGTATGTGGACTATGTTGAATAATATGAGCACCCACTCTGGCCTGCCCTGGTTAGTAGTGGGCGACTTCAATGAGTGCATGTGGGACTTTGAGCATTTCTCCCTTACTCCGAGGCCTGTGGGACAGATGCAAGCCTTTCGGGATTGCCTAGAAATTTGCGGCTTAGCTGGTTTGGGCTTCTCAGGGGTGGCTCATACGTATGACAACAAAAGGAATGGTGCTGGCAATGTCAAGGTTCGGCTAGACAGGGCTGTTGCGTCCTCTGCTTGGCGCAACTTGTATGATCGCCCTTCTGTTCGACACCTGATCTCGCCGGTCTCGGACCACGTGGCCTTGCATGTAAGAGGTGATATCTTGGAGGACGAACATGTTAAGAAGAAAATTTGCCAATATGAAGTGATGTGGGAACGCGACCCAGCCCTGCAGGCAGTAATCGAGCGGGCCTGGGCAGAAGCCGGACAGAAGGCTTGTCTCGGTGATGTTCATAACGCTCTACGATCTACCATGAATAAACTTTTCCGCTGGAGCAGGGAAGAGTTTGGTAGTGTGGCTCGTGAGATTGAGAAGTCTAGATCTCAACTTGAGGAACTGATGTTAATGAATGCAGATAGATGTGAAATACGTCGGGTCACTGATAGGATGAATGAACTGTTATATCGAGAGGAACTCATGTGGTTACAAAGGTCAAGGATTGACTGGCTAAAAGCAGGAGACAGAAATACAAAAAAATTTCATGCAAAATCAGTGTGGCGGGCTAGAAAGAATAGAGTGAAGAAGCTACAAGACACAAGTGGAGTAGTTCATACAGGGGAAACAGGGATGGGCGCTGCGGCCACAAGCTACTTTGAAAATCTATTCACGGCTGATACAGGTATTGATCATACTCCGGTTACGGAGCTGTTTAAACCTGTGGTATCTTCAGACGTAAATGAGGGGCTGTGTGCAGAGTTCACAGAGAAGGAGATAGCTGACGCACTATTTTAGATTGGGCCATTAAAAGCCCCGGGGCCAGACGACTTTCCCGCGCGTTTCTTCCAGCGAAATTGGTCTTTGATGAAGGATAGTATTATTGAGGCTGTAAAAGACTTCTTTCGCACAGGCATAATGCCCACTGGTGTTAATGATACTACTATTGTCATGATCCCAAAAGTTGATAATCCAGTGAAAATTACGGACTTTCGTCCTATCAGTCTATGTAATGTTGTGTACAAAGTGGTCTCGAAGTGCTTGGTAAATCGTTTTAGGCCGGTTCTGGATGATATCATCTCACCTGCTCAGAGTGCATTCATACCGGGGCGCTTGATAACCGACAATGCCTTTGTAGCTTTCGAATGCATTCATCACATCAAGCAAGAGAAGGATCCAACGAAGAGCTATTGTGCGTACAAGCTTGATCTTTCCAAAGCTTATGACAGGGTGGACTGGAATTACCTTAAGCAAATGATGCAAAAGCTTGGCTTCGCTCACCGGTGGGTTGACTGGATAATGTCATGTGTCACCTCGATGAGATACTCCGTAAAATTCAATGGAGCTATCTTGGATTCATTTGCACCGTCGCGTGGGCTTCGACAAGGTGATCCGCTATCCCCCTACCTGTTTCTGTTTGTAGCTGATGGCCTCTCTGCTCTTATCAATAAGGGAATTGAATCTGGACACTTATCACCGTTGAGAATTACTAGAAGGGCACCGGGTGTTACACATCTCTTATTTGCAGATGATACGTTGTTGTTCTTTAAGGCTTGCTATCAAGAAACAAACCACATAAAAAACATCTTAGAGGTCTATGCAAAATCCACTGGGCAGTTGATAAACCCCTCAAAGTGCTCACTACTTACTGGGACATCTTGTCCGGAGGGGGTCATGGAGAATGTGAAAGATGTGCTGCAAGTTCAAACTCTGGGGTTTGAAGAGAAATACTTGGGGCTTCCCACCCCAGAAGGTAGGATGTCAAAGGGTAAGTTTCAAAATCTACAAGTCAAGCTCACCAAGCGTTTGTTTGCCTTCGATGGCCATCCAACACAAGCTGGAAAAGAAGTGCTTATCACATCGATCGCCCAATCAATCCCAACCTACATCATGAGCGTTTTCAAGCTACCGTTGGAAGTGTGTGACGACCTAAATCGCATGATCAGAAATTATTATTGGGGTGCAGAGAAGGGGAAGAGAAAAACTCACTGGTATGCTTGGGATAAAATAACAAGGCCAAAGAAACAGGGAGGGTTGGGGTTTAAGGACTTCCGACTGTTCAACCAGGCCTTACTGGCAAGACAAGCATGGAGAATTATAGAGTACCCCAACAGCTTGTGTGCAAGGTTGTTTAAGGCAAAATATTTCCCTAATGGGCGCCTGCTGGACACGGTCTTTTCTGGCAATCCTTCCCCTACTTGGCAGGCGACCGCTCATGGATTGGAACTGCTCAAGAAAGGGGTTGTATGGAGAATTGGTAATGGCCAAAACATACGTATTTGGCGTGATCGTTGGATTGCTCGGGAACCTTGTGGGGGCCTTATCACGCCTAGAGGAAGGTGCCGATTCGGATGGGTCTCAGAACTGCTGAATCACCATGGGACCTGGGACTGAGATAAGATCGACCAATATTTTCTCCCTGTTGACAGAGTTGAGATTCAGAAGATTAGACGGTTTCCTCAGGCTGGGGAGGATTTCGTCGCGTGGGCGCCGGAGAGAAGTGGAGTCTTCACAGTACGCAATGCGTACAAATTAGCGAGTGATGATCTCGCAAATGGCAGAGAGGCATCGAGCAGCTCCAGACCGGACGGGACGCGTGACGGATGGAAGTTTATTTGGCAAAGCGCAGTACCACCTAAGGTCAGGTCTTTTGCTTGGCACTTAGCAACAAACTCTCTGGCAAACTATACAAATAAAGCAAAAAGAAATCTTGAAGTCTCACCTATTTGCCCGGTCTGCGGAAGGGAAGATGAAGATTCGTTCCATGTTTTTTGTTCCTGCAATCATGCTATCACTCTATGGAAAGCAATGGCGGAAGTCTGGGATCTCCCGAGGTACTCACAGATTAAAAATGTGGGTCGGGATTGGTTTCTAAACCTGCTATCTGAGGTACAGGATGACAAAAGGGTGTACATTATGATGCTTCTTTGGAGAATTTGGTTCCTGCGCAATGAGATGGCTCATGCAAAGAAACCACCCCCTGTTGATGTCTCGGTACGTTTTCTGAGCAGCTACTTGTCTTCGCTGTTGGCGATACAATCTGACCCTGACGGTGACCCAATTAAAGGCAAGACTCCAATTCAACCAGCAACCTCCCTACGGCTTATCCGAAGTGACCGAGAAGTTACAACGGTGAGCAAATGGGCTAAACCTTGTGCTGGCAGAGTGAAGCTGAATACAGATGCATCTGTACAGGGAGGTGTGGCAGGAGCAGGAATGGTACTCCGTAACCACGAGGGGACTGGTATATTTTGCTCATGTAGATGCATTTACTCGTGTGATGACATACTGGAAGCTGAACTACTAGCACTGAAAGAAGGAATTTTGCTGGCGCTACAGTGGAGTCAATTACCAATAGACGTTGAATCAGATTGTCTGGAGGCTGTCAAGATGATTAAAGAAGGAGGCGAAAACAAGTCAAAATATGTTTTCATTGTGAGAGAGATCATTGCTGCTTTAGGAGAAAGGGATTCTTGCATTACTCATGTTCATCGTTCTTGTAATAATGTCAGCCACGCTTTGGCTAATTTTGGTAGGATGCATCGCCGAACCCTGGTTTGGCTAGGTTCTGGCCCAGATGAGGCCCTGAAACTGATAGATCGTGAATGTAACTTTGTTTTATGAGTAATGCAAGAAGTTTTCGCAAAAAAAAAAAAATGGAGCTTTCGCTCTGGCGCTTTTTTTTTTTGAGACAACCCTCGGGCGGCTGAAATATTTTTTGTACTCTTGACGGCGGAAGGTTACTGGATGGGCCGTGTGGCAGATCGCAACGACACACAACAGTTGCTTCGCCACATGGGCTTCAGTAACTGTTGGGCCGTATATCCTGCGGGCCCAGGCCATGGCCGTGGAGGAAGTGCACGCAAATGCAACCCAGGCTGCCTTATTCCTTCGTTTCGCTGACCTTTCTTCCCGCCTGTCCGCCCAAAAAAGTTTCCCCAAGAAAATCACCCACCGAGCAGCAGGCCGCCATGGCGGAGGAGCAGATGGAGGAGGCGGCGTCGGCGTCGTCCGCGGCGGCCTCCGGCACGCCGTTCCAGCTCCAGTTCGACAAGCCCATCCCCTTCCAGGTATCTCGCCTCCCTTCCTTCTCCCGCTAGCCGAAACGCCCCCCGTCGCGCGCGAGCTCCTCGACGAGCTTCACCAATCGAGCCAATCTGCGCTGAAGCTTCTTCTGCATCGCCAATCCCCCCTGCCCCCCGCGTCGCTCCGCAGGGGCGACTCGGGTGGCCGAAAACCTAGCCCCGCCGCTGGCATTTCCCCGTCCCTCTCTCCTCCTTGTCGCCACCAGAGGGGTCCGCCGGCTCGCCGCGTGGGCTCCGGTGAAGGTGGCGCCGAGGATATTCTAGCGCCGCTCTCTCGCGGGGGGAGGCCTCGGACACAAGGCGGCCTCGCGGGAGGACACGGGCGGATTTGGGTTGGTAATCCAGGGGTGACCGTACCCTTTCCGCATGCCAACCGTTTGCTGAAATTCCTAAGAGGGATGGGCCGGGACCTAGTGGTTCCCTACTGTCACTTCGTGCGTCTGAGAGGGCTCTTGGCTGGGACTTAGCAGTGGATCGATTCGTCTGACCTCAACACGATCAGGAACCACGCTATTTTCATAATCTGGAGCGACAAACACCATACTGGTTTATCGAGTTTAGCTTTGGCATTTGCATCCAGTGATCCATTTTTCGGCCCTTAGACATGCTTGATTCATTCGATTTCTATTTTATACCCTATTCAGCAACATTCTATGTGCGGTGACGTAAACAGTCAGCTACATAGATCCGACAGTTAGCGCTGCTGAATATTTGACATCTTTATGTATTGCGGGCACCTTTTCCATTTTCTGTTATTTATTTATTTATTATAGATTCATATTAATATGATCCATTAGAAATTGACTTACACATGTTCTACTATTGTTAGATAAAATTGGCAGAGTGGAACCCAGAGAAGGATCTGCTTGCTATGGTTACTGATGACTCCAAGGTTCTCCTCCATCGCTTCAATTGGCAACGGCTGTGGACTATATCCCCTGGTTGCTACCCTCTCACCCCTTGGTGCTCATAATAAAAACGATGAGACATCTATCACATTATTATTTTTCTTTCTTTTTAAATGCTGAAAAAACAAATATAGTTATTGACATTTTCTCATGTTCGGTATGTTCAAAGTAGTACATGTCTTGTGTTGGGGTGCACCTTGTCTATTCAACAATAAGTACATAAGCACATATTTTGCAGTCGTATCCTAAGTAAAAGCCAGAAGCTTTGGCAATTTGTGTTTAGAAAAAGTGAGATCCCTGCTCCATGACAAACTCCACCTGCTGAGAATGCTGTCCGTTTTCTTTTGCAGTCTTATTATACTTGCACCCTTAGGGCCTCTTTGGAATGCAGGATTCTAAAAAAGGCAGATGCCATGACTTCCTGGACCTTACAGGAACTTGCAAACATGTCTCTCTAGACTTCCACAAAAAGTTTGCTGGAATTTAAAGATAAAGAATATGCATACAGGACACAAAGAATATTTTTCATAAGGTCTAACCCCTAGTAGAGATCCTTTAAAATTGGGATGTTGGAGAGCAACCCATAGAATTTTTGGTGGCCCCATTCCTTCGATCCAAAGGGATTCTGTACAAAAAAAATCCAATGGATTGAAATCCTACAAAACCGTATAAAAATCCTTCAACCCAAAGGGGCCCTTGATGTATGCTTTACTCAGTAGTTGAACTGACAGCGTCTGTTTTCAAGTTAAAATGGTAGCAGGCACTAAAATAGTAAAATGCTTATTTTTCAGGGAAGTGCATCACATCAATTTGCTGGAGTCCTGATGGTAAAATAGTAGCACTTGGTACAGAAGATGGTTTTGTTCTTTTGCATGATGTTGAGGTGTGTATGCTGAAAGCAATGGGTAGAC
Organism: Elymus sibiricus; assembly: GCA_039707655.1. Taxonomy (NCBI): domain Eukaryota; kingdom Viridiplantae; phylum Streptophyta; class Magnoliopsida; order Poales; family Poaceae; genus Elymus; species Elymus sibiricus. Next base: position 386,419,252 of record CM077673.1, on the reverse strand, counting down.
ATTATAGACGCCTTCCTTTTTGTTGCCGGAGATTTTTTTTCATACTTCATGCAAACCTGAACTCTGCATGGTTCCTTATAATTTGCTAATGACACTGTTCTCATTTTGACCTTCATAACTTTTGACTTTTATGTATGGAATTATTAGGAGATCACTGGGGGTACATGCTCCCAAGAAACCTCTGAGACAACTATTTGCATACATAAAGGCATCTGGATCTTCCCATAAAAAATAGTGTCTCAGTAATATAATGAAGTGGTTAGTTTATGCTAAAACCAGACACATCGACACAGCACATTTCGAATTGCTTTATTTTCTGTTGAGCACCATTTCTAATTTGTAATCTGTTGCAATTTCATCGTAACTGAATTTGCAATATCATTTTTTTATCATTGTGTGTTAGTAGTTATTATAAAAACTCCTTATATGATTTATGTTTTGACTCTTGTGCAATTTGTGATTTTGTATTACTCTTCAAACAATCTTGCATGCTATCACAGTTTATTTGTTACTTATATTTACTTTACCATTTCGTGTATGTATAAATAATGTGAGTGCTAATTGCAGAATGGGAAGATGTTACGAAGTATAAAATCTCACGATGTTGCCATTGTATGTCTGAATTGGGCAGAAGATGAACCTCTATCAAGGGTATATTTATTCCCTTAAAAACATTTACTATATTTACTCAATATATTATTTGTCAAATCACATATAGCTTGCATCTTATTGAAAACTATTCAGTGAAACTTGCAACTGGAGATGATCAACTGCATGAATTTTGCACTTACTGAGAATAGTATAGGATTTCAGTGAAAAAGTTCCTTACTAGAGCCCTCTGCTATTTTATTTTATTTTGACCATGGGGCCCTCTGCTAATTACTGCAGACTGACAAGGAAGACTTGTTATCTTATGAAGACCGCACTACACGTTTCTTTCCTCCTGCTCCCGTGATGCCTAGGATAGGTGGGCTCAATTCGGGAGATACTGGTCTTGCAGATGATAATGAAGAAGCCATTCAGGCATTTTCAAGTGCTTCGTGTCAATGTTTTAATATTCTGTGCACTGGTGATAAAGATGGTTGCATTTGCTTCAGTATTTTTGGAATATTTCCAGTTGGAAAGATAGTAAGTAAACACAATAACTGAATGCTCTACATTTACAGTCAATATAATCAGCTATCCATTCTTTCTTCTGATTCTCAAGGTTGTTCTTATCATTAATACCCTTTTGTTACTTTGACAGCAAGACCCGTATACTTTAACAGTAAATATGATATATGAAATAGTTATTTCTGTAATATTTTTATGATCTATGGATATTGACAAACTGTTGCGTACCTTTTGTCTTTGTAAATCATTAGTTCTGGGGCATACCCTGGCAGTAATGAGTTTATCATTGATATTTCAGAACATAAATAAGGTTCCAATCCATGTACAATCCTCTGGAAAAAGAACCAGCTACCGACTTCAGGATGTTTCCATAAGCAAGGTCATTAATTCTTCACTTCTTAGGTTCTTATGCACGTGTCAGTCTGCTGGATATGATATTCTGAGCAATAGTTGTTCTTAATATCAGGTCTCTTTATCAAGAAATCTGCATCAGTTGGTTCTTCTGTGCTCCGGAAAGCTGATTAATACTGACAACCTTTCTCTCAGTAATGATATTTCTGTTGGGGTACATTGTTTGCACCTTGATACCTCTATCTTTTCCAACAGGTAATGACATACCAATTCCATTGCCTTTTAATGCCTTCTGTCCTTGTTCCGAAACCATATTCTTCTTGTGGTCTTGTATGAAAGCAAAAATAGATCCACAAAAGGTGCTAGAATAACACATTCACTGGCACCTAAATGATTGAACTCTGACGGTCCAATTGATTGATCTTAATAACTAATTATTTTCATTGGCCAAGTGGAAATATCTTAGGCTTTTGTTGTTCCCTAAAATATAGCAGCAGTATTTCAGTACTAAAGTTTGTAAGGATATTGACTGCGGTGCTGTTCCTACTAAAATTGAATAAAGATTTTCTTATTCTGTTTGTCTTATCACCAATAAATGTTTAAAGGAAAAATGAGCTACATCAGGTGTCTCAACAAGCGTCAAGTATTCAAGATCTGGTCGAAGTTGTCCGTGCTTCCATATCTATGATGTCCAAACAATGGTCGAATGCTATGAACTTATTTCATGAGAAATTTAGTGCCTTGCCTTCTCTGCTTACTGCCCATGGTATGATTGATTTCTTTTGAAGCTATAACCATCAAGCATCACATACCTTTATTTTTCTACGTTGGTCTAAGTTTTTGACCTTTTACAGGGATGGAATCTAGCTCCGAGGATGAGTTTATGAGCCTTTTGTTTGGGACACATACAAGTCCGGCTCTACATCAATTTCTAGTCAGCTCCCTTGGTGAAGCGGTATTTATTGCTACTGCCATAACTTGCATACCTTCTTTTCGTAAATAACCTGTCTAAACTTGTTATTTTATATATGAAAGGGTCTCAAGAGGATAGCTAAGACTATTGAAAGTGCTGGAAAAGAACTTCGTATTGTTGTCAGTGAGCATCTTCAGGTCAGCTACTACATACTGATGCCACGGCAACATATCATTGGTACTATTGTCTGTATTTTTGGTTCACTTCTAATGGATACTATAAAGTTTGTTAGGCAACTTCACGTCTTTCTGCTACAATTAGTTAAGTTGTTAGTGTTTTACTAATTAGGTGACTCAGTTAGGTGACTCAAACCAGGAAGAACTGTTAGCATTGGTGGAATACCATAGTCATGTCTTCCTTATATCACAACATTAAAGCCATAGCTCACTAATTGGAGGTCAACCCATCTCGTTTGGCTAGACTAAACATGTGTTATACCTGTAACCTGTTCCAAGTTTCTGTAATTAAAATTGAGTTGCTTGCTAACATGTTCTTTATTTATAGCCTGCAGTCGAAATTATTTCATTCAGACTTGCAGAACTGAGAGGCCTTGCAAGATGGCGTTCACGATTTCAGAACATTGGGTTAGATGAAAAGCTTATGGATGGTGTAACTGAGAGGGTAGGGATGCTAGTTGTGCAAGTTGAGCGCTTTTCAAGGGTTGCAGCTACTGTTCTTTATCTGGTACACTTTTATTTTTCTTGTTTCATGTTTTCTCAAATTTTGTTGAAAATCGGGACTCTGTGTCATCTTAAAATGAGGCTCCGTCCTGAACAACTGCGCATATCATTTCCTTTTTTTGTGTGCATATTTAGTTACGGTTAGTGATGATGATGTACCTTTGGGAGGTTACCATGTAGTAACTTCCATTGATCCATTGACTTTCCAGTTTCAAAATTTCTTCAGCTGGGTTTTGAAGTGTGTTAAGATATTGTTAAGTGAACCAACCGATCAAGTTCCATCCACAAACAGGTTTATGTCTTTCTTTCCTATTGTCCTCTTCATTCTCATGGCATGAACTTTGTTATTAACTAGCAGTTGATCATCTTCTGTAGTGAACTTGTGGTGATTTTTCTGAAGTTTCTTCTTAACAAGGATCCAATCAAACAGTTACTTGAAACTGATCAGATATTTGAGTGGGATATGTAAGTAGCATGCTAGTTGTTGTTTATGTTTGTTATTGATTTATTGGTCTTTATTTACACTATCTGTATAGATTTGAAGATTTGTGGTACCTATTTGCAAGTTATTATCCACCCATTTATAAACATAGGTGCATGGTTATTCATATGCCCGGATGGGTTCTACTGTTGTACTATGGAAGTTTTCGTAGATGCAGTTTGAAATTTCTTGTATATTACGTGTCTTGGCGTTGCTAACTGCATGGCTTATTTTTAAAGAAGAAACATAAAAAATCATTCCTGCATGTATGTACCTTTGTACTGTGGTAGTTACCTATTCCCAAGTTGGGATGATGTGTTGCTATGTTATTTAATTGTGTTGAACACACTTTTTCAGTGATACTGCGAAACATGTTGAGCAGCTAGTAGTGTTTGGAGGATTTGCAGACACTCAATTTTTGGAGAAGAGTTTGGCCAAGCAATTTAGCGAGTTGGAAGAAAGGTAAATCATTTTATTGTTTAAAATTATTTGCCAGTACATGTGTCTCGACTCAGTGTACTGTCAGTCAAATCTTTATGTATTCACTTTCTACAGACATAATAACTTCAAACATGCTCTTTGTTACTTAAAAATAACTGTTCCTTCTGCAAAGCAATTTTATGCTATGCTAACAACTCTATATCCCATATTTTTTAGCTTGAAGGAGGCTTTCTTGATGCCATTCACTACTATATCTTCACAAATACATTGTCAAGGATTGCTTCCTCTTTATCCTGTTACCTCATCCGATGCCTTGTCATCAACCAGTACTCCAGCATCAATTGCGTTCTATAAGGTTTATGTTCCCCGAATGTGAACATGCTCATTGCTTATTTTCATGTTTTTCTGCAACTTATTCTGTACATGCTTTGCATTGGGTCCATGATCTGTTGCTTTTCAAAGTCCTAACTGATTCCTCAAAATAGCAGGATAAAGATTCTCAGCATAGTGCTTCTTCATATAGCTCGACTGACTACATATGTTTCAAGATACCTGATGGATTGTTAAATTTAAGAAATTTCGTTGCTGTGATAAAGGACTTGTGCAGCTCACGTAGTACCTCCAGTATACCATCACCTTCAGGTTTTCTGTTGCATATACCTGTTGAATACGAGTGTGTTGATCTGTCTCTTTACAAGGTATTCACTGTTATAATTATTGAAGCAATACTTTGCTTTTGTAAAGCACTTTGCATATCTTAGAAAAGAAAACGGTTATTCACAGGACAACCAGGTGGTTTTACTACTTAGTGGAAAGTCCAGTTCTGAAAGTGCTGGGAGATCTTGGATGGTTATGCTGCAGACAGAGAACCTCTCTTTTTCACAGCTCTCAAGAACATTCCCTGCAAATTACTACAATCTCCAACAATTGGAGGTACGGATTTTCTTCAATGAGAACAGCATGGGAGAAACCTACTGAAATATGTTACTACAAAAAATAAACTAGCCACATTAGTAGTAATTAATCACTGCAACAAGATAAACAAAACTGCACTGGATCTGTAAATTGGTCCATTGACAAGGAGATGCTTGTTGAAGCTGACTTTACTTTTTTGCTGGCAAATGGTAGTAGCTCTAATTTCCTGCCATGAACATGTATAGGTGCTGGAACTCCAATTGGATACAGATTATGGAAAAGTTCGTAGCATCCCTCACCCTTTGTCTACTCCACTGGCAGTCAGTGGTAGGTGGAGTGTTTATTTCTGCACATGATTTTTAGTTGGTATTCATTTCACATAACAAGTAATGTCTGGATCTCGCTTTTCCTCAATGTTTACAGCCTCAAGAGGAGTGGCTTGTGTCTTCTCGTCGCGGAGGCATGCTTTGGTCTATATCCTTGATGAGGACGAAGACGAGGATGAAGATGAAGTTTCTGAGATGGAGTGACCGTGGTACAACACCAGCAGCTTCAGCTCGCCGTGTAGCAGAAAAGATTGTGGAATTGCACTGTCCTGCGATAAAAACAGATCATAAGTAGCTGCCAGTCACAATGAGCAACCCGCGGTCATGATCACTGGGAGTTTAGCGCAAGACATGTTGTAACTTTCTTGCCTCCTATCCCCACGGCTATGCAAATGCTTGTTCTGATTTTGATTTCTGAATATGTGTTTGATCGCCCAGCTACTGCAGCTAAAAGGTGGTGGTACCGGCACCGGCTTGGTCAGGCCCGAAACTCACATTTCGGGTGTACATCTGCAGAGTGAACTTAGGACTGTACTCTGTAAATGGTGGTGTTGTAACTAGTTTTGCTGTTAGGGCATCTCAAATAGTTTGTATGTAGTCTTGTTGGTAAAATTGTCCATGTCATCAACCAACAAAGGATCATACAACTACTCCAATGGTTGCATCTATACTATCCAATAGGAGAAGAGAGAATAAATGCAATTGCTCTCTACATAGCCTTGGAGCTTGTGCAAGAGCTGTTGGTTAAACTACATACAGCTTTCCTCTCTCTCCTCATTTATTTATTGCCATGTCATCATATATCCTAGGTGGCAAAGTTTATCAACAATTATCTTACAGCCATTGAAGATGCCCTTAATTGTGTGAAGTTGGTGTGTTGGTAGGTTACTATGCATGGTTAGAGCTTTTATGTAACACCGGGACAGGACTGAAGCGAAGTCATCTGGGCATTGGCCAGCTCACTCGTTTACAGCTTTGAAGCGAAGTCATCTTGGCATTTACCAGTTCACTCGTTTCACAGCTTTGAACGTCTCACAACCTTGTAGTAATAAATTGCATCCCTGTTTCTCCCTCGCACTCGTGGTTGGCCTCATCCGTCACATGCGCATCATCACCAATTAAATGAGCTGAGGCTTACAAGGGAGTGTGGTTTGCCCTTGAGAAGAGTGTACAAAGCCTCTCACTGGAATATATTGTTGTGTGGTCATGTGTAAAGTTTTGTTTCGTGTTGCTCTATATACGTTGGTCATGTGATTATTTTGCTCTATATTGCAATGTGTTGATCACGTGCTTGTATTGCTTTCCTAGCTTGGCCTTACGGTGTTGCTGTACAACAATGGCGAGGGCACACCATTTACGATGCTTCGCCGTTGGAGCAAGTTGAATGGGCAATGCAATTGGAGTGACATTGTCAATTAGGAGAAATGTACCAAGTGCAATGAGCTCAAGGAGGAAAAGAAGGAGTTTGACGCGTTCATGGAAATACAAAAGAAGAAGATGGAGCTCGAGTAGAGGGAGCTTGCAGTCAAGAAAGCGTAGGCGGAGCAAAATTGATCACCAACTGCGTGGCGACATCTACCCACGCTATGCGAAAAAAAACGGGGCAAAAAACGAGTCATTCGGTTTGGACATCCGGTCCTTTTGTTTGTTTGAGGGATGAGGATTGTGAAACTTGTTGCATTCGGACATCCTTATTTGATGGACGTGGATTGTGGAACTCATTGCATTTGGACATATGGTGCTTTTGTTTGCAAGTACTAAATGTATCGTTTGCTATTAAGATTGAGTAAATTTGACATAGTGAAGAAAAGAGGGGGCCAAACGTATGGGGGATTTTTGAGGGATATTGTTGGATGGCCACCACCCGGCTGGATGTCCGCTCGCATGTCCGAATATGTCTGCAGACATTTGAGGGCGTATTATATGTCAGTTTCTTAAACTACAGTAAATTATGAGTCATTTTCACTGCCAAGTGAGCCATTACAAACTCCTAACAAGCTAAAAAGAGAGATCAAACGTAGGGCGGCGGCGGGGGGGGGGGGGGGGTCAAACTTTGTTTGTACATTACAATTTACATCCCAGAGACAAAAACCAGAAATGACAAGTCAAAACACATGGCCTCTTCTAGCAAATGACTAGGAGAAATAGCCGCAATATGGCAATCCATCATCTATCACTAGAGTTCATCAAAGGGCATAAGCCTTGATATAGAAGTAGAACAGCAGCCAGTCACACGGTTTGGTCTCACATCAAACTATGGAGGGGATGCCGGACATGCGAGCCTTGACATGACGGGAGGCGGACCTAGGGTTTCCCCTGGTGCTTGAAGAGGGGTGTAGAGAGGCCATAGCAACGCCTCCAAGGAGGGGACGACACTTGCTAGTGCCACCACTGCCAGCACCGACAAGCCGAGCACGGATTATTTTTCTCCCTGGCCCGAGCAATCCCATAGCCACAGATCAGGAACCGGGAATCGAAGTCAAGTGTAGGTCGAAGCCTAGCACACGAAGGGGAGGCACGCCGGACACACGAGCATTGACATGACGGGAGGCGGGGCAGCGAGGTGGCCAGAGTTGGGGGGGGGGTACGAAGCCGATGCATGGGATGCGACGACGACGCTGGCAAGGCAGGAACTGGAAGGGACACAACTCTGGATCGTCGGGGCCGAGGCCGTCAGCGACCGGCAAGCCATAGGGGTTGAGGGAGACACGACCTGTAGAGCGCCGTGGCCGGGGTGGCACCGGAAGATACACCAACAACCATGGACCCAGAAAACACAGGTCCAAGGTCGTCCGGTCCGGAACCGCATTGACAATAGTCCCACCACAAGGGCACAAGCGCCCGCTGAATGCCAGACTGACGCAGCACAAGGGACGACCACCGCTGGGGAGGCACCATCGGAGACACATCAAAATCCACAACCTTTGGAGCCTTGACAACCGGATCAGGGGAAGAACGGACGCCGCAGCAGCGCCACCAAGAGCGGCCAACTAGCCGAGAAGCTCTGCCACCAACCACTCATGATCAACGCCGGCAGGAGTAAGGAACGCCGGTGAGTGGAAGGACTTTGCGGGGATCTGCCGTCAGATCTGATGCGGGGCTTAGGAGAGGAAGGGCCTCGTCGGCAGGCGCATGCAGCACTGGTGGCCAAGTGAAGCAGATGGACGAGGGAGACACACCGGCGCAGGGCGAGACCGCCTGTGGGGGAAACAATCGGCGAGGGAGACGAGCGGGAAGGACGAGGACAATAATTGAGGCAAGGTGAGGCGCCCCGCCGCCACCATCCTAGGAGCTGGTGCGGGCTTCGCCGTCTGCTCCTCCGGTGGCGGCGAGGTGGGAGTAGGGGCTCGGAAAGGGGCTGCAGTGGCGCGGTTGGGTTCCCCCGCCCCCGTCAGGGAGGGCGATGCGGGGGTCGTGGGTTTCCTCATGGTTTTTCCCTTGCCTCTGAATTTTCTTCAAACTAATATCTTTAATTTGTTTAACATAAACGAATATTCCAAGTTACTATTGTTGATAGACAATGTGATATTAGCGTCACATGTGAAACACCAAAACAAACATCAGCAGAGTCTTTATACTTCCGCAACAACCACCCCCCTCTTTTTGAATTGTTTGGATTGCTTACCGTCGCCACCGCCGCCACTCTCAAATCCCTAGCACGCTCCAATAGAGAGGGGAAAGGGTTGCGTGGTTCCGCCCAAGTTTGGGAGCCGGTTAGGCTCAACCAACTCATTTGAGCCTCATTTGTCACGCCAGATGCATTTTCGCACGACTGTTCGCCAATTCGAAGTCTGCCTCATGTAGCCACATGGAACGAATAGCGCCCCCCACTTGACATAATGATGCAAAGCTTGAAATGGGTAAAAACTAGCAGAACTTGCTTAAATAGGATAAAAGATAAAACAGTTTTTATACCGAAGAGTAAAAAGTATCGCAAACTGACACTTAGGGGGTGGAATTTGGAATTCACTCTTAATAATTTACGGCACTAAGGGAAACCAGCAGGACCAAATCAATCTCCTTCCTCTCATAAATATGACATCAGAAATGTATCTAGAATTCTAAAACAGCGAGCGCTGAGTCATATCTGAATGACTTCCTCAGGAGGTTCTCTCTTGAGGCGAGCATTCTTCTTCGGCAGGAAGACATCTGTCAGGACTGTCTTGGACTCGAAAGAAGCAGCAAATATTTCCAGTGCCTACATTTAAAAAGTACAATACATGCACAAACACACACAAAACGAAAAGTAAATCACCAGCCGATCAAGTTGAGAAAAACCAACACACAAAACGCATGGTCCTTGATGCCCAACAGCGAGATCGTGGCAAAAAAAGAGGCCGAAGTCACCGTCAGGTCGTCCGCGACAGTGTACATGGCCACAGGTAGTGGCGTGGTCGTCGGTGGTGCGGCCACCAAGGTCCCGTTGGTTTCGGAGGCCAGCGTCATAGCCTTGGTCATATAACCTAGGCAAGTAGGGCAGACACTGTTACGTCTCACCGATAGATATCCACAGCCGCGACTTTCACACGTGAAGTACGCGACGTTGTAGTTGCTGAGCTGCGTGCCCAGCAGCTGCTGCAGGAGGGGGAGCGTGGCGGGGGTGACGGCCGGGCTAAGGCACCGCTCCTTGCTCTTGTAGTTTGCATCTAGCTTCTCCACGCTGCCGAGCACGTTGCCGATGCTGCCGACCATGCGCTCCTTGGTCAGTAGGTCGACGGCGGTGCCCAGCGGCAGGGACAGGAGGCCGGCGAGGAACTCCACGACGTCGCTTCTGGCCTCGGCGAAGCACACCTTCTGAGACTTGGCGTCGATCATGAGCTTCATCGATAACTCCATAGTAGGCATGCTATTCTGTTCATAAGTTCAATTCAAACCTTCTAAATGAGCAACGTTAATTGACAAGAAAACATGCATTTCTGTATCATCAAAAAGAAGATGATTTTTCCAAGAATTAAAGCAGATCGATGGAGCAATACCATTTTTCTAAACTGCAACACAAAGAGATCTCCGCGTGAGCAGACAATTTCAGATCAGTGGATAATATCAAATGTAACCCACAAGCTAGGTACAAACCACTAGATAAACATTTTTTAACGAAACAGCATCCAGCACATCAGAGTACCAAGTATGATTAACAATTGATATTCTTGTAATACCTGTTGTAACTGCCTACTGGCCTTTTTGAGTAATATATTCAGGTGGGGATGCTCTCCCCCCGGTGATTGTTCAAAAATAATAATTAACAATTGATACTCACGCTACTGACGATGACGACGATCGAGAACAATAGGAGCATGAACCAAACTGAACATGCGATGTGGAGATACTCCCTCCGTTCCTAAATATAAGACATTTTAAATATGTCTATATACATCCGTATGTAGTCTATAGTGGAATCTCTAAAATGTCTTATATTTAGGAACGGAGGGAGCACATCGGTAGCTTCAACAATGAAACATGCACACATCAGGCAGAATCGGGGTCAGGGGCAGACCGTAGTCATCGGAAAAGCAGCGGCGTCTCCCGAAGCAAGTTGGCCGTAGAGGAGGAAGTCGCTCAGACTGACAGTGGTGTGACAGATGCTCGCCGCCGCCGCACATTGGCGAGGAGGATTCCTTGTTGACATGAAAGCAATCTGGAGTCAGGACGACGGCTCAACAAGGTCGATGAATACAACGTCACATAGAGATTGTTGGAAATATATTAGCTAATGTTAAGTAACAACTGAACACAGAATAAATGGTTGAGACCAGATCTACTACTTCACGTTTTCATTTGTGATGCGATTCCGGTAAAAGATTTCATTAAAACGAGTTTGGAAACAAAATTCACATAGACAAGGATCGAGTTAGTCATGCAAAACAAATCACATGCAGCAGCAACAGCAAGCGATCACGCACGCAGCAGAATCAGGTAGGGCAGGCAGATTTCAATCACCGCCTGGCGAGTAGTAGGTACAATGACTTGGAAATGAAATCGGAAGAAAGCAAAAGGTAGTTGGAAGGAGATCTATGAAGTGGCTCACATCACATTCACAGCGTCGCGCCGTCGCCTTTGTTGCCCGCCGCTGCCGGTTGCCGGCGAGGAGATCAGTAGGGGTCAGGGCGACCGGCCAAACGAGGGTTTTGCCGCTGCACCTGCACGTGAATGGCGGGACCTGTTGGGCTATTTATGCCACCTGTAGGGGTCGGGCTCTCCTGCTGGGTTCCCAGCACGCACTATCGTGCAGGGCGAACCAGCGCCCAGCACGTGTCCTGGTGGACCCCACCACTTAAACAACCCAGCGTATCTCTCTAATTGCAGTTAGGTTCCAGAAAATCAGCAAAACGACATGTTTCTCTCCCGCCTTACAACAGATTGCCGCCAAAATCTCTTTCGTGGCTTCATCCTTTCTCCTACCAATCTATTCCATTGCTAATTGTTGCCCCTGGATCACAGGAGAATAGATCAAGATTGATAGAAATTTATCCTCTGCGTGGATCAACATCTACGGTGTTCTTCGGCATGGACGGAGCTCCTCGCACTTCATCGTCCGGAGGCATGTTCTTGTGCCTGGAATGTACAGATTATCAACACTCTTGATCATACGAAGGTGATAAGATTAAAAGAAACAAACAAACAAAGAGTTGAATCTATGACATGCAAATTACTCCTTCAGAAATAGCTCCCCGTACTTCATGTTCCGTAGCCCCGTTTCTTTCAAACACATGCAAATTAATCCTTTGGAATTGCATTATAATTCTGTTAGTGATGATCACTCCTACGATGTTGCGCACATTATGCATCAGAGTACCACCTAAGTTTATTATAAATTTTACTGCATGAGATTTCTCCTTTGACATATTCTCCTTTTTGCTAACTCTAATGATAGAGATTACTGTATCAAAGAAAAAGATCAATATTTTGCTAATGCTCCTTGTGTGAATATCGTGTGATTTTCAGGTTTCACTAAAACCAGGACTGTGAATATCGTGTGATTTTTTACTCTCTGTGTCGTCCATGAACTAATTAGTATATGATAATTTTTATGTTGTGTAGATCATGAGACCACAAATGTGGGAGAGGCAGGTGGAAATACAAATGATTTTTACATCAAAAGGTTAAAACCAGAGATAGGAATGGAATTTGAGAATGACGATATAGCATATGAGTTTTAGAATACATATGCAGGACATGTAGGTTTCGGTGTCAGGAAATCTTGGCATGATAAATCCTCGACGACTAATGTTATTCGAACAAAGAAATTTGTATGCTCAAACGCAGGTTACAAGGACAAGAGCAAGGAACAATGTCAGAGGAAGCGAGCAGATACAAGAGTTGGTTGTCTGGCAGAGATAACCATCAAAATAAGTGCTAATGGAAAATATGTTGTAAGCAGCTTTGAGGATGCTCATAATCATGAACTCGTAACTCCAAGCAAAGCCCATCTACTGCGATCCCAGAGAAGAATTACAGAAGGTCAGAAGGCCCAAATTGACATATTGAATGATTCAGGTATTAGACCAAAATCTGGTCATGAAGTGATGAGTAGACAAGCAGGGGGTCGACAGTGTCTTAGCTTCGGTCAAAAAGATTATAAAAATTATCTCCGATCAAAGCGTATGCAATCAATCCAAGGAGATACAGGTGCCATTCTTCAATACCTTCAGGACAAGCAGATGGAAAATCCTTCCTTTTTTTATGCTATACAAGTAGATGAAGATGAGATGATAAACCAATATATTCTGGGCAGATGCAAGATCAATATTAGATTATCACTACAAGGCGAGCAAAATCAGGGCCATCACAGACAATTCAAAAGTGCTCTGATGATGAAGATGCAAGAGTTGTGCTAGCTAGACAGTATGGATCACTATGCCGCACTTACAATAACATTTTGAGCAAAGCAGCAGCAAACAAAGAGGCATATGCACTACTGCAAAGTATGTCAATTGAACTAATGGAAAAGGTGGACCAAATTTTACATGGAAATCAATCAAAAGATATATCACCAAATCATGAACAAGCAGAGAAGCAACCAGTTGAATGCAACATTGAGAATGTAGTCCAAGCACAGGGAATAAAGAGAAAAGAACAAGGAAGTAGCAACAAGAGGATTAAATCTGGACTGGAACTGAACAATAAGAATAAACGTAATACGAAAGGTATGGTATTGCACAAGAAATAGCTACATAAATATCTGGTCATGTTATTGAAATAGATCTAACAAATTCTTTTGCAAATAGGTCAAGGAGCAACATGCAAGAATAAGAGTGGTGATTGTGCTTCTGCATCATCTGGAGCAAATCCTAGCACTCAACCAAGTCAGGTATAATTTTATTAGTTAATCGCTAGAAATTAAATGAACATGCACATGTCATTCACTTGTATTGACTTTTGGATCAACATTGTATCTAGAGTTCCCAAATGTTATCGGACTCGGGATGGCCAACATCTAAAAAATGACCAGCTGCCAATTAAGGTATTGTTCACTTACATGTCATATTCCCAATTCAAGTTTATATCTCACAAGAAATCATTTCTTTGTTCTTCCAGGTCTTGGGTAGCCAATCAAGTCACATACAAGATAAACACTTCTAAATAGCTCTATATAAACTTTGTATCTCAGGATTGCTCTACAAAACAGTTACCTTGCGATGTAATAATTTATCTTACCATTCCTTTTGATGTTAGATGCACAATGGTTTTATGCTCAAATAAAGATATATACATGAATATGGATTAGTTGCTGGTTATTCCTTTTGATATGTTAGATGTGTAACTGTGGTTTAGTTTTCCAATTAAATGTGGTCTTGGGCACTACATTTACTAAAAAGCGCTTTCACCAATTTGTGATTTCCTCTGTACTGTGCTATTGAAAAGCAGAGAAGCAGAGAAGCAGAGAAAAATGGATAGCTCTCATAGTCTCATACTTCAAAGTTCAGTACGATAGCTAGTTACCTACCAGTATAGAGGTAGATACTAGTACAGAGGTAGATGAATTAATGAATCTTGACGCACCTTTGCCTGTTGAGTCTGCATCGAGCTCGCACCCTCTAGTGCGACTGCGCGGCATCTCGGCCACCGGCTGACCGCGCAGCAGTTCCACCATGGCACCATCTCCCAGGGAGCGGGCCGGCCAGAAACTTGGCCTGGCCTTGGGTGCGCCGGAGACGGGCAGCACTAGCCGCGACGGCTCCCATCTTGCCGCCGGCCAAGGACACGGCCGGGCGTGCCGCAGCGCGCCTGAGGCGAGCAGAGCTAGCCGCGACGGATCCCATCTTGCCTCCAGCCAAGACCACGGCCCCAGGCAGCGCAGCGTGCCGGAGGCGAGCGGCGCTAGCTAGCAGCGACGACTCCCGCCTCACCGCCTTCCAACCCTACGGCTCCGGACGGCGAAGCGCGCCGGAGACAGGCGCGCTAGCCGCGACAGCTCCAGTTCACTAAGCGCGTCGGAGACGGGCGGCGCTAGCAGCGACATCTCCGGTCTTGCCGCCGGCCATGGCCCGGACGGCCGATTTCACCTCGTCATAATCCTCCCTCGCAGTGGAATCAGTGGCTGTGGAATAGGGAGTGGCAGCAGTAGTGTGCTCGGGTAAGGCAAAGAAAAAAATTATTTTCAGTAAAATAGGAAAAGGAAAACGTTTTATTGAGTGTTGGGGTCCACCGGGACACGTGCTGGGCGCTGGTTCGCCCTGCACGATAGTGCGTGCTGGGAACCCAGCAGGAGAGCCCGACCCCACCTGTAGAGACCTAGTTGTGGCCCACTAAAGGCCGGCACCTCTTGATCGAGGCATATAAAATTATGACCCACTAAAAGTCTCTGTTCTACACACCAACCTGTGGTTAGATGGTTAGAGGGACTGTGGTATCCCCAGCCCACCAGGGTTCAAATCCTGGTGCTCGCATTTATTTCTAGATTTATTTCAGGATTTCCGGCGATGCACATTCAGTGGGAGGAGACGTTCCCGTCGACGACGAGGTGCCTACGGTGACTTCGTAAATTTCAAGATGATATGCCGGCTCAGTCTCTCGGAGATGCTCATAGGGGTAGGGTGTGCGTGTGTGCGTTCCTAGGGGTGAGTGTATGCGCGTGTATATGAGCGCTTGCGTCTGTATTGTGTTAAAAAAAAGAAGTCTATAATTCAAAAAAATATCAGTCTATAATAAAAAGAAAAAACAAACATATGTAAATATATACGTATATAATAAAAAGTTCCTAATTTTAAAATGAAGTTTTCCGGAAAGGAAACTCAAAACGAGACACCCACTGTCAATGTTCAAAACTGCAAAAAAGTTCCTAATGTAAATATATACGTATGTCCTCAACACGCTCCTGCTTCCATGATTCGAGAATTTTCTGATGCTGTCGGCATCTTTTCATATGAACTACAGTTACCAAATGAATTCATGGAATCAAGCACTTTGTCGATGGCAGATGCTTGTGTGCCCCAATGCGCAAGATTACGATGTTCGTCTTCTGAATGCGGCCCACGCAGTACAATGTCTCCACCTGGAATCAGAGAATTCATGACTACCCAAGGAGTCCTTGCAAGAGAGCTGATCCTGTTCCATCAGATTGCTATGTGAACAATTATCTGCTTGAGGCTCTTAAGCATTTTTCGCCAACATTGTCGCACATTGGGACTGCAATGCTCTTTCAAAACCGAGTCCGGGATCTGTTTTAGTGCCATCACTAGTACTGAGGTGCGTTATCAGGTCTTTCAACGCATCCGCCCTGAATCGATGTGAATTTTGCTGAAGTAGATCGCTCCATTGCTGTTCATTCATCTCGACTGAAGCCGCAGACATGGTATTCATGAGATGCAGTGTCCTTCCATGGTTTCTTTCAGCAATACTTTGGCAAATATTTTCAGTGAACAGCTCTACGTCAGGGATTTCTCCTCTTTCAAGTATTGAATCAAGTACATGCTCCACCAATTAGGGCTGCAAAACAAAAGCACAATGAGTAAATGATTCTGCACTTGGTCACCTTCGGTGCCCTCTCTTGAGGCCAGATACACAAAATAGGACAAACTTGAAGAAGATCTGCTAGTGCAAATTGAAAATAAATTTGGATATGGAAGAAATAAAAACAACTTGGATGATGATGACAATGACGATCATTATAAGGTGGAGTTTCAGGTGCCACATTTCTTCTGGGAGGTCTGCTTCTATGCTTTCCGGGAAGTTTTTTGCACGAAAATTGAAGCATATCAATGGCTCTGATTAGAGGTGTTAAACAACCAGCTTAGTGCGAGCAAAGGGTAGTTTCGTCCTTTCGTCCCACTCAACCTTTAGTTCCAAGTGGCCCGTTCAGTTTTCAGCGAAACCACGATCCAAAAGAAAAAAAAAAGCGAGCCACGATCTCTCCTCGACCCCACCTGTTCCTCGCCGCGATTTCCTCCCCGTCGCTTCCTTGCCGGCAGCCCCGGATCATCCTGCAGCCCCTTACGTGGTCTCCTTCTCGCACGCCGCCGGCCGGTCTCTCCTCGCCGGCAGCCCGGGGTCCTCCTGCACCCTCCTACGCTGCCTCCTCAACTGACGCCGCCGGACGTTCTCTTCCTTGGACGCGGCCGGCCAATCCTACCCCAACGCCGCCGGCCCTTCTTCCTTCTCCAACGCCGGTGCGCCTCCAACTTTCGAGCTGCTGGCCCCGTTGCCGGTCTTACATGGACTCTGACAGGTGCGTTTCTTCTCTCATTTAGAATTTCTGTATTTGGTAAGAGCTTCGAGAGATACTCTGTAATAGAAAAACAGAGTGTTTTCCTCTCTTCTAGGATAAACAACCCTGTAGTGAAAGTAGATTTAGCTACTTGATAAGAATTCGTCCACCAGAATAAACAGCAACATTAGTTGTTTCCATCTGCTTCATCTATTCTCTGACTATTATTGTATGTTACTGTATTTTTTTTCCATGAGCAATTTTGTATGGCTCACAAAATCAGCGAGTGGTTAAGACTTGAAATTAAATAGCCTAGATTGATGCTTGGCCACCAGAAGGTGTGTGGTACTGGGTTTACAAGAGCTTGAATAAGTTACACATCAGGCTCTCTTGATAGGAATACCAGTGAAAAGTTGTTAATAATTTGCACCCTGAAGGCTCAATCTTTGCTCTGTATACAAGCTTTTTGCAAATCCTAAAATAACACTTGGTAGGGACTGTTTCAACTTTACAATTACATCAAGTGCAAAATTTGACAATTATAAAAGCTGATGGAAACAACTAATGGAAACAAAATTTCATGTTGGGAAATGAATGAACTTTCCTAACCTTGATGTCATTGCACAGCAGATTTGAGTGTACCCTTTCTATGAGCTATACATCCTTTGCTATATGTAGTTCTTTGTTGTCTTTTTCATATTTTCATTTCTGCTGCTAGCAGTGAAGATGGGTTGGGTGATTTGCATGGTGATTTATTTGGATACAATACGTCTGACAACCACAACATGGAGGTTAGATTGTTATGTTATAATTGGTTTACTTATGTTGATGTTTATGTGTGATAGGGATAGAAATCATTATGAACTGAACTGATAGGTAAACTGTTTATATTTTATGATAGGAAAATAGCAATGTGATAGGATCTCATGAGTCTGAAGCCATTCATGGCATGTTTAGTAATTTGGGGGCAGAAAATGAGGCTCTAGTTGAGTACTGGAAAATTGTCCAGATGACCTTTGAAAGTGAAGAAGACTCCTATAACTTCTATAATGCATATGCTAAAAAGAAAGGGTTCAGTGTTAGGAAGGATATCGTGAGGCGTGAGAAAAAAATAGGAGAGATTTTCTATAGGAGATTTGTTTGCTCAAAGGAAGGGATTCGTGATCCAGCTACGAGGGACATCAAGGACCGAAAAAGAAGGGAAAGAGCTGAGACTCGTGAGTATTGTGGGGCTGAACTGAGCATTAGACTTGATAAGCAGCGTGGAATCTGGTTTGTGGACAATTTTGTAGATGACCATAACCACATATTAACAACTCCAGATGAAACCCAATTTCTTCGTTCCCATAGGAAAATCAAAGACCATCAGAAATCAGAAATAGTAATGATGGAATCAATGGGCCTCCGTAAGCATCACATAATGGATGTCTTTCAGTGCACGAGTAGTGACAAAGCGGGCGCTGGATTTATCGATAAGGACCTGTACAATTTCTCATCTAGGTACAAGAGGTCCATAATTGCAGATGGTGATGCAAATGCTACAATACGGGCGTTGAAGGCTAGGAAGGATAAGGATCCGGAGTTCTTTTTTGAGTACCGAGTTAACGAAGAAGGTCGTCTGAAGGACCTGTTTTGGTGTGACGGGCAGTCCCGGATGGATTACCAATCATTTGGTGATGTTGTCGTGTTCGACAGTACATACCGGATGAACAGGTACAAGATGCCTTTTGTTCCATTTGTGGGACTTAACCACCATCGCCAAACCACCATATTTGGATGTGGTATTGTGTCTGATGAGCTGACTCGTACATTTGGGTGCTTCGTACTTTTTTGAGGGCGATGTGTCAAGTAAAACCAAAGTCGATAATAACAGACAGTGACAATGCAATGATCAAAGCGATCCGTCAGGTACTTCCAGGAACAAATCATCGTGTATGCTCTTGGCATATTGAGAAGGGAATCAAGAAGCATCTTCACTTCTCATACCTCGACTTATTCAGGTCATTCATATATGAGGTTTGCTCAACTGATGTCTTTGAGGACAAGTGGAATGCATTTGTTGGGAAGTACCGAACTAGTAGGAACCAAGACTGGTTGAATAGAATGTATAGAAAAAGGAGGTTGTGGGCTGCGGCTTTTTTGTGCGACAAGTATTTCATGTCCATGAAAACTAACCAACGGAGCGAGAGTCTGAATTCAGTTTTGCATCTACATCTCAATGGTTACATGTCCCTGTTTGATATGCTAGAACACTATGAGGTATGTGTTTCGAACATGCGTCGTAGAGAGGCACAATCTGATTCTGTGGCATCACAATCTTGCCTGTTGCTGTTACGGATAGTCGTGAACTTGAAGAGGCTGCAGCACGTATTTTTACATTTGCTAATTTTCAGCTAGTTCAAGAACAGCTACAGAAGGTACACATGTTTGATGTTGGTGAGGTAATTCTTGAGGGAAACTATACGAGATATAATTTGATTTCTAACATCGTACCTGGACGGACATTCTCAGTTGAGTACACATGTCTTGGGGCTGATTCCGACATCAAATGCAGCTGCCGAAAGATAGAGCGTGATGGCTTACCTTGCAAGCATATTTTCCGTGTGCTAAAGCATGTTGGGATGCCACATATACCCAAGTGTTGTGTGTTGCAGCGGATGTCCAAAAAGGCGAAAGGTGGCCTTCCTTCGCTTAGGCATAGTGATTTGCATATTTGGACACAGAAGCAAGCACGGTATAATGAGTTGAGATCACTAGGGTCTGAGTTGTTTGACATGGTATCCAACAGTGATGATGACTTTGCGGAGGTGAAGGACTATCTTCTTAGTCAGTTGTTGAAGAAGAGAAGCTGTTCCAAACCAGTCAATGATGCCCAAGCACATGGTAATAAGAATATTGGAAGTGGAGCTGTTCCCGAGCCTGGAGGTTCGGTCCTAGATCCTTTATGTGTAGTCACCAAGGGCGCACCTAAAGGGAGAATCAAATCATTTGATGAAGGCCCAAAACCAAGACTATGCGGTCGATGTCGCAAACCTGGTCATGATATCCGTACGTGCCCTGATGCAATGCAGCAACAGTAAGTTGTTGCTGCAGGTTGACCTATATCATGTACGAATTTGTATTTGCATTTTGTAATTTCTTTGTTGCGCTAACATTGTGTAGTCTGAAGTCTCATAACTTGCATATTTCATTTATTGCCTTCTTGAAGGATCACTTGACAAAAATAATTGAACCTATGGGAGGAAGGCCATCATTGTTTCCGGGTACTGCTACCGATACCACCGAATATGTTCATTCTATCCAAGCGGTAATTGGTAATGGCATTAGGGACAACGTTTTTGTAAGTGCTGGGCTCTGACCATGCTATCGTTATCTTCTATTTTTCTTTAGATGTTGTGAACATGACTGCACCTGTGATTCTGACTTTGCTATCGTTATCTTTCTTGTTTAGATGTTGTAAACATGACTGCATGTGTGACATGGAAGAAACAGAATGGTGGCTTCTCAACCTGGGCTCTTGCTAGACTAGTAAGAAAGGTACTCTTGCGGCAAGATGTCTCCCGTTTGATCTTTGGTAATAATGCAGATGTGGGTCTTGAAATCTGTTTCTTTTTTCAAGATAGGGTTTGGAAATCGTCTTGACCTGACGGATGAGAGAGCAGAGTTGACTTCCATTGGGCTATGCAAACGAACGTGGCAGTGTGCTGTGCAGGTGCGGACGTGCGGCATTCGGCCTGCTGGCTGGAACGGCTGGCTACGCCTAACGCGCATCTGGGCTAAGGAACCGGGATGCAACCATCTAGATAATAGGCTTGGCTCGGCTGAACGCTTTTTTTTTCCAGTTCTAGAAGGTAGGCTTGAGCTTGTTCAAGCCCGTCCCAGTCCGATAGATTCACGTTGCCAACAGAATTTTTTAAAGTACCAGTGTACCACCGTTTTTTCTGGGAGCCAAGCACAGTCCTTATCCACCACATCACGTTGCCAACAGAATTTTTTAAAGTACCACCGCACCACCGTTTTTTACTGGGAGCAAGCACAGTCCTTATCCACCACATCCCATTGTTGTTGCTAACTAACTAACAAATTCAAGATAAATCCACTATCCGAAAATCTATAACAGAATTTGGAGGCTGTTATATATTGCTACACCCCACACCATTATCTCATATTTCAGGGCACACTAAGGAGTCCTGTCAAGTTTGTCGTTCGGCGAAATCCTCAGCAGAACCTTGGACGCCGAGCAGCTTCCCATATCTGCACCATAAGTTATCTTGAACTGCCCTCCCTTTTATCATTTTCACCTCGTCCATCTCGATTCTATCCGCTGGAGTACATGTTTGTGACGGACGAGAGTAGGAAAGTATGTTAGCAATCCATGTCTCTTTGCTAATAGTTAACAGATCGATGTCATACTTCTCTTTCAGTCTAATTTCTGATGATATGGAGTTTGCTTGTTCATCAAAATCTCTATGTGAACTCGTCGAAAAATTGACCGATTCTCAAGTTGAAGTCGTTAAAAATCTAGGTTTTGGATGCATTTTAAAAATTAGAGACATTGAACTGCGGCCATGTTTGTTGAAGTTTATTATCACTTCGTACAACCCAGCAACTTCAACTTTCAAAATTGGGGATGCGGATTTAGAAATAAACAACAATGATGTTTACTGTATCCTAGGTCTCCCTTTTGCTGGAACGGTAGTAAATAATATTAAACCACTACCCACTGATAGTGCTATGGTCGAGAAGTACATGAATAAGAAAAATAAAAAAATAATGATAAAAGATCTGGTGAAAGAAATATTATACACTAAATGTGCTGACGAGCACTTCATCAGGATGTTCATGTTAGTATTGCTGGGAACAGTCTTGGCACCTACATCCCACGAAGAAGTGCCGACGTTGTATTTGAGTCTCCTGGAAAATACAGTGAACATAAAAAACATTAATTGGAACGAGTTCACACTGAGATTTCTGATGGACAACATCAATAGTCTGGCTACTGGACATGGGAACCCATATGGCTACAAGAAATGGCCAATTGGTAACTTACTGCTATTGCAGGTGAGTTCAAGATAAGCCGCTCCGTTCTTTCAGAGGGACAATAGGATCAAAACTATTATCTTGTTTGATCTTTTTGTAGTTGTGGTACTGGGAGCACATACATGTCGTAGATACAGATATTTATAGAGATCCATTTATTCCGTTGATGGCACGGTGGGACGAAAATGTAGCTTTAAAAAGAGATGAATATGACATGTCTCAAGGATATGGTGTTGGAAAGGTATTGAATAAAGTTAGAAGAGACAATTGTGTATGTACCGTATTTATTTGTATGGATGCAAAAAATGAAACCATGTGTCTTTGTAAACTTTTCAGGTCATAATGAATAATGCCCGGACATGACTTAACTTGCATACAGTGTCGGAATTCGTTCAAACCCGGCACGGATGCCTAGCATGGGCATGCCCACTTGGTGGAAAAAGTTGTGACCATTTCATGTATGTCCAAAAATAGACCATGTTCAATGGAGGGCCTTCGGGTAGGACTAAAGGGTCCGTTTGAGAGCACGTTGTTTTTTGACATCCGTGAAATGACCCCAATTTTTTTCATGCCCTTGTATGACCAATCCAAGGCACCATGCCAAGTTGTTTGGGTTGTCGACAAGTTTTGCATTTTTTACGGTTTTTGCGGTGAAAAATAAGTCGAATAATGGCCGGACGTGACGAAACTTGCATACGTTGTTGGAATTTGTTCGAACCGAGCATGGATGCCTAGCATGGGCATGCCCACTTGGTGAAAAAAGTTGGGATCATTTCATGTATGTCCAAAAATAGACCATATTCAACGAAGGGCGTTCGGTCAGGGTGTGCATTCGGTTTTTCCGGTTTGATTCGGTTCGGCTTATATGATTTTTATACTTCGGTTTACAAAATTTTAACGGTTCGGTTTCGGTAATAACTGTTCACTTCTGGTTCTTTTTGAGTAATAACCAATATTAATTAAAGTTGATGCGAACTTTCTAACAACACTTGGTTTGGCAATGGGACCGGAAGCGGACAAAATAATCGAACAATAGAAGAAAAAAACACCGACACCTCTAAGTGCATGGAAATACACAAAAAACACAGCCACAAATAATACATAAAAAACACAGCCACCAATAATACGTAGTTGATTAAGAGTACGTAAGATATTGTTTTTAACATGTTAGATACCTTTTTTTTAGACATAGAAACCTTTTTAGTAGAGTAGAAAAGTGTGTAATAACACATAGCTTACAGCATAGATTTTTTTTAGACTGCTTACATCATAGTTTTTTTTTTTTGAGGGCTTCTTACATCATAGTTCGATCTATCTCTTTGTCGTCCTTGGGTCACAGCCCTTGAATCATGTTTTTTTAACTGCCCATGAATCATGTGACAACCAAAATTGCTTATAAAAAATAGAAAGCCCATTAGAGATTTGGTGCATGCCACGGCCCATGCTCATTTTCTGTGCACGCAAGCTGGCATGGACGTGGTGAAGGATTTGTACCACCTCGGTTGTGCACGGAGAATGGAGTTTGAGCACAAGCTATAAAGAGGGGCTCAGTGAGTCAAATACATCGGTGAGTGCTAGTGTGCTCCAAATACATTTGGAGTTAGAGCTCCAAATTAAATATAAATTTAGATTTAAAGGAAGCTGAGGGCTGCCAGCTTCTTGGCTTTTTCAGAAGAAAAAAGAAAAAAATTGTTTGCCCAGGCCGTTTTCTTGGTTTGCTGCAACTGTGCTAGCATATTGATTCTATGCGGAGTTCAGTATATGTATTATATATGCTATTCAACTTCGAAGAAAGCTGAGGTCATAGGTTTGATCCTAGTAACATTCTTAGTGTGAATTCAGCTGCATGGTCCAATATTGCGCGTGGACCCGCAAAAACAAGTTGACCATAAAATCCAACAAGAACAATAAACAAACCATGTTTGATACTCAGATTTTCATCAATAATAATGAAATTCAGGATAAAAAAGATAGGGCAAGACGCTCCTCCAAAAGACCATGTCTCGCACCTTCCTATATTTCTTCTAAGGAGTCGAGCTAGCAGACATCAGGTTGGTTTTCTTCCAGAATGCGATCTGCATGAACAGAGGGCGGTACCTTGTTATCTGTGCCAAAAGTTAAGGGATAGTCAGCAGAATCACAAACAAAAAAGTTGAGCAAGCAACATAAACAATACTAACATGCATTCACATCCTTATTCGCGAAAAGAATCTCAGCGACACACAGATGCACCTAATATCACTAGTGCGTAAAGAAAAGTCCGCAAAAGGTATCTACAACTCTACAGGAGTTACAACCAATAGTACACATTTACAAGTTTGAAAGCATTTCTAATCACAGACAGGTTTATCAACAATTATGCACCAATTATAGAGCAGGAAAAGAGCACTTAGCAATACCTTAAATTTAATGATGCCTGCCAACCATAGCAACAGCTTCACTGTCCCTGATTGCCACCAGTGTGTTACTTTTGGTAAGGCTCGCAAGACTGGTAATTCACATTGGCATTGCCCAAAGATGACACAATAAGTTGGAGAAGTTAGAGGAATAAGTTATTAATCTAACGCACTATCATGGCAATAATGTATCAATACAATCTAGGAGCAATTAAGCATGCGATGCACCTCAAGACAAACTTCCAGCCCTTTAGGTGTGCGCACGGACAGCACTGTCACCACTGAACCCAAAGAACCTAATGAACACACCATTCATCTGCTGCTACATCTCAAAGTGGAAGCACAGGTCAATGTTCTGGAACAATGTCAACAGGATCTCATCCTTGTTCACAAATGACCATCTGAGTTGGAACAAGACCCAAGTTGGTTCTTTCAGTTACCACTTTGGTCTGATTTGTTTTGCCAAAATGAAATCTTGAAGGAACATGCTCCTTTCCTATTACCACTTTGGGCTCAATGTGTACATAATCTGAATGTTCAGCATGAGCTTGTATGTCTACTTGAGCTAGTTGAATGTTTACATGAGCCTATACGTTTACATGAGGTTGAGCTTTTGTGTTTCGAGCAACCTCACAAAAAATTCAGTGAACTCTGAATGTGTATATCTACGGATGTCAGGATACAAAGCTAGCCTATGTACTTAGCATCAGGCAAAGCAGCTAAACTGAAGACACGTCCGCATTTGCCCGCGGCCATAGCGGGCAGACTAAACTTGAGGAGGCGGCACACTGCTAATGCCGTGATTCAATTTGTGGATGCGCCGCCGAAGCGTCCGCTGCATCCTGAAGGAGACGACAATCATGGTAAAACAAACTGAATCTTCTGCGTAAAAATTGATATGTGAGCAGTTGTAGCTAGTGGCAATTGTGCAAACCTTTCTCTCATTGCCGATTGGTATCTGGACGAGCACCATGGATAATAGCAGGAGTCGGGGCAGTGCTGGAGAGATGGCCTTGAGCTTGATGCGTTTGAGTAGAATGTAGAAGCGACCAAGGTTCTGGATCGGTGCTCCGGCGAGGAGCCCCCGGCCGTAGGAACAGGGGGCGAGCTCGATGGCTAGCAGTAACACGGACATTGGGGGTAGCCCCACGCCCTTGCATTCCTCCTCGGTGACGTCGGAGTTGGTCCGGCCGGGCGAAATGTGGCGCTGCCTAGCGCGACCGTGGACTGAGGCGAGCCACGGCACGCACACGGTGGCACGGTGGGTCTTTAGAAGCAGCACCCATGAGATCTGCTACGCGGCTTCCACCTTCGCCTCCGACCGCCTACTCCGGCCAATAAGCCCTCGTCGTCGTGACCGCCGCCGTCGGTATTGGAAATAGGCCAGTTGGGGTTCCCCATCTTGATGACGACCGGCGAGCCGCGGTGGGCGTAGCCGCCGGACAGGGATGCCCTGCCGGCTCGCAAGCCCCTACACGGCGCCATCGGGCCATCGAGGACCACCAACTGGTCGGGCCGAGAGTTCGGGGATCTACATCGAGCGCCACCTCCCTCCGTGCCCACGCCGCCTCCCGCTACGCTCCGCACCACACCTCTTCTGCCTGGGCCTGAGCACCCTACTTGTCTACCTCGCACCGTTCTTGTTGCGGCGGTGACAGCGGCGGCGGTTACGGTTGCGTCGGCGGCGGAGTGGTAGCGCCGTCTACGGCTGCAGGGAGTAAGAAGGAGGCGCGAGCGGAAGGAAGAGGATAGAAGGCGCGAGCAGAGGGAGGAGGTTGAGGGAGTACCCCGGGCTGCCGGCGAGGAGCTCTGCCGGCGACGGGGAGGAAATCGCGGCGAGGAACAGGTGGGGTCGAGGAGAGATCGTGGCTCGCTTTTTTTTTTCGTTTGGATCGTGGTTTCGCTGGAAACTGAACGGGCCACTTGGAACTAAAGGTTGAGTGGGACGAAAGGACGAAACTACCCTTTGCTCGCACTAAGCTGGTTGTTTAACACCTCTAATCAGAGCCATTGATATGCTTCAATTTTCGTGCAAAAAACTTCCCGGAAAGCATAGAAGCAGACCTCTTCTTCTGGAGAGTACAAACTGTCACACAAGCAGGGGTGTACCCATATTATAATAATTAGATAGCAAACAAATGTTTGTCAGATTGCCCAACATACCATATTGCCCACAGCATGACAGTAATCTTTGTCAGATTCTCATGGTTCAATACTTCCATCATAGAAAATATCCATGCACACGCCGAAGGTTCAGAGGTGGCGATCATATGTTCCAGAAGATTGTGATCTACCAGAGCCCAGACACATCTCGCAATATTGCACTCAAGAAGGCTGTGTCGCTAGGAGTCTTAGGCCCAACATGCAAAACACTCCTCATGGTGGGACATCTTCCTATGTTTATGAACATCTTCAGTACGAACTACGAAGAGATTTTTTTGATAACCGCCACAAGAAATTTCTTAATTTTGATGGTACTGCAACCTTCCATAGTTTATTCCAAGGATTTTCATTCTCGGTGTTGTTCGAGGAGCCTGCTCTTTCCTCGAGCCAATCTTCCCTGCGCTTCTTTATTTCCACAATCATCTTGTAAGCAGAACGAACAGAGAATATTCCATTCTTCTTGAAACCCCCAAACCAGAAATTTTCCATTACACGTGTGCACAATGGAATCCTGAGTACAGCTGCCACATCATATGACAGAAACACTTGTGTGATCAATGCATTGTTCCATCTAGCATTTCCTTGGTCTATCAGTTCGTCCACTAGTTGAGGTGGATCAGCAACTAGCGTCACTATAGGTCTCATGTTCTCCTTGCGAGGTAGCCAGTTCATGTCCTAAATATTGGTTGTATTTAGACCTGGCCATGGGCAGCCCGGCCCGAAAAAGCCCGACCCGGCCCGGCCCGACCTTGCCCACGGGCCGGGCTCAGGCCTAGATTTTGAGTCTGGTGGTCGGGCCGGGCCGGGCTCGGGCTTGCGAAAACCCGACTTTACGCCTACGCCGGGCCGGGCTTTCTTCGGGCTTGGGCCCAGAATTTAGGCCCGACGGCCGAGCCGGGCCGGGCTCGGGCCTGGGTTTTCAACGCCAGGCTTTTTTAGGCCCGGCCCGAGGTTTGGCCAGGTATAGTTGTATTTCCACTATGCGCGGAATGCAACTGCATCTCCACAATAGCAAAGACTAGGGACGTGTTTGGTAGCGTGTATATAAGCCAATCAGGCCCGCGGGAAGAAAATGGATTGTTTGCTTACTTGTGTTCATTGTTTGGCCCGCATTGCACGGACCTCAAAGCATCTCTTAGCCAGGCCGGCTGGGAACGCTCAAATTCGTCAGTTTCCAGCGAGTCGGGCTGAGATGAGGCGCATCCAGCGCACATGATGCACCCCCTGTTGTAAGAGAGGAGGCTAGAGGGATGCGAGCTAGTATAATGCCTGTACGTGCTATCTTCTTCTACCTCCAGTAAACCCTTTCTTCCTTGCCCCCTCTAATCTACACAATGGTGTTTTGATTCGAGATAAACTCTACACAAAAAAGATGTACATCGATGTTATGGGTTCCATTCAGGTGATTGGTTTGTAGTTTCGTCAATCGTAAATGCCCAATTTTGTATTCATGTTTGGAGCTATTTTGAACGAATTTTGTTAAATTCGTTGCCCGGGTCGACCGTTTAAAATTTTCTTTAACCAATAGCTTCATCTTGCAGTTCCACACGACTTTCGTGTTGTAAGTTTTTACGTTTCGACGATCGTAGACAAGAAGATCTACATTTCCCTCGTGATTGTACTTATGCACATGTGTGGTCTAATTTAAGACATTGCTTAATTGTTCCTCTAGGCCGGAGTGGTTCCTCTCGATCTCATCTACCGCGTCTTGATGCAGTGGCGCCATCGTCGCCGGCCGTTGTTCATCCCGGCCTCCTGTCCTGGATCCTACTAGATTGACGCTGCCATGACGCGCAGACTGTATTTCTTCTCCTCCGTCCTCTGCCTCGAAGCTCTTACTCGTTCCTCTTGACCTCCTTGCCCGTGTCCTACTACACTGGAGTCGTCTTCGGAGTAGTTCATCTCGGCCTCCTCACTCTCGTCCTACTGCACTGACGTTGCCATGGCACGTGCACTGCATTTCCTCTCCTCTGCCCTCTATCTCCGGCGGTCTTTCTCTGCGGTGACGACGCTAGCAACTAGTTCGCAGCGCCGCCGACTGGGGGCGCTCGCCCACGACCTCGTGCTTATCGTGTCGGACGCGGCGCCATGGCCACCGTCCACCGCAGTCTCCATGGTTTGACACGCATTGCATCCCCCCCGTCCTCTGCCTCAGCGCTCCTCCGCACGGGCTTTCTCTGCGGCGACGACGCTAGCAACTAGTTCGCCGTGGCGCCGGTCGGAACGCTCGCCCACGACTCCGTGCTCGTCGTGTCGGACGCGGCGCCGCGTTCACCGTCCACTGCCGCGAGACACTCTAGTGTAACTCTGTTTGTTAAGTGAAAGTGCTAGCTCTTAATTATACGCCATGCGTGCAACCAAACAACATGTAGTTGTGTGAGTTGAGACAATGCAGGACACTAAACAACGTGTCAAAACCGATCCCCTAATGCAGGAAGTCTAGATGCGAGCGACCAAACAAGGTGCATATATTGTTTTTTTCCTGTTTTCTCCCAGTCAGGACCAACTAAAACATGTATGCAATGCAGACATAAGTTGCTATGACAACCAAACACGCCCTAGACTTCTCAACTGGGCTTACATACTTGCCCCATGGTGTCTAGCCCATTCCCACCACAGATCAGTGGGAATCAACCATCACACCGACTTAGACGCACACAATACATGATCAACAATTTCATCATTTTTTAATACACGGATAGCATTTTTTCTAAACACATTTAACATTTTTCAAATGATTAATCATTTTTTTTCAAATACTTGTTGAAAAAAATTCAAATGCTTGATTACCATTTTTAAATACTTATTTAACATTTTTCAAAGGCTTGACTAACATGTTTATATACGTGATCAACAATTTCATCATTTTTTCAATACATGGTCAATATTTTTCTATACACATTTAAATATTTGAAAATTCTTAATAAACATTTTTCAAATACTTTTTCAAAAAAAATATCAAATGCTTGATTAACAATTTTTTAATACATGATCAAAGTTTTATACACTTTTTTAATACATTTTTTGTATACATGGTAAACATTTTTTATATACACATTTAACATTTTTCAAATGTTTGGTTAACGTTTTCCAATATTTTTATAGAGTGCTTTATGTAACATTAGCAAAAAGGCCCGTGCATTGCAACGGGAAAGATAATTGATGTGTCCATGAAAACGTCCACCAATACGACATAACAATATTTGGATGGTGACACCAGACGGCGACAGGGAGGCGAGTTTTAGCTGAAATGCACACCAGCCATACATTAAATTAGCACGCCTGTCGCAGCCCCGCCTAATTAGAGCATCATTTAGCCATGCAGCCTAGGCGTCTGTTTAGCTATTGATTTAATACCAGGCACATAAAAATGTGGCCTGCATGTTCCCTCATTTATCTGGTTTTAATATAACATTGTGTAAAGCACGATTAGCTCGGCAACTAATTAAAATTTTGCAAAAGTATGTAGTTCATTGAAGCAAGACATGTTGATCTTAGAGTTAGCTACCCCAACGTATTCCTCTAACAAAGCAAAATAGGTTAAGAACTCAATAAGTTTTAGAAATTATTTGTGTAGAATTCCTACTCGCCGAGGGATATTACTCACAGAATTCAGAGAGAAAGCATAACCTTCACACTAATAGTTTCTTGCGCTTCTTCGCACGCGTGTGCCGATGAACAATTACAGTCAATGAAAGTGATCTATTTGGACCCCTCCGTTTTTTATGCAAGATCTATTTGTTTTTCACTAAAATTCCACATTGTAAGGTGTATTTATTTTTTTAATCGGTTATTTACATTATGCAAAAAACCAGGGTTGGTCGCCCAACCGGTTGTTAGCAAAAAGATTAACGCACACATATGTATCTCTCCCCTGCTTTGTTTGTTATTAAGGAAAAAATATGCATGTTCTAAATTGCATTTTGTTTAATTAGGCAGCGTCGAACCGACTTAATTCCACAATATCCCGGGTCAATCTCTTTATTATTAGCGCCAATTTAATCCCTCATTAAGTCTGCATGATGTCTCACGAATCCAGCATTAATTCTCGTGTCAATCTTTCCATTATTAGCGTCGGTTTAATAATCCTTCAATTTAGCCTATCCTGCTTAAATCAAAGCTCACAACACCTCTCGTGCATCTGCTCCTTCGTTGCATGTTCCGACTCCTCCTTTTTCTCTAGGCATCTTGTTTCCAGTCAACTCGTGAAACTATAAAAACGGGTGAAATTTGATAGGAAGAAGCAATGTGGGACTATTTAATTTAGTTTTTTTTTTGAACACAGTACAGACGCAAGCGCTCATATACACGCGCATACAGGGGAATCGTAAAAAAAATCGAAAAGTGCTTGCGGCCTAGGCAGCCCGGCCCACTTGGGGGGCGAACTTGAGTCACTTCAATTACGTGTTTGACATAAAATAAAACGAATAGGCTGTGTAGCTCAGTTGGTTTCTGTGGTGCACATCGTTGCCAGAGTCCAGAGTTCGAGTCCCCTCGTGACTCTTTATTATTCTTTCTTTTTGGACGGACAAAAAAATTCTAAACATGACGAAATCAAGGACTTTTTTTATAAAAAACGTACGCGACGGTGAACCCGACGGAAGCACTCCGTGCTTTTTATTAAATATATATATATTTTAAAGTATAAACAGAATTGAAAAATTAAAGCAAAAAAAAAAAACAAAATAGAAAACATTAAAAAAAATAGAAAAAGGAAGCTGCTGCCTCCCGCGCTCCTGGGCCGGCCCATCTCTGCCTGCGCTTCAGCGAGGGGGGCGCCCCTGTTCGCTACGCAGGGCAGGGGAGAGGGGAGCACAAGCGAGCCGCCGGCGCTGACTGGACTCGCCTCGCCGCTGCCGCCGCCGCCCGGAATCCCTCGTGACTCTTTATTATTCTTTCTTTTTGGACGGACAAAAAAATTCTAAACATGACGAAATCACTTTTTTTATAAAAAACGTACGCGACGGTGAACCCGACGGAAGCACTCCGTGCTTTTTATTAAATATATATATATTTTAAAGTATAAACAGAATTGAAAAATTAAAGCAAAAAAAAAAAACAAAATAGAAAACATTAAAAAAAATAGAAAAAGGAAGCTGCTGCCTCCCGCGCTCCTGGGCCGGCCCATCTCTGCCTGCGCTTCAGCGAGGGGGGCGCCCCTGTTCGCTACGCAGGGCAGGGGAGAGGGGAGCACAAGCGAGCCGCCGGCGCTGACTGGACTCGCCTCGCCGCTGCCGCCGCCGCCCGGAATCCCCTCGCCGCTACCGCCGCCGGCTTTATTAGCCTCGCCGCCACCGCCGGCTGGAGTAGAAGTCCCCTTGTGACTCCTTATTATTCTTTCTTTTTGGACGGACAAAAAAATTCTAAACATGGCGAAATCAAGGACTTTTTTATAAAAAACGTACGCGACGGTGAACCCGACGGAAGCACTCCGTGATTTATTAATAGGTAAAGATAAATATTTATATTTAGAATATTTTAAAGTATAAACAGAATTGAAAAATTAAAGCAAAAAGAACAAAATAGAAAACGTAAAAAAAAAAACAGAAAAAGGAAGCTGCTGCCTCCCGCGCTCCTGGGCCGGCCCATCTCTGCCTGCGCTTCAGCGAGGGGGGCGCCCCTGTTCGCTACGCACGGCAGGGGAGAGGGGAGCACAAGCGAGCCGCCGCCGCTGACTGGACTCGCCTCGCCGCCGCCGCCGCCGCCCGGAATCCCCTCGCCGCTACCGCCGCCGGCTGGAGTAGCTCGCCGCCTGAAGTGGTCGCCTCCGCCGGCTGGAATCGGCCTGCTGCCCTGTCAACTCCCAACCCTCCGCATCAACTGAACTCCGTCGCCGTCGCGGGTCATCACTCGCCGACAAGTAGGTCCGGCGAATTCTGCTCTGTCCATTCATCTTTTTCTCTTTAGTCATTCGTGCTGAAGTAGGTCGATATTGTAGTTGATTCAGTAGGTTGGCTGCTTGTAGTTGTAGATTACTTGATTCAGTAGGTTGTAGAGATTGTAGACATCCAATGGACTGCAGATAATGCCGAGGATATTTTCTCTTCTGAATGTATGTGTTTACCATGGGTATGGAAACTCAAGCAGAAGCAAGGCTAACCTGCTGCCTGGTGTATGTGTTGTTAGTGACCTCACTGTATTTTTCGGCTTCATGCATTTTATTATGCATAAATGTTGGAAATGTCCGGAGAAAAGCCTGTCGAACTGTCCTGACAAGCAAAATTTATCCATGTTTTGACAGGCTTTTCTGGTTTCAACTTTCAAGCGAACTCTCCACACCATGTTGCCGGAGAATTTTTTTTGGCCCGGAGTTTGCTTTATTTCTGGCTCCGCCACTACGTGTATGAACATTTCCAAAATTTATGCAGGCCACCATCCCTATTGCATCGCCAACCACGTGGGTGCTCGGAGATGGGCCGCGGGCTTCCTCTCCCCCACACGAGGAGGCTTATGTTGTTCCTGTGGCCGATGCGCTACTCCGCCTCCGCCACCGCCACCGCTGGTTTTCCACGTGACCCGCTCCACGTGTGCGTCATTGGCAGCGGCCCCGCCGGACTCTACACGGCCGAAAAGGTGCGGTTATTTGGTTCCCTTGTTTTTGCCTCTCTTTGGGGTGGGTTTCTTTGCTTATCCCGTGTCCTTTTCTTCATTGTGACAGTGTTTCAGTGCTTTCCTCTGTGCTATAGTTGCAAAATTTCCCTGAATTCAGTTCTATGAAAATCTAAATGCTAAGGTGCAGTAATAGCTGTGGAACTCTGTACCTTAGTAGTGCTTGTCAAATGAGATGTGATCTGAAAGCTGGAACCTATTGCTGTTGCAACAAAACCTTAAACACGAAACCATGTTCCTACAGCAACACATATGGAGTTTTCTCTTGCATATGTTGCAACAGGAGAAGGAAAAGAACATAGTCAGGCTAAAGATCTTTCGAAGGGTTTTCGTTTCAGGAGTTACTTTAATTCTTTCTGCGCACTTGTTTGGTGTTCACTGGATCTTTTGGTTGATTAAACAGATGCTAAAGGGTCATGAAGGAGTGCAAGTCGATATTATTGACAGGTTGCCGACACCGTTTGGCTTAGTTCGTTCCGGAGTGGCTCCAGATCATCCAGAAACAAAAGTGAGCATTCGATTCTGTTATCTTATTGTGAAACTGAAATGCAACAAATTTTAATCTATCAGCAGCTACTACCATAACTGTAAGAAATTAAGAAACATATTTTGTTTAGAAGTGGACACGAGGTTTACTTCCTTATATCATCTTGAAGTAATTTATTGGTTCCACCAATATCTATACAAGTTGCTTTATCACCTCGTGATTTTACCTGCCTTCTCCGTTGGCTACTATAGCACTGAATAAATCCCTTAGAAGATTTAAGTTTCCATGTTCTTTCAACAGATTGTGGTAAACCAATTTTCTCGTGGAGCTGCGAATCCCCGCTGCTCTTTTTTTGGGAATTTAACACTTGGAAGTGATGTATCTCTACCAGAGCTTCGGAAGACATATGATGTTGTAAGCAGATGACCATTAGTCTATCCTTTCTGCCAAGTAGCTGTTTTTTCTCTGTTGATATAACTCTATGAAGTTCGTTATTGAGATAATGCCGACTTAGTATTTACTGATTAACAGGTTGTTCTTGCTTATGGTGCAGAAAGTGATAGATCATTTGGTATTCCTGGGGAGGTATATCATATTTTTGACTTCCTTAGTTTTTCTTTATGCTACAGATTTTGATGGGCACAAACATAACATCATTTTAGATTTAGTCTTTCTTTTATTGGTCTCTAATGAGACTTTGTTTGTGTAGCCTCATCAATGGTTTATCATGTATACCACATGAGAGTAGAGTCCATATGGTGCTTATATTGATATTATCACCAAAAAAAGAAACCACCAAACCTTGCTTAATCATCTATCAGTAATTGCACATGAAACAGTATCACTGGAAATACAAACTGTGCGCATAAACCGAAACATTACGTGCTACAGGCGTGGCATATAGTGTGCAAGCTTTTGTAGTATCATCACATGATTTTTTTTTCTTTGTCGTGTCAGTTGGTTTATTCTTAAAATCTTCTTTATATATAGGACCTCAGAGGAATACATTCTGCTCGAGAATTTGTATGGTGGTATAATGGACACCCAGACATGTGCAACTTGGCACCTGACTTGACAAACACAGATTCTGCTGTGGTCCTTGGACAGGTATATGATTTGTCGGCGTCCTGGGAACGGGGGTACCCAGACTTGCCTGCCTGCGGCCCAGGGCGTGGCCCACTTCGACGGCCAGATACGGCCCAGCGCGGTCTGATCCAAGACAAGGCCCTCGCGAGGAGAACAACGCCATGACCCGCGGGGGAATAGGCCTCCCCAGGCCCCCTCCTGAGTGGCGGAGATCTCTATGCAATGCTCGGCCTCGGGAGGTCAAGGGTGATGCCAGCCAGGCCAGGCGGGCACCAGCGCGCCAGAGGGGACAGTTTCCTCTTTGGTGCAAAGGAGGCAGGGACGAGCGCAGGTTCCCGAGGCGCCCCGCCAAAGGTTGCCATTCCGGTGCAACGAGACCAGGCCAGCGGGCGCGGCAGGACGGATGTCATCACCGAGCCCACCACTGCATCACCAACAGCTACTTTGCAGGCGAAGACCACCTTTCGTCAGGATAGGATGTACCTCCTGTCCCCTTTCGAATTTGGCCGTTGTGGGATCCCTTTCCGCCATTGCGATAAGGGAAGAGGACCCGGGCCGCTATAAATAGAGGCTAGGCTGCTCTGTAGAAGGAGGGATCGAACGCCACCCAAACGCACTCGCGAGGCAACTCACCACTGTACCAGTTCATCCACAAACCTCCTCGTGAGGCAATCCACCAAAAGCAGGAGTAGGGTTTTACGCTTCGCAGCGGCCCGAACCTGGGTAAACTCTCGTGTGCTATCTTCTTCCTCGCCATCCAGCGGGGTTATCATGTTGTGAGCTTGGAGGGGGTGAAGCTGTTGGAGATCTTCGCACACGCCCCTGAGTTCGAACTTCTTAGGGTTTTTGCGGAGCCCGAAATCCGACATTTGGCGCGCCAGGTAGGGGGCGTGTCGGAGTCTTCAGCAAGCTTCGCTTCTTCTTCACCCCGTCGTGTCGATGGCCGACGCCCGACAAGCTCCCTTCGGCCTCGGCGGATCCGCCTTCACCAACCTCGCCACTGCCGTCAAAGACCCGCGCCCCGGCAGCTCGA
Source organism: Elymus sibiricus (assembly GCA_039707655.1). Classification (NCBI taxonomy): domain Eukaryota; kingdom Viridiplantae; phylum Streptophyta; class Magnoliopsida; order Poales; family Poaceae; genus Elymus; species Elymus sibiricus. The sequence continues at coordinate 386,383,514 of CM077673.1, read as the reverse complement.
TGCTGGGCGGTCGTTACCAGGCCACCAGCGTCGTTTCCACCACCGTTGCTGCTCGTGCCGGCCAGGCGCGTGGCGGACGAGTGGCGCCCATGGGACCGACATCGCACTGTACCCACGTGGGAGACCTCAACGCGCATGATGCACTACTGATGGCGAGTGAGATGCTTCGCCATCGCCCGACGCACGGGGGCTTCGACGCCTGGACCGACCACATCACCGAGTTGGTCACCATCGCGAGGAGGGCCTGGGATCCCCACCCCTCTTCGCGACCACCGGCGCTGGGCGCCGAGGGCTCGTTCGCCGTGCCCGTCACCTCATCTGCGGACGACGTGCCCGCTTCACTCCCGGGCGAGCCCGGGCAGGGCCCGCCGCACGCCGTGCTTGTTCTCCTCCGGATCCCGGTGACCGGCTTCGGAGCGTCGCCCGGCCCCGTCAGTGGTGCCTTTGAAGAAGGTGATGGGGCGCTCCGCGCGCGCCTCAACGCGCGCACTCATACCCAGATGGATCATCAACAACCTGGGTCATCCCGGCGGGAGCGCGCCAGCCGGCGCAGGGAACAGGCGGCTCAGGCTTCCGGGCAGGCAGGTAACCGTAACGGAGGCACGATGGATAACCAGGGAGGCAACCCACGTCAAGACACGCGTGGCCAATCCCACAGCGGCGGTAGAGGTAAGCAACTTCGGGCGGAGGCTCGTCGCAGGAGGATCTGTGGGCCGCGCGCCCAGGGCGGTGTCACCTTCCCACCCGGGGAGGCTGCCCTTGGTGCGCGCGGGGACGGTTCAGGAGGGGGCCAAGGCCTTTATACAGAGGCCTATGTTCCGAGCTACGTCACACCTGCGGATGGCACGATGGATTAGGCGCCCCCCGCGGGTGCCAGCACCCTCCCGGAGTAGGGAGATGTCCCGGACGTCCTCCCCAAGACGGGCCTGGGGGCTTCCATTGAGGGAGTACCAGGCCAGGTAGATGCAAACAGGGGGGGGGGGCATCCCGGGATACGCGAAGGCGCGGCACGGCAGCCGCCCTCGCGAGCAAGCTACACGCAACCAAGTCCCCCGGGCCACAGGAGCGACCGCATGGGGGGGTCGGCAGGATACAAGCAGCGCGGGCCACCCGTGGCAACGGGAGCGCCGGCGCGGCCCTCGGGGGGCAAGGCCTCGCGAGGTCCTCAAGCCGCGGTCTAGCCGGCACCCCGACGCCTCACGAGGCGGCTTCACCGACACAACACCTCTATGGTTGCGCTGGGTGCATTGTGCTCATGTTTAGGCCGCGGGAGCGCAATCCCGTGGCTACGCGGGGAGCAATGCACTCAGGTTTGGGCTGTAGGGGCGCGCAACCGCGCTTAATGCGCGGGATGGCTCTTAACCGAGTTGGGAGCACCTGGGCCATGCGCCTGGGGGCTTGCCCAGCTATCTTCGGCCGTGACACTCTCACGTAATAATGAGTGGCCTGTATACGCCCGGAGCCCCCCGAGGACGCAGAGGGGTTCCATCCCACGCCCAACTGGAAGCCCCATGCTCCGCGTTGGCGGACAATACTGTCCTCCAATGACTATGCCCACGCAACGTGGATGCCCTACGCTCCGCGCTGGGGGAAGACGAAGGCGAAGACTAGCCTGGGTGCCGGACGCGGCTGTTGCTTGCTTCTTTTTGTGTTCGGATTGCCACTCTTTGAAATGAAATTTGAAGATTTCGTAACTCTATTTGAAAAGGGGCGGGCATTTTTCTCTCTTCGCAATTCCTTTTTCTGGCCTTAGGGTCTCTTTTCTCTGGATTGGCACCTTGCCAAGGCCCACGCACTTTGGCCCCCCTCCCCCCCGTGGCGCCTCAGAGCAGGCCGGCAAGGGCCTGTTGCCTCGGAAGCATACTGATGTCTACTACGCAACCTTCTTCTTGTAGACTCGTGTTGGGCCTCCAAGCGCAGAGTTTTGTAGGACAGTAGTAAATTTCCCTCAAGTGGATGACCTAAGGTTTATCAATCCGTGGGAGGCGTAGGATGAAGATGTTCTCTCTCAAACAACCCTGCAACCAAATAACAAAGAGTCTTGTGTCCCCAACACACCCAATACAATGGTAAATTGTATAGGTGCACTAGTTCGGCGAAGAGATGGTGATACAAGTGTAATATGGATGGTAGATATAGGTTTTTGTAATCTGAAAATATAAAAACAGCAAGGTAGCAAGTAACAAAAGTGAGCAAAAACGGTATTGCAATGCTTGGAAACAAGGCCTAGGGTTCATACTTTCACTAGTGCAAGTTCTCTCAACAATACTAACATAGTTGAATCATATGTAAATCCCTCACGTGCGACAAAGAGTTCACTCCAAAGTCACAAATAGCTGAGAACAAACGAAGAAATTATTGTAGGGTACGAAACCACCTCAAAGTTATCTTTTCCGATCAATCTTATGAGCTATCCCTATAAGTGTCACGAACAGCCCTAGAGTTCGTACTAAACTAACACTTTAAGATACACATCAACCAAAATCCTAATGTCACCTAGATACTCCAATGTCACCACGAGTACCCATGGGCTTGATTATACGATATGCATCACACAATTTCAGATTCATCATGTTCAATCCAACACAAAGAACTTCAAAGAGTGCCCCAAAGTTTCTACCGGAGAGTCAAGACGAAAACGTGTGCCAACCCCTATGCATAGATTCCCAAGGTCACGGAACCCGCAAGTTGATCACCAAAACATACATCAAGTGGATCAATAGAACATCCCATTGTCACCACGGATATCCCATCGCAAGACATACATCAAGTGTTCTCAAATCCTTTAAAGACTCAATCCGATAAGAAAACTTCAAAGGGAAAACTCAACTCATCACAAGAAGATAGAGAGGGGAAAACTTCATATGATTCATCTATATTAATAAAGCTCGCGGTACATCAAGATCGTGTGATCTCAAGAACATGAGAGAGAGAGATCAAACACATAGCTACTGGTACACACCCTCAGCCCCGAGGGTGAACTACTCCCTCCCTCGTCATGGAGACCGCCGGGATGATGAAGATGGCCTCCGGTGATGGTTTTCCCCTCCGGCAGGGTGCCGAAACGGGCTCCCGATTGGTTTTTCATGGCTACAGAGGCTTGCGGCGGCGGAACTCCCGATCTAGGTTTCTTTCTGGGGGTTTTGGTATTTATAAGAATATTTGGTGTTGGAATCACGTCAAGGGGGTGCTCGAGGCGGCGACAAGCCAGGGGGGCGCGCCCCCCCAGGCTTGTGGCCTCCTCGGTCACTTCCTGGCCCAGCTCCGGTGCTTCTGGGGTCTCTTTTGGTCCATAAAAAATCACCGTAAATTTTCAGCCCATTCCGAGAACTTTTATTTCTGCACAAAAAATGACACCATGGTAGTTCTGCTGAAAACAGCGTCAGTCCGGGTTAGTTCTAATAAAACCATACCAAAATCATATAAAATTATTGTAAACATGGCATGAATACTTCATAAATTATAGATACGTTGGAGACGTATCAGCATCCCCAAGCTTAATTCCTACTCGTCCTCGAGTAGGTAAATGATAAAAGAAATAATTTATGAAGTGTGAATGCTACCTAACATATTCATCATATTCTTTTCTTCTTTGTATAGCATGGACATTTGGACTTGTAAAAGATTCAAAGCAATAGTCTAGTTTTAACATAATGACTTCAATACTCAAGCATGTCAACAAGCAACCATGTCTTTCAAAATATCAACACTAAAGAAAGTTATCTCTAGCCCATCATGCTCAATCATTGATCCATTCATGAAACACACTCAAATATTAGCTATGCCCAATGCTCAAGTACGATCATAGTGCCCCCTAGTTGGTGCTTATAAGAGAAGATGGAGACTCAAAGCAAAAATAAAAATTGCATAAAGTAAATAGATATGCCCTTCGCAGAGGGAAGTAGGGATTTGTAGAGGTGCCAGAGCTCAAGGTTTAAATTTAGAGAGAAAAATATTTTTAGTGGCATGCTTTTCCTGTCAACGAAAACAACAAAGTAGCTCACAATACTTTCCATGCTAGATACATTATAGGCGGTTCCCAAACAGAATGGTAAAGTTTCCCTCCACCAATCAATCACACTCCACGGCGAGCCGAATCCACGGGTACCATCCATACAAACAACAATCCTGGGGGAGTTTTGTTTCATTATATTTTGATTTGAATTTTGAGTATGGAACTGGGCATCCCGAATACCAGCCACTTTCTCGTGAATGATAGTGAATCAACACATATCGTGAGAATAACACACCTAGCATGGAAAAATATTGGATACTCCCCACCGTTTCATGAGCGGTACGGGCACACAAAAGAGGAAATTTATTTTGAAAATTTAGAGATGGCACATACAAATTTGCTTGGAACGGCATGGAAATACCGCATATAGGTAGGTATGGTGGACTCATAAGGCAAAACTTGGTTTAAGGATTTTGGATGCACAAGTAGTATTTCTACTTAGTACAAATGGAGGCTAGCAAATAGATTGGGAAGCAACCAAACCAAGAAACGAAAATTCACATAAGTGAGCATTGAACATAACTAACACCGAATAATGCACCACAAGTAGGATGTAACTTCATTGCATAACTATTGATTTTCGTACTTGCATAGGGAATCACAAACCTTAACACCAATATTCCTACTAAAGCATAATTACTCACTAACATGACTCACATATTACTATCATCATGTTTCAAAACTATTACAAAGAATCAAGTTTAATTTGTCCCATGATCTTCATGAAAGTTTTTATTATATCCTCCTTGGATATCTATCACTTTGGGACTAGTTTCATATATTGCCATTGCTTTTTTTTGTTGACAAGCTCAAACAATTTTAAATGAAGCACATGAGCATAAAGATTTCATCCCTCAAAAAGGTATAAGTGAAGCATGAGAGGAAATGACAAGCTATTCTCAAAAGATATAAGTGAAGATCAATGAGTAGTCAAACAATTAAGTAGCTATGTGAGGACTCTCTCTCTCAATAAATATTTTCAGATCTGAGTATTTTATTCAAACAGCAAACAAAAGAAAAATAGCACTCCAAGAATAGCACGCATCATGTGAACGAATAATAATTTAGGCTCAACATAGGTTAACCGATAATTGTTGATGAAGAGAGGTGGGATGCGCAGCATCCCCAAGCTTAGATGCTTGAGACTTCTTAAAATATTTACTTGGGGTGCCTTGGGCATCCCCAAGCTTGAACTTTTGAATCTCGTTCAATCCTCTCATATCCCGGTTTCATCTATTCTCAAAAACTTCATCCACACAAAACTCGAAAAGAACTCGTGAGATAGGTTAGTACACATAATAATAAATCAACACTTCATGTACTGCCAAGACAAGTTGCATAATAATTTTCAAACATTAGGTACTGTATACTATCATTTCCACAATTTATATCTATCAATATAGGCTATGGAAACTATAGGATAAGTAGATAACAAAACTATGACAGCAATCTGTCCAAACAGAACAGTCTGTAGCAATCTATTAAACCAGTGTACTTCTGTAACTCAAAAAATTATGAAAATTTAGGACATGCTAAATAATTTATATGACATCACTGTGTAAAAAATTCAGGAACTTTCCACGTTTCAGTAAAATATGAAAATTCAAACACTACAGAAAAAGTTTCTGTTTTTACACAGCACATATCGAAACATGCAATGCAAGCATCCTAATGAAATTCTTGGAACTTTTTATTGAAAAACAAGATTATAAATAACACCTAACAGAAAATAACAAAATAAAATGACGCTCCAAGCAAAACTCATATTATGTGACGAATAAAAATATAGCTCCAAGTAAGATATACCGATAATATTGAAGACGAAATAGGGGATGCCTTCCGGGGCATCCCCAAGCTTAGGCGCTTGAGTCTTCCTTGGATATTACCTTGGGGGTGCCTTGGGCATCCCCAAGCTTAGGTTCTTGCCACTCCTTATTATCGGTGTCTCACCCAAAACTTGAAAACTTCAATCACACAAAACTTAACGGAACTTCGTGAGATGGGTTAGTATAATAAACAAAGATCATTCACTTAGGTACTGTCAAGACAAGATTCATAATTGTTTCCATATGATACCTACTGTATTCTACCATTACCATAATTTATACCACTAAATATAAGCTATGGAAACACTAAAACAAGCAAACTATGCATGCAAAACAGAATCTGTCAAAAACAGAACCGTCTGTGAAGATCTGTAGTATAACCATACTTCCCTGTCTCTAAAAATTCTGAAAAATTAGGAAAATCTAGGCAATTTGTATATCAATCATGTTTAAAAAATTCAGATCAAAAGCACATTCCAGTAAATTTACAAAATTCCTGGACTGAGAGCAAAAGTTTCTGTTTTTGCACAGAATCAAGTCAACTATCATCCACACTATCCCAAAGGATTTACTTGGCACTTTATTGAAACAAAAGCTATAAAACATGATTATACAGTAGCTTAATCATGTGGACACACACAAACAGAAAGGAAAAGTGTTGGGTTGTCTCCCAACAAGCGCTTTTCTTTAATGCCTTTTAGCTAGGCATGATGATTTCAATGATGCTCACAAAAAAGATAAGAATTGAAACACAAAGAGAGCATCATGAAGCATGTGACTAGCACATTTAAGCCTAACCCACTTCCTATGCATAGGGATTTTGTGAACAAACAATTTATGGGAGCAAGAATCAACTAGCATAGGAAGGCAAAAGAAGCATAACTTCAAAACTTTGAACACATAGGGAGGAAACTTGATATTATTGCAATTCCTACAAGCATATGTTCCTCCCTCATAATAATTTTCAGTAGGATCATGAAGGAATTTCACAACATAACTATCACATAAAGCATTATCTTCATGATCTACAAGCATAGAAAATTTGTCACTCTCCACATAAGCAATTTTCTTCTCATTCATAATAGTGGGAGCAAACTCAACAAAATAACTATCATGTGAAGCATAATCCAATTGAAAATTAAAATCATGATGACAAGTTTCATGTTTATCATTATTCTTTATAGCATACATGTCATCACAATAATCATCATAAATAGGAGGCATGCTTTCATCATAATAAATTTGCTCATCAAAACTTGGGGGACTAAACATATCATCTTCATCAAACATAGCATCCCCAAGCTTGTAGCTTTGCATATCATTAGCATCATGAATATTCAAGGAATTCATACTAACAACATTGCAATCATGCTCATCACTCAAAGATTTAGTGCCAAACATTTTAATAACTTCTTCTTCTAACACTTGAGCACAATTTTCCTTTCCATCATTTTCACGAAAGACATTAAAAAGATGAAGCATATGAGGCAACCTCAATTCCATTTTTTTGTAGTTTTCTTTTATAAAACAAACTAGTGAAAACAAGAAACTAAAAGATTTAATTGCAAGATCTAAAGATATACCTTCAAGCACTCACCTCCCCGGCAACGGTGCCAGAAAAGAGCTTGATGTCTACTACGCAACCTTCTTCTTGTAGACTCGTGTTGGGCCCCCAAGCGCAGAGTTTTGTAGGACAGTAGCAAATTTCCCTCAAGTGGATGACCTAAGGTTTATCAATCCGTGGGAGGCGTAGGATGAAGATGGTCTCTCTCAAACAACCCTGCAACCAAATAACAAAGAGTCTCTTGTGTCCCCAACACACCCAATACAATGGTAAATTGTATAGGTGCACTAGTTCGGCGAAGAGATGATGATACAAGTGTAATATGGATGGTAGATATAGGTTTTTGTAATCTGAAAATATAAAAACAACAAGGTAGCAAGTAACAAAAGTGAGCAAAAACGGTATTGCAATGCTTGGAAACAAGGCCTAGGGTTCATACTTTCACTAGTGCAAGTTCTCTCAACAATACTAACATAGTTGAATCATATGTAAATCCCTCACGTGCGACAAAGAGTTCACTCCAAAGTCACAAATAGCGGAGAACAAACGAAGAAATTATTGTAGGGTACGAAACCACCTCAAAGTTATCTTTTCCGATCAATCTTATGAGCTATCCCTATAAGTGTCACGAACAGCCCTAGAGTTCGTATTAAAATAACACCTTAAGATACACATCAACCAAAACTCTAATGTCACCTAGATACTCCAATGTCACCACGAGTACCCATGGGCTTGATTATACGATATGCATCACACAATTTCAGATTCATCATGTTCAATCCAACACAAAGAACTTCAAAGAGTGCCCCAAAGTTTCTACCGGAGAGTCAAGACGAAAACGTGTGCCAACCCCTATGCATAGATTCCCAAGGTCACGGAACCCGCAAGTTGATCACCAAAACATACATCAAGTGGATCAATAGAACATCCCATTGTCACCACGGATATCCCATCGCAAGACATACATCAAGTGTTCTCAACCTTTAAAGACTCAATCCGATAAGAAAACTTCAAAGGGAAAACTCAACTCATCACAAGAAGATAGAGAGGGGAAAACTTCATATGATTCATCTATATTAATAAAGCTCGCGGTACATCAAGATCGTGTGATCTCAAGAACACGAGAGAGAGAGAGATCAAACACATAGCTACTGGTACACACCCTCAGCCCCGAGGGTGAACTACTCCCTCCTCGTCATGGAGACCGCCGGGACGATGAAGATGGCCTCCGGTGATGGTTTTCCCCTCCGGCAGGGTGCCGGAACGGGCTCCCGATTGGTTTTTCGTGGCTACAGAGGCTTGCGGCGGCGGAACTCCCGATCTAGGTTTCTTTCTGGGGTTTTTGGTATTTATAAGAATATTTGGCGTTGGAATCACGTTAAGGGGGTGCTCGAGGCGGCGACAAGCCAGGGGGGCGCACCCTAGGGGAGGGGGCGCCCCCCCCAGGCTTGTGGCCTCCTCGGTCACTTCCTGGCCTAGCTCCGGTGCTTCTGGGGTCTCTTTTGGTCCATAAAAAATCACCGTAAATTTTCAGCCCTTTCCGAGAACTTTTATTTCTGCACAAAAAACGACACCATGGTAGTTCTGCTGAAAACAGCGTCAGTCCGGGTTTGTTCTAATAAAATCATACCAAAATCATATAAAATTATTGTAAACATGGCATGAATACTTCATAAATTATAGATACGTTGGAGACGTATCAGCATCCCCAAGCTTAATTCCTGCTCGTCCTCAAGGGGGGGGGGTTTCCCGAGCAACGCGCCTCGGGAACCTCACCAATCACGTAGCTCCGCGCCCCTTGGTCTCGTCCTGGTGATCCGGACGCCCCAACGGTGGCCGAGGCCTCGCCCCTTTGGTCTCGTCCTGGTGATCCGGACGCCCGAACGACGGTCGAGGCCTGCTCGGGATTGGGCCTCGCCGACGCAGAGTGCCGAAAGGGCTCCCGAACCATCCCGCACACAAGGAAGAAGCCCTCCCTGGTGGGATCCTCGACCTCCCTGGACGTTCCAGCTACACCTCACGACGCACGAGCTCGCCACGACCCGATAAGCTAAGTACACCCACCGAACAGAGCAGAAACTTTCTGATCAGATGATAGCCCGATTGCCGGGTAGGAGGTGTGAGCGCTAACGTGAGAATGCAGGTGCTACGGTTCACTACGTGCTTCCATCAGGATTCTTGTGGTCCCAGGTACAAGGACGGCGCAAGGAGAGGAGTTTGGCCTCATTAAGCAACGACGCTATGACCCCGGCCTTGGGGGTGACACGCTCCTCCTCAGGAGGGCCCGCCTCGCGAGGTCCCAGCAGGCCACCATCGCCGGGCACGGTGCGACACCCCCACGGACCCCCCAAAGGGGGGGGGGGGCGCATCGACGATGACACAAAGCTACGCGCAAGAGACGAAGTCGCGTCACACAAAGCAAGCAGCCGGCGATTTAAAGGAAGAAGGAGGAAGACGAAGGTAAAACACAAAAGTTTAACGCCCTCAGGGGCCGGGTGTTTCTTGACATGGTAGGAACCAGAGGAAAAAAACAGGGGAAGCCTAGGCAGAGGAGCCGTTGTCGCCACCCGGGCCATCGCCTGCCACGGCACCGGAGTCGCCACTCTCGTCGGAAGAGGGCGTTTGGATGAACCGCTCCACCAGGGACTCCACGTGCGGGCGCACCTCGTCCCTGAGTGGCCTCTGGAGCTCCTCGGGCACTGGCTCCATGACGCGGGGAAGATCAAGCTCCGGGGCGTGGCGACGCAGGTTGGAGAAGACGCGCGTCAGCGCAATGTCCAGGAGGTCACGCGCGCTGGACACGTTGTCCTCGTCCACCCGGGAGACGCCGGTCTCCAGCGCCTCCACCACCTTGCCGAAGAAGTTGAGGTAGCCTCCGTCGCCGTGGGCGCATGGCAACGCGGGGGCTTCCCCGACGAACCGGCTCACCGCACCAGCCGCACGGTGGGCGATCTCCAGGTACTACTTGGCGCGCTGCGCCTCCAGCATCTTCGCGTGCGCCGCCTCATCTTGGGCGGCCAGCACGGCGTCAGCCGCCCCCTTGATCTGGGTCTGGAGGGACGCCAGCTCCTCCTGGGCCTCCGCCTCACCCTTGAGCGCGGCCTGGAGGGCGGCCTCGGCGTCCGCCAGCTGGGCCCTCAGCACGACCGTTTCCTCCTGGAGCTCGTCGGGCCTGCGCCTTTTGGGCGCGGGCACCCTGGGGGAAGGTGGTGACCAGGTCCGACGTGTCGGGCGCGATTGAAAGAGAAAGGGGGAGGGAGACGGAACGCTTACTCGTCGACAATGGCCCAGCGCCGGCGGGCGTGAGCCGGCCTCGAGGGCCCCCCACCACTGCCTCCAAAGGCTGACGGCGGAGCCGGAGGCCCCGTACGTCCTCCCGCACCCGCTGCACTCCCCCCGGATGCCATTGAAGAGCAAAGGGAGAGAGGAGGACAAGGAAGATAACTTGGAAGGATGAGAAGCAAGAGGGCGTGTCAGGATGGCAAGACCCCCCGGGCGGGGCGGGTTTATAGGCACAACCGCTGCCCATGGGGCGTCGTGGGGAGTGGAGACGCCGTGCACTCCTCAGGCGACGCGTGCCAGACTCGATCGACATACTGCCCTGCCTCACGCTGCTTCACCTGCTTCCGTCGGGTCACATCCGCGTGGCCTGAAGGGGGGGGGGGAGGACACAAGGAGACAGCCGCATTCAAGGAAAAGCAATGATGGCCGGGGAGGCGCGCAGGCTTCGCGTCAGCTTGACTCAGGGCGGTTCCCGACGTCTTCGGAGAGCTGAGACGCCCACATCTCGTTGTGCGCCACGCGTCAGGTTGGGCCCGCAGGCGGTTGGGGCCCACGGCGCTTCAGGCCATCTTCTATGGCTTCGCCCAGAAGCCAGCTCGAGCGCGCCTCGGGCCCGGGGGCTACTGTCGGCGTCCTGGGAACGGGGGTACCCAGACTTGCCTGCCTGCGGCCCAGGGCGTGGCCCACTTCGACGGCCAGATACGGCCCAACGCGGTCTGATCCAAGACAAGGCCCTCGCGAGAGTCCCACCCTCGCGAGGAGAACAACGCCACGACCCGCGGGGAATAGGCCTCCCCAGGCCCCCTCCTGAGTGGCGGAGATCTCTATGCAATGCTCGGCCTCGGGAGGTCAAGGGTGACGCCAGCCAGGCCAGGCGGGCACCAGCGCGCCAGAGGGGACAGTTTCCTCTTTGGTGCAAAGGAGGCAGGGACGAGCGCAGGTTCCCGAGGCGCCCCGCCAAAGGTTGCCATTCCGGTGCAACGAGACCAGGCCAGCGGGCGCGGCAGGACGGATGTCATCACCGAGCCCACCACTGCATCACCAACAGCTACTTTGCAGGCGAAGACCACCTTTCGTCAGGATAGGATGTACCTCCTGTCCCCTTTCGAATTTGGCCGTTGTGGGATCCCTTCCCACCATTGCGATAAGGGAAGAGGACCCGGGCCGCTATAAATAGAGGCTAGGCTGCTCTGTAGGAGGAGGGATCGAACGCCACCCAAACGCACTCGCGAGGCAACTCACCACTGTACTAGTTCATCCACAAACCTCCTCGTGAGGCAATCCACCAAAAGCAAGAGTAGGGTTTTACGCTTCGCAGCGGCCCGAACCTGGGTAAACTCTCGTGTGCTATCTTCTTCCTCGCCATCGAGCGGGGTTATCATGTTGTGAGCTTGGAGGGGGTGAAGCTGTTGGAGATCTTCGCACACGCCCCTGAGTTCGAACTTCTTAGGGTTTTTGCGGAGCTCGAAATCCGACATGATTTTGGTCTTGTAACGGAATCACCATTTGAATTTGAAACAGTGTATCAACATTATGGGGTTGACAATAATAACTCATAGCTATGTAGTCCTCCGCTTTTCTTAACTTGAAATACATTCGGTCATAATTTGATTCTAAATCAAGAGATAGCTATTATTTCATTTAATCTTGAAGTACCATGTTACTATGTAAAATGGTAAAGGCAATTCAAGCTCCTTCGGTGGTGCAATCTTGTGTGAAGTGTCATAACTCTGTTGCTGTTATAGAAAGTTCGTAATTTAGTGTGTTTATTATCCTTCTTCTGGGGTGAGTATTGTGCTTTATTTTTGTTTTCACAAGATTTTTGGGAAGAGATATCCTTCTACAGGAACATGAACATGAGCGTTCCATCATATGCCCAATGTAATGTTTTTTTTTGTCATGCTACTAAATATAATCAAGGGAAATGTGGCGCTTGATGTTGCCCGTATTCTTCTTCGCTGTACAACTGAGTTTGCTTCCACAGATATTGCTGGTTATGCTTTGGATGCTCTCCGTAGCAGCACAATAAGGTATCCCTGATTTTGGTAGAAGACTTTCTGTTGTTTTCAGCTCTTCTGTATATTAGAATGATAAGAAAATACTTGTGTTGCATTTGGTGGTTTATGTAAAGGAAGGTTTACTTGGTTGGGCGACGAGGCCCAGTACAGGCAGCTTGCACAACAAAGGAATTACGTGAAATTCTAGGTACTTGTATGTTGCAAAATGTGCAAGTCTTAATACGGTTTTTTCTTGAGCACATATAAATATGAGTGTCATTTTGTATTAGAAGCAGCGCACCATGAAGGTGCAATCTTGGTACATTCCTATTGGCTTATTTCATTGCCCATGCTAAATTCTAAAACTGACATCATGTAGGTTTGAAAAATGTCAATGTTTGCATCAAGGAGGCTGATATTGCAACATCGCCTGCGGATAAGGTTTGTGCAGTAAAGTATGGCAAGCATCGCACATTGTGATTTGTGACTGACTGGGTCACCATCTATTGCTTTCTTGCCCCATGAATCATGACTAGCCTAGTTTTTGAAAATCGACAAATTTATGGATAAGAATGTGGTGCTCTTCACTGGTGGTAGCTAGGGTCAGTTTTTGGCTGGCTTGAGCTGATTCTGCTTAATTTTGCTTCTTATTCTTGCACATTAGCATGTTAGCTAAAATTTTGCTTGTAATGTGGGAAAACTTTGTTATTAGAACCAAGACACCTAGTTCTTTTAACACAAAGCGGAAACCACTGCATAGGGGATGGTGCAGTAGGAAAATTGCATGGTGCGTGTGGGCTGTTAGGCAACATCTAAGAGCATCTCCAGCCGTTCGCCCCCCCAGGGGCCCGAAATAGCGCCGCCTGGGGGCCATCCAGCGCTAAAATCGGCCTGGGGGGATCGGGTTCCCAGCCGCCGCCCCATGGTCGCCCCCAAGCTGCCGCTTTCGGCCCAGTACCGGCGCAGAATAGGCTCAAAAACGGCCACATAACGTCAAATTTTAGGAAACATTTAACCAAATTCGCAAAGTTCGGGCGATTTCATTCATATCATACAAAAAACAGGAAAAAAAACTAGACTACGCCGCTTGTCGCCGCCGCCGCCGTCCCGTCGTCGCCGCCGCCGCCGCATTTCTACATGCCGAGGAGGCTGTAGAAGGCGGTGTAGTCGCAGTCGTCGTCATCGTCACCGTCGCCGTCGTCGCCGCCGTCCTGCACGCCACCGCCGTCCCTGCTGCAACCCTGCCCTGGGTCGCCGAGGCGATGCAGCTCGGGGTTGGATGGCCCGGGCGCATCCTCGTCGCTGTCGTCGAGGATGACCTCCTCGCGTCCACGGTGGCGAGCGGCGATCTCCTCGAGGGCGCGGCGCTGACGCACCATTTCCTCGCGGACGTAGTCCTCCCGAGCCCATTTGAGGGCGGTCTCGTCGGCGGCGGCCATGGTGAGGTGTTTGTAGGGTAACGTAGCAAAAAACAAAAAATTTCCGACCTACGTACCAGGCCAGGATCACTATGGAGACTGCATACAAGGTTTGATCTTTTTCGTTACCGACTCGTAGCGCAGCGGAAGTAGAGTCGATGACGATCGGCGGTGCAGATCCCCGCCGCTAGGATTTTACAACCTCCCAACCGCGAGGATGTACTCCCTCGTCAGCTCACCGAACGGATCTCCGGGCAACCCTTCGAGAGGCCTCGGGACAGTCCCTCGGATAGTCCCACCGGACGGATCCTCGGACAGCCCTCCGGGAGGCCTCTGGACAGTCTTTTGGATAGTCCCACCGGACGGATCCTCAGACAGCCCTCCGGGAGGCCTCTGGACAGTTTTTCGGATAGTCCCACCGGACGGATCCTCGGACAGCCCTCCGGGAGGCCTCACGGACAGCCCTTCGGGAGGACCCCCGAAACTCGGACAGAAACTCGGACAGCCCTTCGGGAGGACCCTCGAACAGCCCCTCGGGCAAAAAGATCGAACCTACGACCTCTCTACGGGGTTGCACACATACGGTGTCATCTATCCGGTAGGGCTTCGCCGTCCAGAACTAGTTCCCACCGGAACCCAGACAGCCTTTCGGCTCTACGAAACTATTTCGCTGGGAGGGAGAGAGAAGCCAGAAATGTCATGGCACTTGTATGTGAGAAGGAGTGAGTGTGGAGGCAGCCCCTCCACCTCTATTTATAGGAAATCCAAGGGGTAGGGTTTCTTGGCCCCCAAGCCTTCTAGAAACCTTTTGAGAAAATATCCCAAAAGGTGACTTTTCCATAAATATCCCAAAAAGCACTTTCACTATTCACGACGACATTTTTCAGCGTCCGGTCGAACTGAAAATATTTATGTGGGCTTAGAACATTTCCAGTACCCACTAAAATAATTTTCAATGCGATCCGGAACAATTCCGGTTTAGTGATTTTCATCTGCGAAAAGCATCTGAAGCGGTTTCGGCAGCTCCGGAACATTTCCGGTTTTCATCCCGGAAAATTCCAGAAAGTTTCCAGAATGATTCTGGCACCCTCCAAGAATTATCAGGCATGTGCCAAAACCAATTTGACTTTATGGTATCCCCTGAAACAACTTTTCAGTTTTACCGAAACTGTTCCGGTGTTCTCTCTGCGGAACTTTTCCGCTGTCTGAAACTTTTCCGGTGTCCGAAAACTTTTTCGGTGATTTTCTCTCAGACTCCTTGTCTAGTATTCAGCAGATAGATGACCCTTAAGCGTGTGACCCTATAGGTTCGGTGAAGCATAGACATGACCCGGAACCCCTTCCGATCAATGATCAACATCGGAGCCGTGGACACCCATATTGACCCCTATACCCACACGAATGAATATTCGAGTGAACCTCCAGTTGCCATGTGCTATTCCTGTTGCTTCGCGATATGTTTCAAATACCCGAGGTGAGACATGTAGGCATCCCCATGGATCAACAACTTGTCCACTATGCCAGTTACCTCGTTACCGGTATTGTTTTCTTTTCTCGTTCCCGTGTTCCGGCATCCCCGTGATCAAATCACAAAGTGTCTGGCCAGACGATGATGGATACCGTAACACCGAGAGGGCCCAGAGATATCTCTCCATCGTCGGAGGAGCAAATCCCAATCTTGAGCTATCAAGTTACTTGACATACTTTTCCATGAACCCGTAAGCCGCCATAATAGCCACCCATTTACGGATGACGTTTAACAAACCCCAAAGTTCATGAAGCAAGCATGAAGTAACTCGATACTCTCATGGTCTAAGGAATTATGCAAACGTTAACCATCTCTGTGTTATTAACCATTAACTTATGACGAATGAATCTCATAGCATAACATCAATTCGGGTCGATTCAACACAAATATTCTTCTAACATTGTGCCCTCAAAATTGCCGGCATAGCCAAGCCCATGATCAGGAAAACAGGATCATCATGCAATACTTGAGCCAGTCTTAGAGGCCAGACTAGGAATACATTTTACCGTTTATTATTCCACACATGCATATGAGTCTTCCTCCGAGCCTCGTGGTTATTGTAGACTCGAGAACCATAGCAGTTATAGCATGGAACATAAACCTAATTATGAACAGGGAGATAATCAATAACATATATTATTTCCTCTAGGGCATATCTCCTACAGACTCCCACTTGCACTAGAGTCAATAATCTAGTCAATGCTAATGCACTTTACACCTATGGCATACTGGTGTAAAATATGCTTCGCATGTGGTATAGCCTGATGTCCAACGGATCTGACGACTTCAGCTCCGTGTGTAACTTTGCATATCCTCGCGTTTTCACGCTTTCACAAAATTCATATTTTGTGTGGACTTGGCTTTGCATATGTGTGAATCATTGGTCGAAACCTGATTCCTCAGACTGAGCTATGGAGCAACTATCTGCAATAGTGTCCCATAGACCAAAGCCATCTTGGAACCATACTAAGTTCATGAATGAACTATATGATTCAACTTCTTTGTCGCTTCTTAAGCGTCAACATACTTAGCCTTTGTTATAGAATTCGCCACAGTATCTTGTTTGGAACAATTTCCAACTACCGTGCCACCATATTGTGTATTACACAAAACTCTTAACTTAAATCGAAAATCGCATGGAGCATTGATGAAGACTGTATTGATGTAATTACTTACAACGAGCACTTCATAATCTCTGCTTGCGAGAAAACATGTCATCACTACTACTCTAGTACTTTAATGACATCTTTCACTGTTGTCCTATGATTAGTACTTTGATCACTTTGGTATCTATACTCGCAACAACTTTGGAGTATTGGACATATCTGGTTGATTTACATACCATGGAATACATGATTAATCCAAACACAAGAGTGTGTGGAATCTCCATCATGTATTTCACTCATCAGTGTTTTGGGACACTGAGTCTTGCAAAAACTCTTTCCATGTGACATCGGCAAGAATCACTCCTTGGCGTTTTAAATGCTAAAAGGTTTTAGCATCTTGTCAATATGTATTCATAGCTTAGACCCATTAGGTAAATCTATCTCCATAGATCATCATGCCTAATATTGAGGCTATTTAGCCTAAGCACTTCATCGAAAAACTATTTTCAAATGAAGTCCTTAATTCGTGTCAAGAAATTTACTTCTAATTAACAATGTGTCAAGCACACAACGTTTTTACAAATATTATTATGCTCCCACTTACTTTCTTGAATCACAAGCATCTTCGTTACCCATTGATGAAGTCAAAACCCTTTTTGACCATTTCATCAAAACACAAAGATTCCAACTCCATTTTGCTCTCTTCTGTCCATTGCTGGAACTCTGAAGTTTGCATACTTACTAGCATCCTCTGGACTGACAAAATACCTTGGACTGTAACACATGCAAGTCCTTGGTTACATTTCCATCAGATGGAAATCCTTTCGTCATCCATGTTTCATATCTCATGATTGAAATATGTATTAATTGCTAGTTCAAACCGAACCGACTTTAAGCATCGCTACGGTGAAACAACCTCATCGTAGTCAACTCCTTGAACTTGTCATTTCAACAAGTCGAGCTTTATGGATAAAACATTTTTATCCGTATCAGTTTTTAGTTCCATAAATATTCGTTAGACTCTAAGCCTTCTGAAAGGTGTATCAAGATTTTAATCTTGAAACATTTATATGGAAACTATCTCGGATTGTATTGGCATTTAGCCAATTCCGGAGTCAGGGCCCATCACCGCTTCCTTGTGTATCGTAGGTATACTGTTGTCCAACAACAATATCTCATTTGCGCACCTGAGAGGTTTGCACGAGCCTTGCCTACGAGGTTCAGCTGCAAGTTCGACTGAAGTCCATACATTTTATTGTAGAGACTTCCGTATCAGTCGCAGTAGGAAAACCTTGGAATCACTTCCAAGGTTCCTTTCCTTTGGACTGATGACGAAGATACTGTTTATCTCATCGAGTTGCAGTGTTCTCCCACTCACCCTTTTTGAAAGAACCATTTCCTTCAAAAAGCATACCGTTCTTTGTGGCAAACCTATTTGCCTCGGTATTGTGAGGGAGGAATACCCATTTACTTGGGATAACCTACAAAGTAGCACTTGTCTGATTTGGAATAGGTTTGTAACCTTTTACACAAGCCCCATATTCCAAATGTTAAGAAAAGATATAACATGGTTGGGCGTACCATACCATGGCATCATTTCAACAGACCCGATGGAGCTCTTTTCAGTGTAAAAGCCGCAGTCTCTAAAGCATCACTTTAAAAGTGATAATGGCAAATCTATTTATGTCATCTTTGATCTTACCATGTCATAAATGGTTTGATTACATCTACACGGACTCTCCATTTGCAGTGGTGTTCCGGGAGGTGCAAGTTATGAAACCCCTTTCACAACTCACCAGACATTCGCTAAACTTGTAACTCAAATATTCCTTTCTGCAATCGAATTGTAGAAACATAATTTTCTTGTTACAATATTTTCTTCTTCATTTTGAAAACCTTTCGAATGATTTCAAAAGATCCAGACTCACGTCTTATCAATTAAATATCCATATATCTACTTGAGTCATTTCTGAAGATAGATAAATCCACTACTTGCAATAACATTTATTGGACTGCACACATCATAATGTATGATCACCAATATGTTCTATGCTCGTTCCTTATGGCTTGTGAACGGTATTTCATTCACTTCACTTTTCAGAGGAAAGTTGCAAGTGTCAGATGATTCAAAATCAAACGACTTCAAAATCCATCATAATGGAATTTTCCATGCGGGTTTCTCCAATGTGACAAAATGCAGTGCCACACTTGTGTGGTATTCTTTTAGTCTTGCGACATTTAGCGTCAGTGTTATGGATGTATCATATTTCCATCAATATTCATAACATACATCCCATCTAGGATGGAAGCATGGCCCCTCATGTCATTCATAATACTGAACAACAATTGTTGTTTTATGAACACCTCTTTTGCAACAATCATTGTGCAATGGGCTAGAGTGTATGAAACTCTAAAATGAATTATGAAAGTAAACCCAGAGGTAATGTATTATTATCAATATTCATAACATACATCTCATTCATAATGAAAGTATGGCCCTCATGTTATTCATAACACTGAACATCAAAAGTTCTCTTATGAACAACCTTCTTGCAAGATACTTTATGCAAAGGGCTAGAGTGTGAAACTCTAAAATGAATTATGAAAATAAATACATAGGGAATACACCGATGGAAGGCATAGTAACATTTACTATGTTCCCTGCATGTATCTAAACCTCATCCCTAGCTAGTCTTTCAGGCCATAGTAGTTCTTACATCGAGTTGCAACAGAATGCAATCGAGCGGGTATCTTTGTGATTAACTCACAATACCCAAGAATTAGTGATTAACATGTTTAACCATAATTCCCAAGAACTATATCTTTGACCAGCCTTCTATACATCAAAAACTTGTATGACATTCATACATGAGCTGGATATTCCAGTCTTCTTTCCTTTTGCCTTTATACTTCTAACAGTTTAACTTTTAGTATTTCTCCTACTCTCAGAAGAAGCATCCAACTTAAGAGTGGCGTTAGCCCCAGACTTCCTAGGCGTGAAAGTCTTACTAACACCCTTCGGACACTTCCTTTCTCTTTAAGTTGTTGTTTTATTCACCTTTCATCATATGACAGGCGTTCTCCTGGATCCCTCTCTTATCAGTCTAATGCATAGTAAACTCCTTTACTAATAGTTTGCAAACAAACATTGTTTTGGATATCTCATATCTTTTAGCCTTTGTCTGTCTCTGAAAATGATTTTTAGATTCCATGAATATCACATAACTATCCAAACTTTCGAAGTTCGGGTCTCATGGAAGCAAACATTTTGCACTTTGACTGAAAAGGAATTCTAGCTTTTGGATCGAAGGACGAGAGTCATATGATCCATAGCATTAGCGGGAGAATACCGAAAGCATGCGATAGGACAAAATCCTTCTCGGCACTCTAGAGGACAATCCTCACATTACGTTACCAACCGGAAAGTTTTAACCAGATATTTAACAGTTATTCAATTTTAAAAGGGAAGGTGGAAACGCAAGCCATTATTCTACAACTATTTTGCAAATCACACTTTAGACAGTGTTCAAAATTAATTGCACTGAGAATTAAAAGAAGTTAATTCTACAGTGCGCTCCCACTCAAATCAATATCTCTCATAATTGATTGTGAGTGATTCAAGACCCACATTTCCATTCAACGCCATTGTTCGAGATGAACACTGATGGCGCGAACTTCAATTGGTAGGCAAACTTGCCAATCACATCTCCATGTGACTCTTGTTCATCTTTCGATGCGTGTGTTCCGAGCTCAGGACGATCCTGCCATGAACGTCAAGATAACCAAGTGATCTTGCTGCGAGGTCTGACCTCACCCGCCTTACACCCGTACAATCGTTCGTACCCATATAGATCATGGCGCACCTCGAAAGGAAGGATGCTGTGACGGTGCTACACTTGGGAGAACACTAACTACTTGATATTTTGTGAGAGATCACCCTAATAAAAGCGACTACCGCGCAATCAAGAAGGGTGCATCATAAGGGATAAACATCTCAGGCAATTCATAATAGCATGATATGGTACAACCCTTTCTGACGGAGAAGTCTTTTATTTCTTCGTCTCCGGCATTCGCGTCGGTGTTCACCTTCGCGAAGATTGCCACCACCTTGTCGATGCACCAGATAATATTGCTATCTCTATAGCTAATAAAATAAGTGCATTACATAAGGTTGACACGTAGGTCATTAAAGTGCAATCATATGGCTCCAGCCATCATGCCGAATCATGACACGCAGGTCATGTTAATCAAATTACATCATATAGTCATCTCATACATAATCAAATTAATATGAGCACTGATATACCACATCATATGCACATGCAAACCATCCTGCAAAACCAAGTTAGACGCCTCTAATCGGTTCATGCAAAAACTTGTTTTACGTGGCTTCTAAGGTTTCGAAACAAACCGAAGCTACCAACGTCCATCATCAAGCATGATAATCCAAGTTGCTAGATTAACCTTCCAGGGTGTATGAAACACGAGATAATAAAATCTCGAGCCCCATACTAAACTTCGTCATACGCGTGACCCCCGTGCAGATCACATCTGCATTGCCCTTTCGTCTGCGAAACATCCATCTTTCTCAACTATGGTGGAACCCAAAGAACTGTTAGCACTTCGTTGATCTGTCAATCAGCATACTCAGGAGCAGCATGAAAGGATCGCGGATTGCCAGAACTTTGTGAGATTCCACCATGCCGTCAAGATCAGGACTACGCAAATTCAGGGGAAGCAACAGGACCATCGGGTAACAGATTTCATCTGCTACCCGCACAAATAATTTTCAGCAATAGATCTCATCTACTACCTAATTATATTGTGCAACACCCATACATCTCTATGTATTCTAGATCGCAACCTGCATCTACGCATAGCACGGCTCTTGATGCCACTGTAGGGTAACGTAGCAGAAAACAAAAAATTTCCGACCTACGTACCAGCCCAGGATCACTATGGAGACTGCATACAAGGTTTGATCTTTTTCGTTACCGACTCGTAGCGCAGCGGAAGTAGAGTCGATAACGATCGGCGGTGCAGATCCCCGCAGCTAGGATTTTACAACCTCCCAACCGCGAGGATGTACTCCCTCGTCAGCTCACCGGACGGATCTCCGGGCAACCCTTCGAGAGGCCTCGGGACAGTCCCTCGGATAGTCCCACCGGACGGATCCTCGGACAGCCCTCCGGGAGGCCTCTGGACAGCCTTTCGGATAGTCCCACCGGACGGATCCTCGGACAGCCCTCCGGGAGGCCTCACGGATAGCCCTTCGGGAGGACTCCCGAAACTCGGACAGAAACTCGGACAGCCCTTCGGGAGGACCCTCGAACAGCCCCTCGGGCAAAAAGATCGAACCTACGACCTCTCTACGGGGTTGCACACATACGGTGTCATCTATCCGGCAGGGCTTCGCCGTCCAGAACTAGTTCCCACCGGAACCCAGACAGCCTTTCGGCTCTACGAAACTATTTCGCTGGGAGGGAGAGAGAAGCCAGAAATGTCATGGCACTTGTATGTGAGAAGGAGTGAGTGTGGATGCAGCCCCTCCACCTCTATTTATAGAAAATCCAAGGGGTAGGGTTTCTTGGCCCCCAAGCCTTCTAGAAACCTTTTGGGAAAATATCCCAAAAGGTGACTTTTCCATAAATATCCCAAAAAGCACTTTCACTATTCACGACGACATTTTTCAGCGTCCGGTCGAACTGAAAATATTTATGTGGACTTAGAACATTTCCAGTACCCACTAAAATAATTTTCAATGCGATCCGGAACAATTCCGGTTTAGTGATTTTCATCTGCGAAAAGCATCTGAAGCGGTTTCGGCAGCTCCGGAACATTTCCGGTTTTCATCCCGGAAAATTCCAGAAAGTTTCCAGAATGATTCTGGCACCCTCCAAGAATTATCAGGCATGTGCCAAAACCAATTTGACTTTATGGTATCCCCTGAAACAACTTTTCAGTTTTACCGAAACTGTTCCGGTGTTCTCTCTGCGGAACTTTTCCGCTGTCTGAAACTTTTCCGGTGTCCGAAAACTTTTTCGGTGATTTTCTCTCAGACTCCTTGTCTAGTATTCAGCAGATAGATGACCCTTAAGCGTGTGACCCTATAGGTTCGGTGAAGCATAGACATGACCCGGAACCCCTTCCGATCAATGATCAACATCGGAGCCGTGGACACCCATATTGACCCCTATACCCACACGAATGAATATTCGAGTGAACCTCCAGTTGCCGTGTGCTATTCCTGTTGCTTCGCGATTTGTTTCAAATACCCGAGGTGAGACATGTAGGCATCCCCGTGGATCAACAACTTGTCCACTATGCCAGTTACCTCGTTACCGGTATTGTTCTCTTTTCTCGTTCCCGTGTTCCGGCATCCCCGTGATCAAATCACAAAGTGTCTGGCCAGACGATGATGGATACCGTAACACCGAGAGGGCCCAGAGATATCTCTCCATCGTCGGAGGAGCAAATCCCAATCTTGAGCTATCAAGTTACTTGACATACTTTTCCATGAACCCGTAAGCCGCCGTAATAGCCACCCATTTACGGATGACGTTTAACAAACCCCAAAGTTTATGAAGCAAGCATGAAGTAACTCGATACTCTCATGGTCTAAGGAATTATGCAAACGTTAACCATCTCTGTGTTATTAACCATTAACTTATGACGAATGAATCTCATAGCATAACATCAATTCGGGTCGATTCAACACAAATATTCTTCTAACATTGTGCCCTCAAAATTGCCGGCATAGCCAAGCCCATGATCAGGAAAACAGGATCATCATGCAATACTTGAGCCAGTCTTAGAGGCCAGACTAGGAATACATTTTACCGTTTATTATTCCACACATGCATATGAGTCTTCCTCTGAGCCTCGTGGTTATTGTAGACTCGAGAACCATAGCAGTTATAGCATGGAACATAAACCTAATTATGAACAGGGAGATAATCAATAACATATATTATTTCCTCTAGGGCATATCTCCTACAGTGTTCCTGCTTGACGGCGACCAGCGTCGGCGTCACCTCCGTGCCCGGCTCCGTCTTCGGCCTGACAAGGCGGAGGTGGCCGCCGGTGGGGGGGAAGGCTGCCGGCGGCGGCCCTCATTGATCGTGATGCCGCCGCCACTGCGCCCGCTGCGCCGAAGCGGCGTCTCGCCGGGCTCGGTTTTCACGGCGAGGAGGGGCGTCCGTGCGCCGGAGGAGGTGGACTGGGAGTCGGACGACGACGACGATGCCCCGAGCATGCGCCTCGGCTGCCACGAGGAGCCGCTCCGGCGCGAGAAGGACTGCGCCGGGTAGTCAAGCCGCGACGAGTTGCCGCAATCTGCTCCTCGTGGTGGCGCTCGAAGTATGCCGTCCACAGGTTGTGGCTGTCCGGGGCGTACCTCGGCTGCTGCCTCGCCGCCTCCGACAGCGAGGACCGGATCCTTGCGATCTCGGCGCGCCTCTCAGCGCCACTAGGCGGCGAAGGCACCGGGACCCCGCCGGTGCTCAGCCTCCAAGCGCCCGGCACCCGCATGTCGGGCGGCGACGGGTACTCCGCCTCGTACAGGAGGCGAGCTTCGTCCTCACGGAGGTGGCGGCGGCCGAAACCGTTGGCCGCGGCGCCGTCGCCTGAAAAGCGCTCAGCCATGCGTTGTTGGGGGAGAAAAGGTCGCCGGGGAAGAGGAAGAGAAGGGCGTCGGCGGCAAGATTGGGAGGGAAAGCTGTGGTGAGAGGTGCCGAGCCACCGGCGAGGAGGGCGGCTTTTATAGCGGCGAGCGGGCGACGCCGTGTAGCCGCGTGGCGGGAGAGGGACGCGCGTCGGCGCGCGTTCACAGCGCCGCTTCAATGGAAGGCTGACCAGCGGCAGCGCCCGGTCACTTCGCATTGAATCCCCGCGGGAAACCGAGGCGATGAGGACGACGAAGCGCCCGGTCTCGCTGACACGGCGGGTCCACCCGTTTTCGCGCCAAAAACCTTTCCCCCGGCACCCCCAAGCGCTCCCCAGCGCGCCGGGTTCGGCCTGGGTCCGCCGGCGCCAATTTCGGCCCGAACCGGCGGAAATTGGGCTCCTGGGGGCGCGACTGGGCCGATTTTCGCCCGCCGGCGATAAAAAATGGCCTTGGGGAGGCCTGTTGGGGGGGCGGCTGCCGGCTGGAGATGCTCTAAGACGGGGGAGAGACAGAGAGATGAAGGATCGTGAGCGATGTACTTCCCTTTATTTTCTGTGGGCACTAGAACATCAGGAAACTAATTTTAGTGAAGGAATATTGGAAGTGTTTTGGGTATACATACAATCAGCTATTTAGCTAGAATGTTTTACGGAACCCATTAAAGGTTGGTGTATTTACCGATTCTGGAGAAAGTGCAGCACTCATTACTGTGGGCACTGGCGGAGCTACGCATTAGCAAAATCGCCCTTGGCCCGCCCAGCCTATAGGAAATGTAGTGGAGATTGACAGTAAATTTTGCCATGAGAATAAAAAGAACGGGCCTTCCTTTGTACCAGCCCTCCCAGGTTTGCTACTGTAGCTCCGCCACTGACTGTGGGATTCAGTTGACAATTAGCATTTAGCAGCATCCTGCATTCTGCATTCTGCTTATGTGCTGAGAATGACGCTGGCCAATAAATGTTTGATCCTATACATTTTTACAGCTCTTGGTTGCAACGGTTACAAGTCAACCTTTTGCTAATATTTAAATCACAGTGCTGCAAAACTTGTTACTTGTACATGTCCATCACTATGGTATTTGCAAACATGCTGCTAAATTGACTTTCTGAATGTTCCCTCCACCTGCTCTGATTTGGTATTCTCGCCTGTGATAAAAGAAATATGTTATCTCATTGCAGGAGGAGATGAGGATTAGCAGAATTAAAAGACGGGTGTATGAGCTGCTATCAAAAGCTGCTACCGTGCATCAGGAAAACAACGACAATGACCAAAAGGGGCTTCATTTTGTGTTTTTTAGGAAACCTACCAAATTTCTCCCTTCAGAAGATGGTTCCACGGTTGGTGCTGTGGAACTTGAAAAGACTCTTAAAAGGTCAGATGTTGGGAGTATTCTTGATTATTTTAAGGTGCAAGTTTTAACGATTAGTTTTGTTGGTTATATAGATGATGTGGCAACTGGAAAGCAGGTGGCAGTTGGAACTGGTGAGTTTGAAGATCTAAAATGTGGGTAAGTGCTTTAGCTCATATTTTCTTGAATTTTTATGTGGCCAATTAACTCTGTTTCTAAGGCGCATCTTAAATATCTATCTTCTTATTAGAATTGTTTTGAAGAGTATTGGTTACAAATCCTTGCCAGTAGAAGATTTGTCCTTCGACAAATACAGAGGTGCATGTTATTGCATTTTTTTTACTGCCCTTCTAATCCATAAAGAAGTTTTTCAATAATGTTTGTTTAACAATCCTCTATTTGTTGCAGGAGTTGTGCCAAATTTGAGGGGCAGAGTTCTGTGCGGTGAATCAGAGACTGCCACAGTGGAACCAGGACTGTACGTGGTAGGATGGTTGAAGAGAGGACCAACTGGGATTGTTGCTACAAATCTCCATTGTGCCGAAGAAACGGTATGTACTTTAAAGAGTGATATCTTGGTATTTTGTTGGCTGCTTTTCTCCAAACAATTCTAGGTGCACGTCGCGATATGAAACGTGAACATGCAAATTTCTGTGCTGTAAAAGTAATAATTTAGGTACAGTTTCGGTTGCTTTATTAGACACCTCCCCTTTTCTGCCCAGCACACAAATTGGCATGTTTTTGGCTTATGGTTTGTTTGAAGTTTCGTGCTTCATCCCCGTAATATATATACATCATGGAATTTGGCCACGGTGTTCGAAAGCATTAAAATGTGATTTTGTTTTTCACCCAAGTCAGAGAAAAGTTATTCAGCATCAAGGCATGGCTTAATTTGGCAAGTAAGTTGCTCGACAAAATTTTTCTTCAGGAACTATTCTAAATATTAGTTGATTAACAGGTGGATAGCATCCTTGAAGACGACAGGAATGGCGTATTCATGGACCCATCTGGTCCGAAAAGGCAAGGCCGGCGGGGACTAGTTGAGATTCTAGAAGAGAAGAATGCCCGCTACGTGCCCTTTGATGGCTGGGAGAAAATCGATTCCAAAGAGAAGACGGCTGGCGAACTGAAGAAGAAGCCTAGGGAGAAGATCACCAGATGGAATGAGCTCCTGGAAGCTGCAATGGAGGGTTAAGTTAACTGAAGGGTATCGGATGGAGCTGCTGGTTCAGGCGTAAACTGAATCAAAGAAACAGACTAGGAGGCACAATCTGAATACTGAAAGAATAGCAAATCACGTACGTACATACTGATGAACCAATGGAAGCCAAGTGCTTATAATGCAGTCTTAGCGCCAATATATATACTGGTTAAAAAATCCTAAAAGGCTCGACCACTGAAGCCACATGGAACCATTGTAGTCCTGAGAAGTAGAACTGCTGCTATATGAACTTTGCGACTTCATCATCCAAATCATGGGCATTTCTTTTGATAACGAACATTTTGAGTCTATCACTAATCCTAAAATTTGAATCTGATGGTCTAGTGTCAGTGGTGGAGTAGCTAGATTCTGGAGGCTCTTAAGTACTGAACTGCACTAGACATGCTAGATGTCTCTATAACTTACTACCGCTGTTCAAACCTGGAAGAAACAAACCAATCTGTTCTTAGCTAGCTACTTGGTTTTGACTGTCATCCAGCTGCTGATACCTTGTAATGCGGTGCAGGTAGCCAATCAGCGAATGCGAATTCGGGGAACGAGCTGAGGTCGCGTACGGCTACTCGGAAAACATCCGTGAGCAGAGCCGGAAAACATCCGTGAGCAGAGCACGGTATTGGACGGCAGCATCACGGCCTTGAGGATCTATCTCTTTGCCCTACAGTCATAAGACGAACCAGACGACGATAGGCACAGTTACTGTGGAGCTCACCACGTTTTTAACGAACGATTGTAACCTGCTCCTGGAGTGATTCTACTCCTGTATTCTCAAAAAAAAAAAACCTGGGTGTATTAGTTTTTTTTTTTACGAAACGGGGTGTATTAGATCAAATCTATTCTATGCTAAACCACCTTTTTTTTAGATAATCTGCTAGGCTTTATTCATCAATTGGTATGGCTACATGTATTACATGAGGATCATGTGGTTGCCCCGACCAGATGTGACGGCCTTGATCCAGAGTAAGAGCATGCCTAGCTAGATTATGTGGCTCAACATTTGAGCTCCTAGATTCAAAATTTAAAACACAAGAATTGAAAAGAGTTTTCCACGGTAGTATCTCCTTAACTACTCCACCATATGGCCCAAAGAGTGACCGCCAATTTAATGAACTTATCATGGGAGAGCTGCTCGATCATTGTGAATAACCAGTTCCTAGCATTTTATTCGGTATTTTTCATCAGCTCTTCAATCAGCTCCTGGTCGACCAGGGACTACACACAGCGTGCGACCATGCACTCCAGAAGGCCGTGTCTCGAGGAGTCCAACATACCTCCCACAGCGCAGGTACATGTAGTCTGATATATTCCGATGCATTCTCCCGTCTTCCGTCGGTATGAATTGATGCGCTAGTCTCCACAAAAATACTCGGAGTTTTGCTGGTACATAAGTTTTCCAGATCTTCACCCAGCCTCTCTCCTCTTCTCTTCTATTCGAGGGCCCCGGACGCTCGTCCAGCCAATCTTCATGCCGACGTTTCATTTCAACTATCATACGGTAGGCAGACCGCACACAAAATTCTCAGGTTTTTCATACATCCATGACCAGTAATCATCCACATCTTTCAGGCAAATAGGAATTTGTAAGATCTCAGCGGCATCACACGGTGGGAAAACCTGGTTCACTAGCTTCATGTTCTATCGAGCATTCATCGTGTCAATTAATTCAGATACAGGTTGTGACTCTAGACACAATCGGTCTCATTAACTATGACCTGGGGATCCAGTTAGTGCTCCAAATTTCTGTGGAAAAACCATACCCTATGCGTTTGACCAGTCCGTGTTTCATAATATCCCGTCCTCCAGAATTGATCTCCAGACCTGAGATGGGTGACATCGAGTATAGAGCAAGAGAGAAAGTACACCGCCTTCAAAATACGAGCACTGAGAGTGTTAGGGGAAACTAGAATCCTCCAAGACTTGTGTGTACCCGGGCCGGTAGAGCGCGTTTGACATGGGTCTCGGCCCAAAAGACTATTAGGAAAAGACTAGTAAGCTTGCACGTGCAACGCACGTTTCAACTAATATTAACCGATATTACGGAAGTAACACTAAAAAATATTACAAATGAACTTTGTATAAATTATGTTCATTGACAAAAATGCTATTGTATTCTTAGTTAAAACCAGTAGTAACCCTTATCCTATGAATTCCCAAGTACATATTTAAGGAACCATGACAAAATTGTTATTTTCAATTTATATTATTTTAGAAAACTCCATCAAGTTTTACAAATACCATTATTCTCTTACAAGTCCAATTTTTTTTATAATCATTCTATCTTTCGACGTCGTCTTCTCAACAAACTACATTGACCCTCTTAACTCTATAGAGTGGGGTAACATCCACTCTACCTTTATCGACGGGTATAAAGCAGTCATCTAGGTCCCCCATATCAGTTAAGATCTTGACATCTGTCCAATGTGCGCACCTGAATTCAGACCAATGAATTTTGGAATTCAGACCAGTCTTTGTGTTGCCAGAAGTTAGCTACAAGACTTGGCATCAATGTATGCTTAAAATGTATACAAAACTACTGCTAGCTGCATGTAGTTTATATTCCAAAAGCTATGAATGCTACAGGACACAGCAAAGGGTGGACAAAATAATATGTTTGCCGAAGAGTGATGAAATTGTAACAATTTGCAAGCATCTTGAGTTGATCCTAGCTTGCAAGTACACTGGGAAGCTACATTTGCAAGATTAGCATGAAAACTAATGTTCTACCTGTCAAGTAAACCGGCGGTGGATCAACGCGTGTAGCAAGTGGAAGATCTCAGAGTTACAGGACGCAATATCTATGTTGACTAATAGGTATCCATCCCCGGTCCAGGGTTATACTTGAGCTCCTTAACAAGCTCATTTGCCTGACAAAAAACAGGAAGCATAAATCAGCTATTATTCATTAATTGCATTTTACAGCAAGCTACTCCCAGGTCTAATATATCGTGATTTATCCACACAAACATTACACGATTTCAATATAACTCATGTTTAGATTCAACATGCACAGAAGAAATATGACGAATGAGCAGATTGTACGACTATGCCTACACAATTTCAGTATGATTCAGCTACTCTCAGGACTGTGGCACATTCAAGCTATCAGTTATGTAGAGACCAAAAAGCAATGCCAGCAACCAAACGAAAACCAAGAAATTCAACGTGACGCTGCATATTGCACAGTGCATACACATGCCATCAAAGAGAAGCACTTTGCCTATGCATATCAAGAAGCTGAGCATCCAAAAAGGAATCTGGCCATTCCATTCATGAATCCTCCAATACAGCTCAGTGTTAAGGAAGCAGGGGTCAAGGTAAGTGCAATGGAAAACCAAATCAACACCTGTTTAAGTGGTTGATGCCGAGTCCTTAATTTTCTGTCCAGAAGTATGACAACGCTGCAAGAGAGCTGAGATCAGCGCTAAACACACGTTCACCAACATTATAAACCAGATTTCTTGTCACCTCTTGAATCCTACTTCAACAAAAAATAATCTGAATCAGGTAAGACCATACATTGTATAGCTCACCTGAATTAGTTGAAATAGATAGCCTGAGCATAAGAATCGGTGCTGAGGATAGAAGTGAAAGAAAGAGAGGAGGGTGCAGGGCAAACCACGCAACATTCTGTTTGTTGTGTCCTTTGCTTTTATCATGACGGCGTCCAGCTCCAACCTCTCCCATACATCCAACTCCTATCCAAAGCTCTTCTGAGTCCGTCCGTCACTGCCACCTCAGTCGCGTCGTCCGCGTGCTTATACGGCCATGCAGCCTCCATCCGGCCACCCTCTACTGCCGTCTTCTCGCTTCCGTCCCTCCCGGTTGCTGCTTCGAGCGAGGGGCAGGCCACAGGGCCCAGCCATCCATGATCCAGCGGCAGCGCGGGTGAGGGTGACGTGCGCCTCGAAGCAAGGAAGATAGGGGATTTGTGGCTCGGGCGGACTTGCGGCTGCGTGTGTGCTCGCCACGCTGAGGTGCCCTTCGGCGTGTTGGGATTGCTTTTCTCTTCGCGGCAACAATGCCTAGGACCTCTGGAGCTCGACCTATCCTCTCCACCACCGCGACGCCTTTTCCACGGAGGCGCAACTGGCTAGGGTTGGGAGGCTAAGGAATCGGGAAAGATGTGAGAGGAGGGGGGGGGGGGGAGCAGCCTAACAGACCACCGACGCGGCCCAGGTGGAGATCCAATGGAGGTAACGAAAAAAAGGACTTAATGTTGAATCGTTATTTTTTCACTTACGGTGGCGTGGTGGGTAATTTTCCTCTAAGGTGGAGTACGGTCAGTCAATGTAATTTACTAAGTGCACACTGTGAAAGAATGAATTGATCGAACAGTCTCTTTCATTGATGATCCATGAGGATTATATACAGAGGGAACCGTCGCCACGAACGGATGCGTCCGCTCGTGGGGGTCGTGAGAAAACCGTCGCATCGGTTGGCTAGCAACCCGCACGAAGCGGTTCTGTACAAGGGAGGATTATCTCCTAATTATTGTAATTAGTTTAAATCCTAACACTCCCCCTAATCCTTGCTTGTCCTTGAGACCGATCATCTTTGAAATATTCTCCTCCAAAACCCTGTGGGAAAAATTGAGAAGAAAACATACAATATGCCATGAAAAACTCCTTCTAAAACCCAATGGGAAAATAAGGAGAAAATGACATATATCGTCCATGCTTGCATTGATATTGCCTCATTAAAAACCTTACATGAGAAACCATTTGGAAAAACTCACAAAGGAAAAGAGTGCAATACTAAAGATCCATGATCTTAATAGGTTATATCCTAGCAGATTTCTCCCCCTGAATTTTGCAAGTCTCGAAGTCGTCTCATACCAATTCCATTTACATACTTATGGAAAAGAGAACTTGGTAAGGACTTAGTAAACAAATCAACGAGATTATTGCATGACTTCGTTTGCAAAATACTTATCTCCCCCTTCTCTTGCAGATCATGGGGATAAAATAATTTGGGAGAAATATGCTTTGTAATATTGCTCTTAATATAACCCGTTTGCATTTGTGCAATACAAGCAGCATTATCTTCATAGATAATGGTGGGTGATTTCAACGAACCAATCCCACTTGAACTTTGGACAAAGTTCATCATTCTGCGAAGCCATACACATTCACGTGATGCTTCGAACAAAGCAATTATCTCAGAATGATTGGTGGACGTTGCCACTAAGGTTTGCTTTATTGACTTCCAAGAGAAGGCCGTACCTCCATGTAAGAAGACAAAACCAGTCTGCGATCTGGCATCATGGGGATCTGATAAATATCCAGCATCACAATACCCCACCATGGTTCTCTCTTGATTTTTCTGATAGAATAAACCAAGATCTTTGGTGCCCTGAAGATATCTGAAAATATTCTTCACACCAACCCAATGCCTCTTCGTCGGTGATGCGCTGTATCTAGCCAGTAAATTAACTGCAAATACTATGTCAGGTCTAGTGCAGTTTGCTAGATACATTAGTGCACCAACGGCACTGAGATATGGAAATTCTGGTCCCAATATCTCTTCATCATCACCCTTAGGCATAAATGGGTCTTTATCTCTATCAAGAGATCTCACGACCATAGGTGTTTTTGACGGGTATGCTTTATCCATATTGAACTTTTCCAATATCTTTTGGATATAAGCAGACTGATGAACAAGTATTCCTGAAGGAAAATGTTCAAGTTGCAAACCAAGACAAAATTTGGTTTTACCCAAATCTTTCATCTCGAATTCCGTCTTCAAATGATCACATGCCTCATGTATTTCTCATGTCGTCCCAATGATGTTCAAGTCATCAACATACACGGAAATTATACAAAATCCATCAGTAGATTTCTTGATGAATACACATGGGCAATCGGTGGTGTTTGAGTAACCCTTCTTTAGAAGGAACTCACTTAGTAGGTTATACCACATTCTTCCCGACTGTCTCAAGCCGTATAACGACTTCAGTAGCTTTACGCAATACATGTTGCGGTTAGCTTTTGGATCCGGAATCTTTAATCCCTCAGGAACTTTCATATAGATATCCGTATTGAGTGACCCATATAAATATGCAGTCACCACATCCATCATTTGGATATACAAATTCATTTGTACTGCCAGTGATATCAAGTATCGGTACGTGATTCCACTCATCACAGGAGAATATGTTTCATCATAATCGATGCCGGGTTTCTGTGTAAACCCTTGTGCTACAAGCCTCGCTTTGTATCTCACCACCTCATTGTTTTCGTTCCTTTTACGAACAAAAACCCATTTTGCCCCCACGGGGAAAACATTATGAGGAGTAGGTATTACTGCAGTAAATACCCCTCTCTTGGCAAGCGAGCGCAATTCATCCTCTATTGCAACCTTCCAATTGGACCAGTCTGAGCGTTTCATACACTCTGCCATGGACTTAGGTTCACGGTCCAATGCCAGGTCATCTGCAATCTTTGAGGCGAAAAATATGTCGACAATTGTAGTCTTTCTGTTGAATGATTCTCCCGATTCAACATAGTTTAATGAAACCTCATTAATACCTTCTGACTCATCGTGATTTCCCACAACAATCGAGTCAAGGTGTACCGATGTCCCAGCACCAATATTTGTGTGCACAGCTGTGCTGGGTTCTGGATGCTTAACATCCTTCAGGTGTCTTTCAACACTAGGTTGAATATCAACTCGCGGTTGATCTGCATTTACTATTAGAGGGATCCTCACTTCCCGCGGACGCTTCTGAGAAGCCCTGTCCTTTTTGTCCAGTTTTCTCCCCCTCTTGGGCGGTTGAGTGGTCTTATGAGATATCTCAACTCTCTCTGGAACATTCATAGCGGGAACGTAGGATTTAGTGACACCTTTATAGTCAGTAAATGCATCTGGCAGATTATTTGCAATATTTTGCAAATTAATAATCTTCTGAACTTCCAGTTCAGATTCATTCATACGTGGATCTAAGGACTGAATGCCTTTGACATTCCAATCTATTTCCCGGCATTCTTTGTGGTTCTTTTCTCCCCCTAATGCCGGAAAATTGTCCTCATCGAAGATACAATCAGCGTACCGTGCTGTAAAGAGATCCCCTGTTAGAGGCTCCAGGTACTTTATAATCGACGGAGAATTGTACCCCACATAGATCCCTATTTTTCTATGTGGACCCATCGATGTACGCTGAGGTGGTGATATCGGTACGTACACAGCGCAACCGAATCTTCGAAGATGGGAAATACTTGGTTGATTTCCACGTACTAACTGCAACGGGGAGGCCGTATGATATGCAGTTGGTCGAATTTGTATCAATTCCGCGGCATGTAATACCGCATGTCCCCAACAAGATGTTGAAAGATTACAGTTCTGTAGGAGTGGTCTTGCTATCAACTTGATCCTCTTGATAAGTGATTCCGCAAGACCATTTTGTGTGTGTACATATGGTACAGAATGCTCCACAGTTATGCCCAAAGCTAGGCAGTAATCATTGAATGCCCGTGAACTAAATTCAGCGGCATTATCCATTCTGATGGATTTAATCCTGTGTTCAGGATGATTTGCCCTCAGTTTAATGATTTGAGCGATCAGCTTTGCAAAAGCATGGTTCCTTGTTGATAATAACACACATTGGACCATCTTGTTGATGCATCAATGAGCACCATAAAATATCTAAATGGTCCCGATAACGGTTGAATTGGACAACATATATCTCCTTGAATGCGTTCAAGAAAATTAAGTGGTTCATTCTTGATCTTCAGATATGAAGGTCTTGTGATTAATTTCCCAGTTGCACATGCAGTGCATACGAAATCAGAAGATTTGGGGAAATTAGCAACCGTTATGTTGTGTCCAGTTGAACCATCAATAATTTTTCTCATCATCCCCACACCAGGATGACCCAGGCGATCATGCCATATCTTGAACTTGTCAAGATTCTGAAAAATTATTTTGTATGCCAAATGTTGCTCTGGCTTGATGTATGTGTAATACAGTCCAGAAGATAGAGCAGGCAGTCTCTCAAGGGTTTCCTTGTTGGATCCCTTCTGCTGAGTTATGAGAAGGCTTTCAACCGCATTGTCTTCATGAGTTTCAATGTGGTAGCCATTCATGCGGATATCCCTAAAACTCAACAGGGTACGAGTTGAATCCGGATACAATAATGCTTCCTGGATTTCAAGTTTTGTACCATTCGGGAGTGTAAATGTGGCTTGACCAGAACCAACAATTACCGTGTCATGACCACCAATTGTCATAACACTTCCCTTACTCTTTTTGAGACTTCGGAAGTATTTAACCTCCCGTAGAATTGTGTTAGAGGCACCACTGTCCACTAAACAAATTTCCTCCTCCATTGGATTGTTTCTTCTTTCTCGAAGATTTCTATAGAGTAAAAGAATAATATTCATTATTTATCCAATCTCATATAGAAATAACACATACATTACATACTATATATGTCTGCTTACATATTATAATACATTATGTTCAAGGACATAATTATTACAATACCATATGTCTGAGGACATAATTATTTTACAACACACAATATAACTAAGGACATTATCACAATACTTATGACATTATTGGAAGATCAAAGCATGTCTCCATATATGTCATTAGTAGAAGTGAAATCCACCAACATGTCATTGACAGTAAGTGGTGGTCCTTCCTTTTGCTGAGCCTGATCTTGGTTCTCCATGTTGTCATGAACTTCGTTCTAATGAACGCCTTGAGAACTTTCAATCATTGGACCAGTGAAGTGAGCTTCGTACCGGTTCCCTTCAGGCTTCTTGCCCTTGCCAATTGATTGCTGATACAGCGTCACCAAATGCTTAGAAGTTGTACACTTCCTTGCATGATGAGTAGTACAACCACATCGGTAGCAAGCCTGAGAGCTGCTATCCTTATCATTTTTCTTAAAATGATTCTTTCCCTTTTGAACTCCACTGCTATTCTGATTCTCATTGCGTCTCCACTTTCCTTTAAACTTCCTATGGTTCCTTTTGGGACCACGGGATTTTTGAGTATTCTGAGAATTGAAATGTGCTTCAGGCAGCGGCAGTGTTCCCGTTGGACGGGACAAATTATTCTTATCGAGAATTTCACTGTGCTTTTCTGCCTGAAGAAGTGCATATATCAATTCAGAATGCTTCTTGTATTTCTGCTGACGGTGTTGTTCAGCAAGAATCCTCATATTAGGATGGAAAGTAGAGAGTGTCTTTTCAATGAGATCCGCATCCGAGACTGCACTGTTGCAGAATCTCAACTTAGAGTTGATTTGATGCACGGCAGAATTGTATGCTGCAACGGACTTGAAATCCTGGAAACGGATAAGTGCCCATTCTCTTTGCGCTTCAGGCAACATCACCGACCTTTGTTGATCATAACGCTCCTTTAAGGAGTTCCACAGTGATAGAGGACTTTCCTCCATCATGTACTCTTCTTTCAAAGCAGGATCAAGGTGGTGTCGAATGAAGTGCAAAGAAGCATACTTTGCCGTATCTGCGATAGCAGGAGCTCCTTGAGTAGGAGTGGTTATAGTGCTGATCAGATTCCTGGCCGCCAAGTTGATCTTGACATCCATGGCCCAGGTCAGATAATTTCTGCCATCAATGGCAAGCTCAGCAAATTCCTTCTTGGATATGTCAGCCATATCCTGCATGAAAATATCATGCGCATTAATTTACTCTCATGTAAATTAATTGTGTGTAAAATAAAATGCTTGATTTATATATAAAGGTCTAGGAAAAGCCTAAACGACCCAAAATATGACTGTCTACAAAAGATAATCACCATGAAATGGCGTAGATCTTTGTTTTGTAGAACACATAGAGGTAATCACCACGAAGTGGCGTAGACACTCGTATGGCGATTTTCATGCCATAATATGTGTGCTTTCATTTTTGCTTTGAGGTAATCACTACTAAGTAGTGTAGACCTTAATCTCATGATACTTTGTACAACCTTGTGTCATTTAAAACACTTTGAAGGTAATCACCACATGGTGTAGACCTCACAATTGTGAACAAAGTATACATTGCCTTTAATGCAATCCATAAGATTCGTGCAAAAACTGAAAGTAGTCATATAATTTTCAAGCATAATCAACATGTAGCAATTAAAAATTGCATCTATACACATGTTGACATTTCATAAGCAGATATTACATAGTACTATGTTAGAAAATACTAACAAACACGTATGTACAAAAACTGAAAAAGCTAGAAAGCTAATCAGAAAAGAAAACGAAAAATAATGGTAATAGGCCAAAACAGGCAGCCTACTACCCGTGGCTAAGCCACTTTTGCTTTTCGTCCATGATTCTTTTTTTTTCTTTGCTGCCCGTACGCATGGGCCAGAGGCTAACGTGGTGTGCTGGTGGCTGTCCAACAGCCTGTACACACACACACGAGTGGATAAGGGAGGCGAGGGACATATCATTCCCATCCACAAATCGTCCCAGATCCAGCCCAAGCGGTGGGCGTCTCCGCCAGCACCACCAAACCTCCGCCACAGATGGCTGTCTCACCGGCGCGTAGAAGGCCCCGGCGCGGCGTCCTCCTCCTCTGAAGAAGATCCTCCACGAAGGTGCGCCCCTGGCGCAACGCCGTTGGAGTGGCCATTCGCCAGCCCGAGATTCACCGGGCTCCATCGTCCCGGCCGACGACCGGCGTGCTGCAGCACCGCGCGTGGCACTATGTGCCAGCGGCGGGGCGTCGATGGGCCGGAGGAGCTGCCGGCTCCGTTGTCGAGGACGTCCCCACGCGCTACAGCCGGCGCGGGGAGGCGCAGCCTGAGGCTCGCGCTCGACGAAGAGGCGCCGGTGTCCATGTTCATGGCGCGTGCACCAACCGGTGAGGGCAGGTGCATCCCCAGCCCGAAGCTTGCCGCAGAAGTCCCAGCGGCCACAACCTCGTGCGCCGGAGTCGGCGACGGAAGGCGCGGCGAGTCCGGCTGTGCGGGCTCCGCGGGCAGCGCCGGTGGCGCGGGCTCGACCTCCTCCTGGACGTCGTAGTCCCGTGGAGGAGACGACGACGGGGTCGGGCATGGCCCCCAGCGGTGCACCGGGCACGAGGGCGGTGGTGAAGGAGCCGCAAGCCCCGGCTCAATGGCGGCGGCGTCGACGTACATTCCGTCAACCTCGGGCTCCATCACCTCGTCCGCCTGCAGCATCGGAGATGCTGGTCCGGCCAGAATCCAGGCCGGCAACGGCGCTGCCGCCGGCATGGCCGGTTGTGGCGGAGCACCAGAAGGCCCGACACCGTGGTAAGCGCCAAGTCCTGGGATGCCATGTCCAAGACTTGGGCCACGGCGACGCCCTCCGTAGTGACGGAAATTGTTCCGGCGGCCTCTGGACCGCCGAAGATCGCGAGCATTGCGGTTGTGGCGCCGAAGTCCGCCAACACCGTGGTAACGACGGCGAACCTGACGACGTCGGCCGCCGGCCCGAAGGAGTTGCAGGAAGAAGGATAGGAGACCACGAGGCATCTCTCTTTACCTTTCCTTTTCTTCCTTTCTTTCTTCTTTTCCGGCGACTCTCGCCGGAGTTGGTTTGCCTTTGCTCTGCTCTCGGTAGAGTTATGTGCTGATAACGTGTGAAAGAATGAATTGATCGAACAGTCTCTTTCATTGATGATCCATGAGGATTATATACAGAGGGAACCGTCGCCACGAACGGATGCGTCCGCTCGTGGGGGTCGTGAGAAAACCGTCGCATCGGTTGGCTAGCAACCCGCACGAAGCGGTTCTGTACAAGGGAGGATTATCTCCTAATTATTGTAATTAGTTTAAATCCTAACACACACAAAGTATGGATTAGATTAAGTTTAGTGGGCCTAATCATGCGATGGTAATGGATCCGTGTACATTTCATGGGGTGCGTTTAGAGAAGACAATATTCGCTCCTTTATTAGTAGTATAGATTTGTGTCCCACCTAAATTCTTGTTCCTGTTTGGCGACGCAACGAACTCGAATTGCTCTCGGTTATTTAAAAAAAAAAACTCGAATTGCTCTGAGGCTCCCAGCTATTATAATAGCCTGTCGCTTTCCCTCTGAAGCCCCTCTCCGTCAGCGCGTACATCTCGTCGCGGAGTTCCGATCCTCCCGTCCCGTAGGTCTCGAGAAAGGCGCCGCCGGGCCAGCCGTGACAACGAATCAATTCCCCGTCGGCGTGTCCATGTCGTCGCCGAGTGCCCAGCTTCCCTTGGATTTGGATCTAGAGAAAGGCGCCGCCTGGGCCTGGCCGGCGGCGACAAAGGAGGAGGAGCTGGCCGTGGTGTACCCTCGCGTGGTCAAGTATATGTTCGCACTGGTGAGTCTTTTGCTCTTGCCCCCACTTCTCTTGCTTCTACATCTACTGTACCCGCATGGTTCCGCATCAGTTTCAGTTTCTTTTTGACAACAAATCTCACAGCTAGTATCAAGAGCCTATAGAACAAGAGCATCCCAATAGATTCAGCTTAAGTATCTGTATGCTGATTTTGGCCATTCTGATTTTCTAATGCTCGGTGCTTTAGTGACGTGTTAACCTTTTCACTATACTAATCAAGAATGTATTGTTGAATTCCATACAATTTATCTCTCCTGAATTTTTCTTTTGTGCTCAGAAACTAACGTTCTATTATCCTGCAATGCTGCTTGTCTCCCCTTTGTAGGATGCGATATATTTGGTGCTTTCATATGGCCTGATCGGATGGACTATGAAGGTTTCCAACGACCCGCGGGATGCATGGCCAGTTGTTATTATCGCGTGGCTAGTCTGGATGTTGTTACTCGGCGTCAGTCTTCTGCTTGCCAAGAAGTGTAAACCAGGAAGCGATGATGGTGATCTTAGTACCAAACTACTTGTAGCATCTAAGAAATAAGCTAGCTGTACGTAGGCAGGTCATTGTGTCGGGTATAATCCTGTATGTAATGATGCATTCTAATTTCTAATGCTAGTCAATTACTCTTAACTTACAATTGTGTTATTCGCAATTTTTCTTTTTTACGATTGTGTTGGTGTACGCTCAAACTTTCTAGTGAACTAATAATGGTTACAATGTATTGTTGAAATGCCCACTCTGTCATTGCCACCCCAAAGGAAAGAAACGAAGCATATGGTTTGGCCATGACAAGATCTTTGTGCCCTACCAAAGTATTGAGAAGAATCCTATCTTTGTGCTTGATACAGACAACTGTTTTTGACAGCTAGTATCAAAAGCCTATACAACAAGGGCATCCAATAGATTCACAACTGTTTTTGACAACTCCCATAGGCCCATCAATGAAGATGACCGCTCAGGAAAAAGTTCGTTTTATTCGCTCCTATGAGGCTTCGAACCAGCGACGTCTTGCGGTGAAAAAAAGTTGCAGAACCAAATAGACCGTCAAAGTATTGGGAATAATAGTCGGAATCAAATTCGTTTTATCATAACTACTGTCTATTACTCCTACATATACTACTACCTAGCTGTAGTTTACCTGCCATTTGTGATATTTTTTTCTTTTCAAAATGCCTCATTTAGTCGATGCTTGGAGGCTTTTTTAGTAAATGGCTCTGTACATCCCAAAATGCATTAACATTTTAGACTGTTTAGGCGTTTTCACCAAAATGCTAAAAATAATTCTATATTATAGCAATGAAGGAGAACACCTACCACAACAAAACACCTCAAAATACCATTTATGAAAGCAGTTGGATGATTACTCGGATCTGCACCACAAGTGAAACACATGTTTTTCTCTAGTGACGTAGGCTCATCTTAGAATTTGGCACAGGGCCTCCGATTTTGCCGGCCCGGCTCTGTCAGAACGTTAGAGCGTGCTATTAGTGATACTACAACGTGCTATTTTTTCATTGGTCTAAACACAATACAAAATCGAGAACATGATGTTTTTCAATGGTCTAAATACAGTATAAAACCAAGAGTGAGGCGTGTTAAAAATACCAGTGTTAACCGGAGGGAAACAGGATACGTGTTGCTCCTGGAAGAGCCAGCGTCCAACACTGCAAACGCATGGGAGGAGGCCTGGCTTAGTCGCTTTAATTTTCTTACTAGCAGACATAAAGCGCGGCTAACTTGTAGTTTAATTTGTTGATTGCTCGTGTTTACTTTATGTTGTTCAGTTTTACTAAATAGCATGAGAAGATTACGAATGGTCGAAATGGTTATAAGTTGTTGGTTCCATTATATACTCCGGTGGCATACATACAAAGATAAATGGAGGAGTACAACTGAAGTGAACATTGGACTAAAAGGTTATACACTTCATAAAGTGAAAATAATCAGATTTTCTAGCTTGATCGATGTAAGCGCATATTATCCTCATGTGATTGCTCCCTTTCACTTATCCACATCACTCATGATGTCGAACGTCGGAAAGTATCATAGATGCCAATAGATCGAATGCTATCTATCGTCTATTCCCCTTTCATAATGCACCTTCAACAACACAACGAACATATGAATTATGTCGGGCTTAATTAGCATACTATAGATATATTTGATTTGTTCTGCAAAAACAAATAGAATTACTCAATGTAGTAAGAAAGGAGAACTGAAGGCTTTCAATATACAAAAGATAATGGAAAAACAATTCACTAACCTCAACTAAAGAGGACATGGCAAGTATTTCTCATATTTTTTGCATTCATTTGATATAGTGATCAATTAACATGGTAACAATTAGTAGAACAATATCTAGTCCTCTAGACCATGCATAGTAAAGCTACCAAGCATCCAAGATGAACTCTTTGTACATAAGAGGACACTATGTTCAGAAAATAGGTCATGAACCTTCCTTTCATTTCAATTTTTGCATTCAGAAGATGAGATCATGAGCTTTCATGCATTTGAACTATAACATGTGGTCAAGTAGACAATACATTTACTATATTATGTATAGCCTCAAGTAGTCATAACTTCTCTGATCTCTGGTTATATAACGTTTGCTCTGTTGTATGCGGGAATGAAATGGAGGCCATCGCATTACCAATCAAGCCCCTGCCTTGTGTGACTGCCATGCCGGCGTGCGGACGCCGTGGCCGAGCCATCGGCTCGAGTGGTGCGTGGCCTTGAGGTCGGTGTGGAAGTCGGAGCGGCGGCTCCGGATCTTGCTCTCATGGAAGGGTGTCGGCACTGGTCGCTTGGGTGGCAGTTTCGTTGGCTAGCCTGGTGCGTGGCCTTGGGGTCGGCGTGGATGTCGGGGCGGCGGCTCCGAAGATGGCTGTAGGGTGTCGACTCCGGTTGCTCGGGTGACGGAGCAGGCGGCTCGCCTGGGGCGCGGCCTTGGGGTCGGCGTGTGTGTTGTTTGCGTGTGTAGGTCGGAGCGGCAGCTCCGGAAATGGTTGTAGGGCGTCGACTCTGGTTGCTCGTGTGACGGAGTAGGCGGCTCGCCTGGTGCGCGGCCTCGGGGCCGGTGTGGATGTCGGAGCGGCGGCTTCGGATAAGGTTGTAGGGTGTGGGCTCCGGTTGCTCGGGTGACGAAGTCGACGACTCGTAGGGGGCGCGGCCTCGGGGCCGGTGTGGATGTCGGAGCGGCGGCTTCGAATAGGGTTGTAGGGTGTGGGCTCAGGTTGCTCGGGTGACGGAGCCGGCGACTCGTCGGGGGCGCGGCCTCGGGGCCGGTGTGTGCATTGTTTATGTATCGGTTTTCGGCCAGTTTTCCTTATTAACTGGTCAATTCTCTTCTTCTTAATGAAAAGGCAGAGCTCCTGCTGGTTTCTCGAAAAAAATGGAGCTCGCATACTCATCCTAATCTCACATACTCATCTCAATTCCTATTTAGCGTTTATGTCTTTCAACAAAGCCTGCTATTACCAATCAAAAGTATAGATTCAAAGCCTTTGAATAGGTAGAAGAATTAATCAAATATAATCAACACAAAATTTTCCAATACCACAAGCAGTATTACCAAGGTTTGCTCATGAACATTCATCGGCGCAATGTTTGACAACCTTTTTAAGATGGTAAAACTATTATATTAGCCAATCAGCCTTTGTATGCTACCTATACACTATTACTACTCATTCCACAAGGATAAGTATCAAATTCAACATGTGTGCACGCCTTCTTTATTAAGAAAGCAACATATTATATTAAAATGTATAGCCTACAAAATCTGAAAAATTACGGCCTCTGAAACTGACCAAACATTACTTGCACCAAAACACATAGGACATAGGGTCGCAGGTCGCAGCGAGAAACAAAAATGTATGTGGTTAAAGAGGAGGAAGAGGTTACCAGATTTGAAGTCAGGGACACATCCGTCATGATGTAGTGGAGGCGGTCAGCAATGTTGAAGCGGTCGAGGCAAGGCGCTGGAACCGGGAAGTCAGGGAGACAGCCGATGTAAGGTTGGCGAGGTAGGCGAAATTGGCGGGGGTCAATGGAGGGATACCATGTACTGGAGGACGGTGAGGCTGCCGAGTTCGTGGCGCTGGTTCCCG
Source organism: Elymus sibiricus (assembly GCA_039707655.1). Taxonomy (NCBI): domain Eukaryota; kingdom Viridiplantae; phylum Streptophyta; class Magnoliopsida; order Poales; family Poaceae; genus Elymus; species Elymus sibiricus. Next base: position 386,340,142 of record CM077673.1, on the reverse strand, counting down.
CGGCCAGCGGGGAGAAGCATTGACAGAGAGTGTGTCATGATGAGGTCGGGTGCAAGCAGTTCATCCCAAGAAATCCATGTCGACGGTCGCGCGAGTTCCCATAGCCAGCTAGGGTAGGCACGGTTGAGTGAGCGAGGTTGGGGGCATGCGGTGCTCTTCTGCCATGGGGGGGGGTGTTGTTCGACGGCCACGGGAGGGGGCGGGGGACGACACTTCTTATGCATAGGGAAGGGTGGATATGAACCGGAAGGAGAAAGAAGAGAAGAAGACGCGGTTGCTCTAGATCGGTGTTAGAGGATAAAGTGATAGGGTGGGACCTGTGTAGTTTCTGGAGTTCATGAGAAACATCTAGTCGAGTATGAATCAATGGAAAAATTAATGTGCTATAGCGCCACCTTTAAAATACACTATTAGCAAGACATTATACACCGATTTATTTTGCGAGGAATTGCTATCGCTTGCTATTAGCGGTGTTGTTTTTCTCTTGGCCTAGACACACTACACATGGAGAATGAACAATGTTAAAAAACCAAGAGTGAACCAAAAAAAAAAACTGGAGACATGTGTCGCTCATAGAAGACCACACGGCTATGTATTTTGACTTCGTTAAAATACAATTGAAATACACACTACATACAGATGTATATAGACATATTTTAGAGTGTACATTAACTCATTTTACTCTGTATGTACTTTATACTAAAATCTTAAAAAAACTTATATTTAAAAATGGAGGCAATAGAGCGAATGAGGGGACTTGATCTGGATAGCAAGGCCCACGTATAGATATTTTAATAGCTCTAGTAGTAAGTTAAACTTAGAAAAAAAAGGAAAAACTGGGCCAACACGTGTAAGCCGAGGAGAGCGCCCAGTGCTGGAACGCACAGGAATCGTCCTTGCTTTGCCAGCGCTGGGACAAAATGGCTGTCTCGAAAGCTCAAGGCGGTCTTGGTTTCCATGATTTGCAAGTGTTTAATGATGCAATGTTAGCAAAACAAGCAGGGCGCTTGTTGGAAAATCCTGAGATCCTATGTGCGCGGGTGTTAAGAGGACGGTATTATCCAGACGGCAATTTCCTACAAGCAGGCTGCCCTGTCAATGCATCAGCTACATGGCGAGCCATTGTTACCGACAGGGAAGTGCTTAAGGGGGGTCTGATCTGCCGTATCAGAGACGGCATGAAGACGGAAGTGTGGTATGATAACTGGATACAAGGAACTCCCAGCTTAAAACCGGTATGCAGATTGAATGATGAGCCTGTACATCTAGTTGCAGATCTGTTTACTGAATCAGGAGAGTGGAATGAGGAGCTCGTTAGCAAAATGTTTATAGCTTCTGATGTGGAGGCAATTTTAAATATGCCAAGGCCAAGAGCAACCGCTGAGGATTTTTGGGCCTGGGATTTTGACTTTTGAGAGGTCTGGCCGTTTTACAGTACGCTCAGCGTACAAAATAATTATGTCTAGACAAGGTACTGTTCTGGACCGGGCCAGCAGCTCGTCACCTGGAGAACCCATCTGGAAAGCTGCTCTATGGAAACTGCAAGTTCAGCCCAAGATTAGAGTGTTCTGGTGTCGTGTTCTGATTTTGGTGAGTTACAGCGAAGGCACATTAGCGAAGGCACATTGACGAGGAGCCTTTGTACCATGCACTACTTAAGTGTGAGCATGCATTGTTGTTCTGGAGGGAGGCAGAAAGAGTTTTCGATCTCAAACTTCCAAACCTACATCCGCTGACATGGTCAAAGGATTTACTAGATGCTCACTTCATGAATAAGGAGGAGGCTGCACTAGCCATCTCAGTTATGTGGACAATCTGGAGTAGCACAAATAAGTATACACATGACATGAGGAGATTAAGTTTCAGCCTACACGGTCTATGGAACTGACTCAGGAATTGATCCAAGCACTGCATGTGCCGTGCAGGACGAACTCGGATGCTACCTCAGTGAAGACCAAGTGGTGCCCGCCGGAAGCAGGGTTCATTAAAGTTAACACAGACGCTGCCCATCTCCTCCTTGATGATGCTTGTTTCATGGGAAATTTGGAAGGAGCGCAACGTAAGAATCTTTCAAAATGTATTTGCCCCGACCTCCATTGTTATCGCGAAATCAAAGAGAAGGCCCACCTTTGGACGTTGGCAGGAGCGAAAAACAGCTTAGTTCCCTCCACCTGCTCTGATTTGGTATTCTCGCCTGTGATAAAAGAAATATGTTATCTCATTGCAGGAGGAGATGAGGATTAGCAGAATTAAAAGACGGGTGTATGAGCTGCTATCAAAAGCTGCTACCGTGCATCAGGAAAACAACGACAATGACCAAAAGGGGCTTCATTTTGTGTTTTTTAGGAAACCTACCAAATTTCTCCCTTCAGAAGATGGTTCCACGGTTGGTGCTGTGGAACTTGAAAAGACTCTCTTAAAAGGTCAGATGTTGGGAGTATTCTTGATTATTTTAAGGTGCAAGTTTTAACGATTAGTTTTGTTGGTTATATAGATGATGTGGCAACTGGAAAGCAGGTGGCAGTTGGAACTGGTGAGTTTGAAGATCTAAAATGTGGGTAAGTGCTTTAGCTCATATTTTCTTGAATTTTTATGTGGCCAATTAACTCTGTTTCTAAGGCGCATCTTAAATATCTATCTTCTTATTAGAATTGTTTTGAAGAGTATTGGTTACAAATCCTTGCCAGTAGAAGATTTGTCCTTCGACAAATACAGAGGTGCATGTTATTGCATTTTTTTTACTGCCCTTCTAATCCATAAAGAAGTTTTTCAATAATGTTTGTTTAACAATCCTCTATTTGTTGCAGGAGTTGTGCCAAATTTGAGGGGCAGAGTTCTGTGCGTTGAATCAGAGACTGCCACGGTGGAACCAGGACTGTACGTGGTAGGATGGTTGAAGAGAGGACCAACTGGGATTGTTGCTACAAATCTCCATTGTGCCGAAGAAACGGTATGTACTTTAAAGAGTGATATCTTGGTATTTTGTTGGCTGCTTTTCTCCAAACAATTCTAGGTGCACGTCGCGATATGAAACGTGAACATGCAAATTTCTGTGCTGTAAAAGTAATAATTTAGGTACAGTTTCGGTTGCTTTATTAGACACCTCCCCTTTTCTGCCCAGCACACAAATTGGCATGTTTTTGGCTTATGGTTTGTTTGAAGTTTCGTGCTTCATCCCCGTAATATATATACATCATGGAATTTGGCCACGGTGTTCGAAAGCATTAAAATGTGATTTTGTTTTTCACCCAAGTCAGAGAAAAGTTATTCAGCATCAAGGCATGGCTTAATTTGGCAAGTAAGTTGCTCGACAAAATTTTTCTTAAGGAACTATTCTAAATATTAGTTGATTAACAGGTGGATAGCATCCTTGAAGACGACAGGAATGGCGTATTCATGGACCCATCTGGTCCGAAAAGGCAAGGCCGGCGGGGACTAGTTGAGATTCTAGAAGAGAAGAATGCCCGCTACGTGCCCTTTGATGGCTGGGAGAAAATCGATTCCAAAGAGAAGACGGCTGGCGAACTGAAGAAGAAGCCTAGGGAGAAGATCACCAGATGGAATGAGCTCCTGGAAGCTGCAATGGAGGGTTAAGTTAACTGAAGGGTATCGGATGGAGCTGCTGGTTCAGGCGTAAACTGAATCAAAGAAACAGACTAGGAGGCACAATCTGAATACTGAAAGAATAGCAAATCACGTACGTACATACTGATGAACCAATGGAAGCCAAGTGCTTATAATGCAGTCTTAGCGCCAATATATATACTGGTTAAAAAATCCTAAAAGGCTCGACCACTGAAGCCACATGGAACCATTGTAGTCCTGAGAAGTAGAACTGCTGCTATATGAACTTTGCGACTTCATCATCCAAATCATGGGCATTTCTTTTGATAACGAACATTTTGAGTCTATCACTAATCCTAAAATTTGAATCTGATGGTCTAGTGTCAGTGGTGGAGTAGCTAGATTCTGGAGGCTCTTAAGTACTGAACTGCACTAGACATGCTAGATGTCTCTATAACTTACTACCGCTGTTCAAACCTGGAAGAAACAAACCAATCTGTTCTTAGCTAGCTACTTGGTTTTGACTGTCATCCAGCTGCTGATACCTTGTAATGCGGTGCAGGTAGCCAATCAGCGAATGCGAATTCGGGGAACGAGCTGAGGTCGCGTACGGCTACTCGGAAAACATCCGTGAGCAGAGCCGGAAAACATCCGTGAGCAGAGCACGGTATTGGACGGCAGCATCACGGCCTTGAGGATCTATCTCTTTGCCCTACAGTCATAAGACGAACCAGACGACGATAGGCACAGTTACTGTGGAGCTCACCACGTTTTTAACGAACGATTGTAACCTGCTCCTGGAGTGATTCTACTCCTGTATTCTCAAAAAAAAAAAACCTGGGTGTATTAGTTTTTTTTTTTACGAAACGGGGTGTATTAGATCAAATCTATTCTATGCTAAACCACCTTTTTTTTAGATAATCTGCTAGGCTTTATTCATCAATTGGTATGGCTACATGTATTACATGAGGATCATGTGGTTGCCCCGACCAGATGTGACGGCCTTGATCCAGAGTAAGAGCATGCCTAGCTAGATTATGTGGCTCAACATTTGAGCTCCTAGATTCAAAATTTAAAACACAAGAATTGAAAAGAGTTTTCCACGGTAGTATCTCCTTAACTACTCCACCATATGGCCCAAAGAGTGACCGCCAATTTAATGAACTTATCATGGGAGAGCTGCTCGATCATTGTGAATAACCAGTTCCTAGCATTTTATTCGGTATTTTTCATCAGCTCTTCAATCAGCTCCTGGTCGACCAGGGACTACACACAGCGTGCGACCATGCACTCCAGAAGGCCGTGTCTCGAGGAGTCCAACATACCTCCCACAGCGCAGGTACATGTAGTCTGATATATTCCGATGCATTCTCCCGTCTTCCGTCGGTATGAATTGATGCGCTAGTCTCCACAAAAATACTCGGAGTTTTGCTGGTACATAAGTTTTCCAGATCTTCACCCAGCCTCTCTCCTCTTCTCTTCTATTCGAGGGCCCCGGACGCTCGTCCAGCCAATCTTCATGCCGACGTTTCATTTCAACTATCATACGGTAGGCAGACCGCACACAAAATTCTCAGGTTTTTCATACATCCATGACCAGTAATCATCCACATCTTTCAGGCAAATAGGAATTTGTAAGATCTCAGCGGCATCACACGGTGGGAAAACCTGGTTCACTAGCTTCATGTTCTATCGAGCATTCATCGTGTCAATTAATTCAGATACAGGTTGTGACTCTAGACACAATCGGTCTCATTAACTATGACCTGGGGATCCAGTTAGTGCTCCAAATTTCTGTGGAAAAACCATACCCTATGCGTTTGACCAGTCCGTGTTTCATAATATCCCGTCCTCCAGAATTGATCTCCAGACCTGAGATGGGTGACATCGAGTATAGAGCAAGAGAGAAAGTACACCGCCTTCAAAATACGAGCACTGAGAGTGTTAGGGGAAACTAGAATCCTCCAAGACTTGTGTGTACCCGGGCCGGTAGAGCGCGTTTGACATGGGTCTCGGCCCAAAAGACTATTAGGAAAAGACTAGTAAGCTTGCACGTGCAACGCACGTTTCAACTAATATTAACCGATATTACGGAAGTAACACTAAAAAATATTACAAATGAACTTTGTATAAATTATGTTCATTGACAAAAATGCTATTGTATTCTTAGTTAAAACCAGTAGTAACCCTTATCCTATGAATTCCCAAGTACATATTTAAGGAACCATGACAAAATTGTTATTTTCAATTTATATTATTTTATAAAACTCCATCAAGTTTTACAAATACCATTATTCTCTTACAAGTCCAATTTTTTTTATAATCATTCTATCTTTCGACGTCGTCTTCTCAACAAACTCCGTTGACCCTCTTAACTCTATAGAGTGGGGTAACATCCACTCTACCTTTATCGACGGGTATAAAGCAGTCATCTAGGTCCCCCATATCAGTTAAGATCTTGACATCTGTCCAATGTGCGCACCTGAATTCAGACCAATGAATTTTGGAATTCAGACCAGTCTTTGTGTTGCCAGAAGTTAGCTACAAGACTTGGCATCAATGTATGCTTAAAATGTATACAAAACTACTGCTAGCTGCATGTAGTTTATATTCCAAAAGCTATGAATGCTACAGGACACAGCAAAGGGTGGACAAAATAATATGTTTGCCGAAGAGTGATGAAATTGTAACAATTTGCAAGCATCTTGAGTTGATCCTAGCTTGCAAGTACACTGGGAAGCTACATTTGCAAGATTAGCATGAAAACTAATGTTCTACCTGTCAAGTAAACCGGCGGTGGATCAACGCGTGTAGCAAGTGGAAGATCTCAGACTTACAGGACGCAATATCTATGTTGACTAATAGGTATCCATCCCCGGTCCAGGGTTATACTTGAGCTCCTTAACAAGCTCATTTGCCTGACAAAAAACAGGAAGCATAAATCAGCTATTATTCATTAATTGCATTTTACAGCAAGCTACTCCCAGGTCTAATATATCGTGATTTATCCACACAAACATTACACGATTTCAATATAACTCATGTTTAGATTCAACATGCACAGAAGAAATATGACGAATGAGCAGATTGTACGACTATGCCTACACAATTTCAGTATGATTCAGCTACTCTCAGGACTGTGGCACATTCAAGCTATCAGTTATGTAGAGACCAAAAAGCAATGCCAGCAGCCAAACGAAAACCAAGAAATTCAACGTGACGCTGCATATTGCACAGTGCATACACATGCCATCAAAGAGAAGCACTTTGCCTATGCATATCAAGAAGCTGAGCATCCAAAAAGGAATCTGGCCATTCCATTCATGAATCCTCCAATACAGCTCAGTGTTAAGGAAGCAGGGGTCAAGGTAAGTGCAATGGAAAACCAAATCAACACCTGTTTAAGTGGTTGATGCCGAGTCCTTAATTTTCTGTCCAGAAGTATGACAACGCTGCAAGAGAGCTGAGATCAGCGCTAAACACACGTTCACCAACATTATAAACCAGATTTCTTGTCACCTCTTGAATCCTACTTCAACAAAAAATAATCTGAATCAGGTAAGACCATACATTGTATAGCTCACCTGAATTAGTTGAAATAGATAGCCTGAGCATAAGAATCGGTGCTGAGGATAGAAGTGAAAGAAAGAGAGGAGGGTGCAGGGCAAACCACGCAACATTCTGTTTGTTGTGTCCTTTGCTTTTATCATGACGGCGTCCAGCTCCAACCTCTCCCATACATCCAACTCCTATCCAAAGCTCTTCTGAGTCCGTCCGTCACTGCCACCTCAGTCGCGTCGTCCGCGTGCTTATACGGCCATGCAGCCTCCATCCGGCCACCCTCTACTGCCGTCTTCTCGCTTCCGTCCCTCCCGGTTGCTGCTTCGAGCGAGGGGCAGGCCACAGGGCCCAGCCATCCATGATCCAGCGGCAGCGCGGGTGAGGGTGACGTGCGCCTCGAAGCAAGGAAGATAGGGGATTTGTGGCTCGGGCGGACTTGCGGCTGCGTGTGTGCTCGCCACGCTGAGGTGCCCTTCGGCGTGTTGGGATTGCTTTTCTCTTCGCGGCAACAATGCCTAGGACCTCTGGAGCTCGACCTATCCTCTCCACCACCGCGACGCCTTTTCCACGGAGGCGCAACTGGCTAGGGTTGGGAGGCTAAGGAATCGGGAAAGATGTGAGAGGAGGGGGGGGGGGAGCAGCCTAACAGACCACCGACGCGGCCCAGGTGGAGATCCAATGGAGGTAACGAAAAAAAGGACTTAATGTTGAATCGTTATTTTTTCACTTACGGTGGCGTGGTGGGTAATTTTCCTCTAAGGTGGAGTACGGTCAGTCAATGTAATTTACTAAGTGCACACTGTGAAAGAATGAATTGATCGAACAGTCTCTTTCATTGATGATCCATGAGGATTATATACAGAGGGAACCGTCGCCACGAACGGATGCGTCCGCTCGTGGGGGTCGTGAGAAAACCGTCGCATCGGTTGGCTAGCAACCCGCACGAAGCGGTTCTGTACAAGGGAGGATTATCTCCTAATTATTGTAATTAGTTTAAATCCTAACACTCCCCCTAATCCTTGCTTGTCCTTGAGACCGATCATCTTTGAAATATTCTCCTCCAAAACCCTGTGGGAAAAATTGAGAAGAAAACATACAATATGCCATGAAAAACTCCTTCTAAAACCCAATGGGAAAATAAGGAGAAAATGACATATATCGTCCATGCTTGCATTGATATTGCCTCATTAAAAACCTTACATGAGAAACCATTTGGAAAAACTCACAAAGGAAAAGAGTGCAATACTAAAGATCCATGATCTTAATAGGTTATATCCTAGCAGATTTCTCCCCCTGAATTTTGCAAGTCTCGAAGTCGTCTCATACCAATTCCATTTACATACTTATGGAAAAGAGAACTTGGTAAGGACTTAGTAAACAAATCAACGAGATTATCGCATGACTTCGTTTGCAAAATACTTATCTCCCCCTTCTCTTGCAGATCATGGGGATAAAATAATTTGGGAGAAATATGCTTTGTAATATTGCTCTTAATATAACCCGTTTGCATTTGTGCAATACAAGCAGCATTATCTTCATAGATAATGGTGGGTGATTTCAACGAACCAATCCCACTTGAACTTTGGACAAAGTTCATCATTCTGCGAAGCCATACACATTCACGTGATGCTTCGAACAAAGCAATTATCTCAGAATGATTGGTGGACGTTGCCACTAAGGTTTGCTTTATTGACTTCCAAGAGAAGGCCGTACCTCCATGTAAGAAGACAAAACCAGTCTGCGATCTGGCATCATGGGGATCTGATAAATATCCAGCATCACAATACCCCACCATGGTTCTCTCTTGATTTTTCTGATAGAATAAACCAAGATCTTTGGTGCCCTGAAGATATCTGAAAATATTCTTCACACCAACCCAATGCCTCTTCGTCGGTGATGGGCTGTATCTAGCCAGTAAATTAACTGCAAATACTATGTCAGGTCTAGTGCAGTTTGCTAGATACATTAGTGCACCAACGGCACTGAGATATGGAAATTCTGGTCCCAATATCTCTTCATCATCACCCTTAGGCATAAATGGGTCTTTATCTCTATCAAGAGATCTCACGACCATAGGTGTTTTTGACGGGTATGCTTTATCCATATTGAACTTTTCCAATATCTTTTGGATATAAGCAGACTGATGAACAAGTATTCCTGAAGGAAAATGTTCAAGTTGCAAACCAAGACAAAATTTGGTTTTACCCAAATCTTTCATCTCGAATTCCGTCTTCAAATGATCACATGCCTCATGTATTTCTCATGTCGTCCCAATGATGTTCAAGTCATCAACATACACGGAAATTATACAAAATCCATCAGTAGATTTCTTGATGAATACACATGGGCAATCGGTGGTGTTTGAGTAACCCTTCTTTAGAAGGAACTCACTTAGTAGGTTATACCACATTCTTCCCGACTGTCTCAAGCCGTATAACGACTTCAGTAGCTTTACGCAATACATGTTGCGGTTAGCTTTTGGATCCGGAATCTTTAATCCCTCAGGAACTTTCATATAGATATCCGTATTGAGTGACCCATATAAATATGCAGTCACCACATCCATCATTTGGATATACAAATTCATTTGTACTGCCAGTGATATCAAGTATCGGTACGTGATTCCACTCATCACAGGAGAATATGTTTCATCATAATCGATGCCGGGTTTCTGTGTAAACCCTTGTGCTACAAGCCTCGCTTTGTATCTCACCACCTCATTGTTTTCGTTCCTTTTACGAACAAAAACCCATTTTGCCCCCACGGGGAAAACATTATGAGGAGTAGGTATTACTGCAGTAAATACCCCTCTCTTGGCAAGCGAGCGCAATTCATCCTCTATTGCAACCTTCCAATTGGACCAGTCTGAGCGTTTCATACACTCTGCCATGGACTTAGGTTCACGGTCCAATGCCAGGTCATCTGCAATCTTTGAGGCGAAAAATATGTCGACAATTGTAGTCTTTCTGTTGAATGATTCTCCCGATTCAACATAGTTTAATGAAACCTCATTAATACCTTCTGACTCATCGTGATTTCCCACAACAATCGAGTCAAGGTGTACCGATGTCCCAGCACCAATATTTGTGTGCACAGCTGTGCTGGGTTCTGGATGCTTAACATCCTTCAGGTGTCTTTCAACACTAGGTTGAATATCAACTCGCGGTTGATCTGCATTTACTATTAGAGGGATCCTCACTTCCCGCGGACGCTTCTGAGAAGCCCTGTACTTTTTGTCCAGTTTTCTCCCCCTCTTGGGCGGTTGAGTGGTCTTATGAGATATCTCAACTCTCTCTGGAACATTCATAGCGGGAACGTAGGATTTAGTGACACCTTTATAGTCAGTAAATGCATCTGGCAGATTATTTGCAATATTTTGCAAATTAATAATCTTCTGAACTTCCAGTTCAGATTCATTCATACGTGGATCTAAGGACTGAATGCCTTTGACATTCCAATCTATTTCCCGGCATTCTTTGTGGTTCTTTTCTCCCCCTAATGCCGGAAAATTGTCCTCATCGAAGATACAATCAGCGTACCGTGCTGTAAAGAGATCCCCTGTTAGAGGCTCCAGGTACTTTATAATCGACGGAGAATTGTACCCCACATAGATCCCCATTTTTCTATGTGGACCCATCGATGTACGCTGAGGTGGTGATATCGGTACGTACACAGCGCAACCGAATCTTCGAAGATGGGAAATACTTGGTTGATTTCCACGTACTAACTGCAACGGGGAGGCCGTATGATATGCAGTTGGTCGAATTTGTATCAATTCCGCGGCATGTAATACCGCATGTCCCCAACAAGATGTTGAAAGATTACAGTTCTGTAGGAGTGGTCTTGCTATCAACTTGATCCTCTTGATAAGTGATTCCGCAAGACCATTTTGTGTGTGTACATATGGTACAGAATGCTCCACAGTTATGCCCAAAGCTAGGCAGTAATCATTGAATGCCCGTGAACTAAATTCAGCGGCATTATCCATTCTGATGGATTTAATCCTGTGTTCAGGATGATTTGCCCTCAGTTTAATGATTTGAGCGATCAGCTTTGCAAAAGCATGGTTCCTTGTTGATAATAACACACATTGGACCATCTTGTTGATGCATCAATGAGCACCATAAAATATCTAAATGGTCCCGATAACGGTTGAATTGGACAACATATATCTCCTTGAATGCGTTCAAGAAAATTAAGTGGTTCATTCTTGATCTTCAGATATGAAGGTCTTGTGATTAATTTCCCAGTTGCACATGCAGTGCATACGAAATCAGAAGATTTGGGGAAATTAGCAACCGTTATGTTGTGTCCAGTTGAACCATCAATAATTTTTCTCATCATCCCCACACCAGGATGACCCAGGCGATCATGCCATATCTTGAACTTGTCAAGATTCTGAAAAATTATTTTGTATGCCAAATGTTGCTCTGGCTTGATGTATGTGTAATACAGTCCAGAAGATAGAGCAGGCAGTCTCTCAAGGGTTTCCTTGTTGGATCCCTTCTGCTGAGTTATGAGAAGGCTTTCAACCGCATTGTCTTCATGAGTTTCAATGTGGTAGCCATTCATGCGGATATCCCTAAAACTCAACAGGGTACGAGTTGAATCCGGATACAATAATGCTTCCTGGATTTCAAGTTTTGTACCATTCGGGAGTGTAAATGTGGCTTGACCAGAACCAACAATTACCGTGTCATGACCACCAATTGTCATAACACTTCCCTTACTCTTTTTGAGACTTCGGAAGTATTTAACCTCCCGTAGAATTGTGTTAGAGGCACCACTGTCCACTAAACAAATTTCCTCCTCCATTGGATTGTTTCTTCTTTCTCGAAGATTTCTATAGAGTAAAAGAATAATATTCATTATTTATCCAATCTCATATAGAAATAACACATACATTACATACTATATATGTCTGCTTACATATTATAATACATTATGTTCAAGGACATAATTATTACAATACCATATGTCTGAGGACATAATTATTTTACAACACACAATATAACTAAGGACATTATCACAATACTTATGACATTATTGGAAGATCAAAGCATGTCTCCATATATGTCATTAGTAGAAGTGAAATCCACCAACATGTCATTGACAGTAAGTGGTGGTCCTTCCTTTTGCTGAGCCTGATCTTGGTTCTCCATGTTGTCATGAACTTCGTTCTGATGAACGCCTTGAGAACTTTCAATCATTGGACCAGTGAAGTGAGCTTCGTACCGGTTCCCTTCAGGCTTCTTGCCCTTGCCAATTGATTGCTGATACAGCGTCACCAAATGCTTAGAAGTTGTACACTTCCTTGCATGATGAGTAGTACAACCACATCGGTAGCAAGCCTGAGAGCTGCTATCCTTATCATTTTTCTTAAAATGATTCTTTCCCTTTTGAACTCCACTGCTATTCTGATTCTCATTGCGTCTCCACTTTCCTTTAAACTTCCTATGGTTCCTTTTGGGACCACGGGATTTTTGAGTATTCTGAGAATTGAAATGTGCTTCAGGCAGCGGCAGTGTTCCCGTTGGACGGGACAAATTATTCTTATCGAGAATTTCACTGTGCTTTTCTGCCTGAAGAAGTGCATATATCAATTCAGAATGCTTCTTGTATTTCTGCTGACGGTGTTGTTCAGCAAGAATCCTCATATTAGGATGGAAAGTAGAGAGTGTCTTTTCAATGAGATCCGCATCCGAGACTGCACTGTTGCAGAATCTCAACTTAGAGTTGATTTGATGCACGGCAGAATTGTATGCTGCAACGGACTTGAAATCCTGGAAACGGATAAGTGCCCATTCTCTTTGCGCTTCAGGCAACATCACCGACCTTTGTTGATCATAACGCTCCTTTAAGGAGTTCCACAGTGATAGAGGACTTTCCTCCATCATGTACTCTTCTTTCAAAGCAGGATCAAGGTGGTGTCGAATGAAGTGCAAAGAAGCATACTTTGCCGTATCTGCGATAGCAGGAGCTCCTTGAGTAGGAGTGGTTATAGTGCTGATCAGATTCCTGGCCGCCAAGTTGATCTTGACATCCATGGCCCAGGTCAGATAATTTCTGCCATCAATGGCAAGCTCAGCAAATTCCTTCTTGGATATGTCAGCCATATCCTGCATGAAAATATCATGCGCATTAATTTACTCTCATGTAAATTAATTGTGTGTAAAATAAAATGCTTGATTTATATATAAAGGTCTAGGAAAAGCCTAAACGACCCAAAATATGACTGTTTACAAAAGATAATCACCATGAAATGGCATAGATCTTTGTTTTGTAGAACACATAGAGGTAATCACCACGAAGTGGCGTAGACACTCGTATGGCGATTTTCATGCCATAATATGTGTGCTTTCATTTTTGCTTTGAGGTAATCACTACTAAGTAGTGTAGACCTTAATCTCATGATACTTTGTACAACCTTGTGTCATTTAAAACACTTTGAAGGTAATCACCACATGGTGTAGACCTCACAATTGTGAACAAAGTATACATTGCCTTTAATGCAATCCATAAGATTCGTGCAAAAACTGAAAGTAGTCATATAATTTTCAAGCATAATCAACATGTAGCAATTAAAAATTGCATCTATACACATGTTGACATTTCATAAGCAGATATTACATAGTACTATGTTAGAAAATACTAACAAACACGTATGTACAAAAACTGAAAAAGCTAGAAAGCTAATCAGAAAAGAAAACGAAAAATAATGGTAATAGGCCAAAACAGGCAGCCTACTACCCGTGGCTAAGCCACTTTTGCTTTTCGTCCATGATTCTTTTTTTTTCTTTGCTGCCCGTACGCATGGGCCAGAGGCTAACGTGGTGTGCTGGTGGTTGTCCAACAGCCTGTACACACACACGAGTGGATAAGGGAGGCGAGGGACATATCATTCCCATCCACAAATCGTCCCAGATCCAGCCCAAGCGGTGGGCGTCTCCGCCAGCACCACCAAACCTCCGCCACAGATGGCTGTCTCACCGGCGCGTAGAAGGCCCCGGCGCGGCGTCCTCCTCCTCTGAAGAAGATCCTCCACGAAGGTGCGCCCCTGGCGCAACGCCGTTGGAGTGGCCATTCGCCAGCCCGAGATTCACCGGGCTCCATCGTCCCGGCCGACGACCGGCGTGCTGCAGCACCGCGCGCGGCACTATGTGCCAGCGGCGGGGCGTCGATGGGCCGGAGGAGCTGCCGGCTCCGTTGTCGAGGACGTCCCCACGCGCTACAGCCGGCGCGGGGAGGCGCAGCCTGAGGCTCGCGCTCGACGAAGAGGCGCCGGTGTCCATGTTCATGGCGCGTGCACCAACCGGTGAGGGCAGGTGCATCCCCAGCCCGAAGCTTGCCGCAGAAGTCCCAGCGGCCACAACCTCGTGCGCCGGAGTCGGCGACGGAAGGCGCGGCGAGTCCGGCTGTGCGGGCTCCGCGGGCAGCGCCGGTGGCGCGGGCTCGACCTCCTCCTGGACGTCGTAGTCCTGTGGAGGAGACGACGACGGGGTCGGGCATGGCCCCCAGCGGTGCACCGGGCACGAGGGCGGTGGTGAAGGAGCCGCAAGCCCCGGCTCAATGGCGGCGGCGTCGACGTACATTCCGTCAACCTCGGGCTCCATCACCTCGTCCGCCTGCAGCATCGGAGATGCTGGTCCGGCCAGAATCCAGGCCGGCAACGGCGCTGCCGCCGGCATGGCCGGTTGTGGCGGAGCACCAGAAGGCCCGACACCGTGGTAAGCGCCAAGTCCTGGGATGCCATGTCCAAGACTTGGGCCACGGCGACGCCCTCCGTAGTGACGGAAATTGTTCCGGCGGCCTCTGGACCGCCGAAGATCGCGAGCATTGCGGTTGTGGCGCCGAAGTCCGCCAACACCGTGGTAACGACGGCGAACCTGACGACGTCGGCCGCCGGCCCGAAGGAGTTGCAGGAAGAAGGATAGGAGACCACGAGGCATCTCTCTTTACCTTTCCTTTTCTTCCTTTCTTTCTTCTTTTCCGGCGACTCTCGCCGGAGTTGGTTTGCCTTTGCTCTGCTCTCGGTAGAGTTATGTGCTGATAACGTGTGAAAGAATGAATTGATCGAACAGTCTCTTTCATTGATGATCCATGAGGATTATATACAGAGGGAACCGTCGCCACGAACGGATGCGTCCGCTCGTGGGGGTCGTGAGAAAACCGTCGCATCGGTTGGCTAGCAACCCGCACGAAGCGGTTCTGTACAAGGGAGGATTATCTCCTAATTATTGTAATTAGTTTAAATCCTAACACACACAAAGTATGGATTAGATTAAGTTTAGTGGGCCTAATCATGCGATGGTAATGGATCCGTGTACATTTCATGGGGTGCGTTTAGAGAAGACAATGTTCGCTCCTTTATTAGTAGTATAGATTTGTGTCCCACCTAAATTCTTGTTCCTGTTTGGCGACGCAACGAACTCGAATTGCTCTCGGTTATTTAAAAAAAAAAACTCGAATTGCTCTGAGGCTCCCAGCTATTATAATAGCCTGTCGCTTTCCCTCTGAAGCCCCTCTCCGTCAGCGCGTACATCTCGTCGCGGAGTTCCGATCCTCCCGTCCCGTAGGTCTCGAGAAAGGCGCCGCCGGGCCAGCCGTGACAACGAATCAATTCCCCGTCGGCGTGTCCATGTCGTCGCCGAGTGCCCAGCTTCCCTTGGATTTGGATCTAGAGAAAGGCGCCGCCTGGGCCTGGCCGGCGGCGACAAAGGAGGAGGAGCTGGCCGTGGTGTACCCTCGCGTGGTCAAGTATATGTTCGCACTGGTGAGTCTTTTGCTCTTGCCCCCACTTCTCTTGCTTCTACATCTACTGTACCCGCATGGTTCCGCATCAGTTTCAGTTTCTTTTTGACAACAAATCTCACAGCTAGTATCAAGAGCCTATAGAACAAGAGCATCCCAATAGATTCAGCTTAAGTATCTGTATGCTGATTTTGGCCATTCTGATTTTCTAATGCTCGGTGCTTTAGTGACGTGTTAACCTTTTCACTATACTAATCAAGAATGTATTGTTGAATTCCATACAATTTATCTCTCCTGAATTTTTCTTTTGTGCTCAGAAACTAACGTTCTATTATCCTGCAATGCTGCTTGTCTCCCCTTTGTAGGATGCGATATATTTGGTGCTTTCATATGGCCTGATCGGATGGACTATGAAGGTTTCCAACGACCCGCGGGATGCATGGCCAGTTGTTATTATCGCGTGGCTAGTCTGGATGTTGTTACTCGGCGTCAGTCTTCTGCTTGCCAAGAAGTGTAAACCAGGAAGCGATGATGGTGATCTTAGTACCAAACTACTTGTAGCATCTAAGAAATAAGCTAGCTGTACGTAGGCAGGTCATTGTGTCGGGTATAATCCTGTATGTAATGATGCATTCTAATTTCTAATGCTAGTCAATTACTCTTAACTTACAATTGTGTTATTCGCAATTTTTCTTTTTTACGATTGTGTTGGTGTACGCTCAAACTTTCTAGTGAACTAATAATGGTTACAATGTATTGTTGAAATGCCCACTCTGTCATTGCCACCCCAAAGGAAAGAAACGAAGCATATGGTTTGGCCATGACAAGATCTTTGTGCCCTACCAAAGTATTGAGAAGAATCCTATCTTTGTGCTTGATACAGACAACTGTTTTTGACAGCTAGTATCAAAAGCCTATACAACAAGGGCATCCAATAGATTCACAACTGTTTTTGACAACTCCCATAGGCCCATCAATGAAGATGACCGCTCAGGAAAAAGTTCGTTTTATTCGCTCCTATGAGGCTTCGAACCAGCGACGTCTTGCGGTGAAAAAAAGTTGCAGAACCAAATAGACCGTCAAAGTATTGGGAATAATAGTCGGAATCAAATTCGTTTTATCATAACTACTGTCTATTACTCCTACATATACTACTACCTAGCTGTAGTTTACCTGCCATTTGTGATATTTTTTTCTTTTCAAAATGCCTCATTTAGTCGATGCTTGGAGGCTTTTTTAGTAAATGGCTCTGTACATCCCAAAATGCATTAACATTTTAGACTGTTTAGGCGTTTTCACCAAAATGCTAAAAATAATTCTATATTATAGCAATGAAGGAGAACACCTACCACAACAAAACACCTCAAAATACCATTTATGAAAGCAGTTGGATGATTACTCGGATCTGCACCACAAGTGAAACACATGTTTTTCTCTAGTGACGTAGGCTCATCTTAGAATTTGGCACAGGGCCTCCGATTTTGCCGGCCCGGCTCTGTCAGAACGTTAGAGCGTGCTATTAGTGATACTACAACGTGCTATTTTTTCATTGGTCTAAACACAATACAAAATCGAGAACATGATGTTTTTCAATGGTCTAAATACAGTATAAAACCAAGAGTGAGGCGTGTTAAAAATACCAGTGTTAACCGGAGGGAAACAGGATACGTGTTGCTCCTGGAAGAGCCAGCGTCCAACACTGCAAACGCATGGGAGGAGGCCTGGCTTAGTCGCTTTAATTTTCTTACTAGCAGACATAAAGCGCGGCTAACTTGTAGTTTAATTTGTTGATTGCTCGTGTTTACTTTATGTTGTTCAGTTTTACTAAATAGCATGAGAAGATTACGAATGGTCGAAATGGTTATAAGTTGTTGGTTCCATTATATACTCCGGTGGCATACATACAAAGATAAATGGAGGAGTACAACTGAAGTGAACATTGGACTAAAAGGTTATACACTTCATAAAGTGAAAATAATCAGATTTTCTAGCTTGATCGATGTAAGCGCATATTATCCTCATGTGATTGCTCCCTTTCACTTATCCACATCACTCATGATGTCGAACGTCGGAAAGTATCATAGATGCCAATAGATCGAATGCTATCTATCGTCTATTCCCCTTTCATAATGCACCTTCAACAACACAACGAACATATGAATTATGTCGGGCTTAATTAGCATACTATAGATATATTTGATTTGTTCTGCAAAAACAAATAGAATTACTCAATGTAGTAAGAAAGGAGAACTGAAGGCTTTCAATATACAAAAGATAATGGAAAAACAATTCACTAACCTCAACTAAAGAGGACATGGCAAGTATTTCTCATATTTTTTGCATTCATTTGATATAGTGATCAATTAACATGGTAACAATTAGTAGAACAATATCTAGTCCTCTAGACCATGCATAGTAAAGCTACCAAGCATCCAAGATGAACTCTTTGTACATAAGAGGACACTATGTTCAGAAAATAGGTCATGAACCTTCCTTTCATTTCAATTTTTGCATTCAGAAGATGAGATCATGAGCTTTCATGCATTTGAACTATAACATGTGGTCAAGTAGACAATACATTTACTATATTATGTATAGCCTCAAGTAGTCATAACTTCTCTGATCTCTGGTTATATAACGTTTGCTCTGTTGTATGCGGGAATGAAATGGAGGCCATCGCATTACCAATCAAGCCCCTGCCTTGTGTGACTGCCATGCCGGCGTGCGGACGCCGTGGCCGAGCCATCGGCTCGAGTGGTGCGTGGCCTTGAGGTCGGTGTGGAAGTCGGAGCGGCGGCTCCGGATCTTGCTCTCATGGAAGGGTGTCGGCACTGGTCGCTTGGGTGGCAGTTTCGTTGGCTAGCCTGGTGCATGGCCTTGGGGTCGGCGTGGATGTCGGGGCGGCGGCTCCGAAGATGGCTGTAGGGTGTCGACTCCGGTTGCTCGGGTGACGGAGCAGGCGGCTCGCCTGGGGCGCGGCCTTGGGGTCGGCGTGTGTGTTGTTTGCGTGTGTAGGTCGGAGCGGCAGCTCCGGAAATGGTTGTAGGGCGTCGACTCTGGTTGCTCGTGTGACGGAGTAGGCGGCTCGCCTGGTGCGCGGCCTCGGGGCCGGTGTGGATGTCGGAGCGGCGGCTTCGGATAAGGTTGTAGGGTGTGGGCTCCGGTTGCTCGGGTGACGAAGTCGACGACTCGTAGGGGGCGCGGCCTCGGGGCCGGTGTGGATGTCGGAGCGGCGGCTTCGAATAGGGTTGTAGGGTGTGGGCTCAGGTTGCTCGGGTGACGGAGCCGGCGACTCGTCGGGGGCGCGGCCTCGGGGCCGGTGTGTGCATTGTTTATGTATCGGTTTTCGGCCAGTTTTCCTTATTAACTGGTCAATTCTCTTCTTCTTAATGAAAAGGCAGAGCTCCTGCTGGTTTCTCGAAAAAAATGGAGCTCGCATACTCATCCTAATCTCACATACTCATCTCAATTCCTATTTAGCGTTTATGTCTTTCAACAAAGCCTGCTATTACCAATCAAAAGTATAGATTCAAAGCCTTTGAATAGGTAGAAGAATTAATCAAATATAATCAACACAAAATTTTCCAATACCACAAGCAGTATTACCAAGGTTTGCTCATGAACATTCATCGGCGCAATGTTTGACAACCTTTTTAAGATGGTAAAACTATTATATTAGCCAATCAGCCTTTGTATGCTACCTATACACTATTACTACTCATTCCACAAGGATAAGTATCAAATTCAACATGTGTGCACGCCTTCTTTATTAAGAAAGCAACATATTATATTAAAATGTATAGCCTACAAAATCTGAAAAATTACGGCCTCTGAAACTGACCAAACATTACTTGCACCAAAACACATAGGACATAGGGTCGCAGGTCGCAGCGAGAAACAAAAATGTATGTGGTTAAAGAGGAGGAAGAGGTTACCAGATTTGAAGTCAGGGACACATCCGTCATGATGTAGTGGAGGCGGTCAGCAATGTTGAAGCGGTCGAGGCAAGGCGCTGGAACCGGGAAGTCAGGGAGACAGCCGATGTAAGGTTGGCGAGGTAGGCGAAATTGGCGGGGGTCAATGGAGGGATACCACGTACTGGAGGACGGTGAGGCTGCCGAGTTCGTGGCGCTGGTTCCCGCGGCCAGCGGGGAGAAGCATTGACAGAGAGTGTGTCATGATGAGGTCGGGTGCAAGCAGTTCATCCCAAGAAATCCATGTCGACGGTCGCGCGAGTTCCCATAGCCAGCTAGGGTAGGCACGGTTGAGTGAGCGAGGTTGGGGGCATGCGGTGCTCTTCTGCCATGGGGGGGGGGGGGGTGTTGTTCGACGGCCACGGGAGGGGGCGGGGGACGACACTTCTTATGCATAGGGAAGGGTGGATATGAACCGGAAGGAGAAAGAAGAGAAGAAGACGCGGTTGCTCTAGATCGGTGTTAGAGGATAAAGTGATAGGGTGGGACCTGTGTAGTTTCTGGAGTTCATGAGAAACATCTAGTCGAGTATGAATCAATGGAAAAATTAATGTGCTATAGCGCCACCTTTAAAATACACTATTAGCAAGACATTATACACCGATTTATTTTGCGAGGAATTGCTCAGAACGCTATCGCTTGCTATTAGCGGTGTTGTTTTTCTCTTGGCCTAGACACACTACACATGGAGAATGAACAATGTTAAAAAACCAAGAGTGAACCAAAAAAAAAAAACTGGAGACATGTGTCGCTCATAGAAGACCACACGGCTATGTATTTTGACTTCGTTAAAATACAATTGAAATACACACTACATACAGATGTATATAGACATATTTTAGAGTGTACATTAACTCATTTTACTCTGTATGTACTTTATACTAAAATCTTAAAAAAACTTATATTTAAAAATGGAGGCAATAGAGCGAATGAGGGGACTTGATCTGGATAGCAAGGCCCACGTATAGATATTTTAATAGCTCTAGTAGTAAGTTAAACTTAGAAAAAAAAGGAAAAACTGGGCCAACACGTGTAAGCCGAGGAGAGCGCCCAGTGCTGGAACGCACAGGAATCGTCCTTGCTTTGCCAGCGCTGGGACAAAATGGCTGTCTCGAAAGCTCAAGGCGGTCTTGGTTTCCATGATTTGCAAGTGTTTAATGATGCAATGTTAGCAAAACAAGCAGGGCGCTTGTTGGAAAATCCTGAGATCCTATGTGCGCGGGTGTTAAGAGGACGGTATTATCCAGACGGCAATTTCCTACAAGCAGGCTGCCCTGTCAATGCATCAGCTACATGGCGAGCCATTGTTACCGACAGGGAAGTGCTTAAGGGGGGTCTGATCTGCCGTATCAGAGACGGCATGAAGACGGAAGTGTGGTATGATAACTGGATACAAGGAACTCCCAGCTTAAAACCGGTATGCAGATTGAATGATGAGCCTGTACATCTAGTTGCAGATCTGTTTACTGAATCAGGAGAGTGGAATGAGGAGCTCGTTAGCAAAATGTTTATAGCTTCTGATGTGGAGGCAATTTTAAATATGCCAAGGCCAAGAGCAACCGCTGAGGATTTTTGGGCCTGGGATTTTGACTTTTGAGAGGTCTGGCCGTTTTACAGTACGCTCAGCGTACAAAATAATTATGTCTAGACAAGGTACTGTTCTGGACCGGGCCAGCAGCTCGTCACCTGGAGAACCCATCTGGAAAGCTGCTCTATGGAAACTGCAAGTTCAGCCCAAGATTAGAGTGTTCTGGTGTCGTGTTCTGATTTTGGTGAGTTACAGCGAAGGCACATTAGCGAAGGCACATTGACCAGGAGCCTTTGTACCATGCACTACTTAAGTGTGAGCATGCATTGTTGTTCTGGAGGGAGGCAGAAAGAGTTTTCGATCTCAAACTTCCAAACCTACATCCGCTGACATGGTCAAAGGATTTACTAGATGCTCACTTCATGAATAAGGAGGAGGCTGCACTAGCCATCTCAGTTATGTGGACAATCTGGAGTAGCACAAATAAGTATACACATGACATGAGGAGATTAAGTTTCAGCCTACACGGTCTATGGAACTGACTCAGGAATTGATCCAAGCACTGCATGTGCCGTGCAGGACGAACTCGGATGCTACCTCAGTGAAGACCAAGTGGTGCCCGCCGGAAGCAGGGTTCATTAAAGTTAACACAGACGCTGCCCATCTCCTCCTTGATGATGCTTGTTTCATGGGAAATTTGGAAGGAGCGCAACGTAAGAATCTTTCAAAATGTATTTGCCCCGACCTCCATTGTTATCGCGAAATCAAAGAGAAGGCCCACCTTTGGACGTTGGCAGGAGCGAAAAACAGCTTAGTATGGTTATGTCGCGACAATAGACCTTTTTCTTTTTGCCGCCTCGTGGCTTATGGCTAAACCTTCTTCTTAATCAATGAAAAGTCTTTTGCCTTGTTTTTTTAAAAAAAAGACGCTGCAGTTGATGGAAACGGGAGTGTTTGCGTCAGGAGTTGTCGCTCGTGATCACCTGGGAACTTTTATTTCTGGCTGCTGTTCAAAATTCCCAGGGGTTACTGACCCGTACACTGCAGAATTGTTGGCAGTCCGAGACGCAGTTCTACTAGCATGAGAAAAAGGATGGCCAAACATTCTGATCGAAACTGATTGTCATGTCCTTAACCTTAAGGATGAATTGGAAGAATGGAGAATTCTCATCTGTTGGAGGCCATGTGTTGAGAGAGATCAAGAACTTCCAGGTTTTTGATATTGTGCACACTCGAAGGGATGCTAATGAGGTTGTGCATAGGTGTGCGAAGGAGGGTATAAACATCAGCTTGAGTGATGTTATCCCTGACTTTTTGGTTGCTTTAGTGCAATCGGATGTAAACCGTCTTATAATTGAATAAAATGCCTAGTGTGGGCGGTTCTCAAAAAAAAGTTTAATATATATAAACAAGCAAAGGTAAAATAATATCATAGGGATATGGTTTGGTGAGGGACCTCCCGACGAAGAGGAATTTGGCCAGGGAATTCTATGGGTCAGCTGACTCCCGCACTAGCATGGAGGCTAGCCATGACTACAATGAAGTTAACAACCCAAGCAAAACGCGGCACGGGCCGTCAGAGCAAAGGGATAGAGACCTAAGAGATGAACTCGAGCAAAAGAGAGAGAAGGACCTGCGACGGGATTTGAGACAACGCCAACTTAATAGACATGCAGAGTTGCGAAATATGTATAAGCAGCAGGCAGGGAGAGGTTTGGGGGACCAAGGTTTCTCCGTACAGGGTAACAGAAAATAAGAGGGGCACTTTCATTCGGATCCCGAGGCAGGATAGTATGGGTCAATCAGCAAGGAGCCCCAACCAGTATGAGAATGGTGATAGGAAAAGGAGGCCAAAGCAACATTGGGTGGTTAAGGGAGACCCAGATAGGCTTGTGGGTAATGATACTTTCATTCACGATACTAGGCTGAAGACGTCTACCGTGTTTGATCGAATCTCTGAACAAAATGACGTATCGGCGGCCCTGCCTGGCGGACCCTGCTAGGCAGGACCGCCAGGGCCAATGAATATCCTGGTCTAGAACTGTCGACCTGGGGCTGGACTCGACAGTTGGCGAGGTGAGAGACCTAGTACGGTCCTACAACCCAGCGGTGGTGTTTCTGTCAGAGACAAAGAAGAAGGCGCAGGCTATGGATCACCTGAAACTTAGTCGAGGCTTTAGAGAAGGAGTTGCGGTGGGTTGTGTGGGAAAGAGTGGCGGACTTGCCTTGTGGTGGAGAGATCATGTTGATGCCAAGGTAAGGCCGTGGTGTCAATACTATATAGATGCTCTTATAGGTTCACTGGAATATGTGGAGAACCATGCGTAGAGAAAAGAAAGAAAACGTGGGATGTGCTTCAGTATTTGCGCGCACAGGATGACATGCCATGGCTATGTGCTGGGGACTATAATGAGGCCATCATTCAACAGGAGCAGCAAGGAGGAAATCCACGAAGCATGGGACAGATGGAAGCTTTTAGGGAATGCCTAGCCGACTGCGGGGACATTGGCTTCACTGGATATCCATATACTTGAGATAATAAAAAAGAAGACGGGGAGAATATTCAAGTGAGACTGGATAGAGCAACTTGTAACACAAATTTTATGCAGCTGTTCCCAGCAACAGAAGTGCAGCATGTAATCACCGAAGAATCGGACCATGTAGCTCTGGCGGTTCGTGTTTCGTCGGCACTGGCCACGAACACGTGGAATGTGCCGAAACCTTTTCAATTTGAAGCAGCATGGGCCAAGCATGAGCAATATGAGGAAATGGTGGCCAATGCATGGCATGATGCGCATGCAGCCAATAGGAATGAAGCAGGGGTGGGTGCAACATGCAGGAAGCTGAAACATGTGACAAAAGCCATGCAAGTGTGGAGCAAATCAGTGTTTGGGTCTATCAGGCGGCAAATTGCTCACCTAAAGGGGCAGCTGCGCGATGCCAAGGAACGAGCAGTGCGTACAGGGTATGGACAGGAAATAAAAGACATTGAAGCTCAGCTCCACGAGGTATACGAAAGAGAGGAAGTCTTCTATAAGCAAAGGTCAAGGGTGGAGTGGTTACATGAGGGAGATCAGAATACACGGTATTTCCAGAACAGAGCGTCACACAGAAAAAGGAAGAATACAGCCAAATCATTAATTAAGGAAGATGGCTCAAGGTGTAATAATAATGAAGAGATGAGAAGTATGGCTGCTAATTTTTACCACAATTTGTTTACATCTGAAGGATGCCAGGAGAGTGGAAGATTGCTGCAGCATATTGAGTGGCAGGTTACAGAGGAGATGAATGACTGACTCACAGCTGCATTCATAGATGAAGAGATCGAGGTAGTACTCTTTCAGATGGGGCCTACCAAATCGCCAGGACCGGATGGCCTCCCGGCGATGTTCTACCAACGACACTGGTCGTTGGTAAAGGTTGACGTCTGCGCGGCAGTGAGAGACTTCTTGGCAGGCAAGGGCGCACCCAATGGTTTCAATGATACAGTTCTGGTCATGATTCCTAAGGTCAATTCACCAGAGCTTCTTACCCAGTTCAAACCAATTAGTCTCTGTAATGTGCTTCATAAAATTGCAGCAAAGGTTTTGGAAAATAAACTCAAGGTAATCCTACCTGTTTTAATATCTGAAGAGCAAAGTGCCTTTGTTCGAGGCAGGCTAATCACGGACAATGTGGTGGTAGCGTATGAATGTGTACATGCGGTCAGAAAGAGGAAACGAAGAAGCCGTTATGCACAGTGAAGTTGGATATGATGAAGACATATGATAGGGTGGAATGGATATTTCTGGAACAAATGATGAGAAGATTTGGTTTCTCGCCAGCTTGGTGTGAGATGATCATGAGATGTGTCTCTTCAGCAAGGTTTTCTATAAAGATGAATGGTGGACTTTCACACAGCTGTGTACCTTCGAGAGGCCTTAGACAGGGTGATCCTCTGTCGCCATACCTATTTCTCTTTTGTGTGGAAGGATTTTCAGCGCCACTTCGAAATGCTCAGAGAACTAATAACATTAAAGGTGTTTCTTTTGGGAGCACTCACCCCATAATTACTCACCTTCTCTTTGCTGATGATAGAGTGGTGTTTCTTGAGGGATCTAGCTCAAATTTTGTGGCACTCAGGGATATATTGCATGACTATGAAGTGGCGTCTGGCCAGAAGGTAAACCTACAGAAATCAGCAATTTTCTTTGGGAAAGGATGTAAGGAACAAGAGAAGAATGTTCTCAAACAAGTTGCTGGCATCTCCTCTGAGGCCCTGAGCGAGAAGTATCTTGGGCTGCCTACGGTAGTGGGAAGATCGAAAGATGGAACGTTTAAGTACGTCAAGGAGAGTGCAAAGGGTAAGGTGGGAGGATGGAAAGGGCAAGGCCTTTCCAAAACAGCGAGGGAAGTTTTAATTAATTCTGATCTCCAATCCACACCAACTTATACCATGAGCTGCTTTTAACTCACAAAGAAAATGTGTCGGAACCTGTCTTTGATCTCTTCGAACTTCTGGTGGGGTGCAGCTGATGGTCAAAAGAAGGTCCACTGGATTGCATGGGACAACATGTGTACGAGGAAGCGGGAAGGCGGAATGGGGTTCAGAGATCCACAGGCATTCAACCAAGCTTTACTAGCAAAACAAGCATGGCGATTACTGCAAGTCCCGTCCTCGCGTTGTGCTCGAGTACTCAAGGCAAGATACTTCACGGAAGGTTCCATTCTTAATGCTACTTGCCCCAGTGGGCAACCTCCTGCTGGAGGGGTTAATTTGGAGAATTGGAAACGGGTCAGGGGTCAGGATCCATCATGATAATTGGATTCCAAGACAAGGTATCTTGAAGCCACTGGGCCAAGTCTACTTGCATGGAATCACGCGGGTGTCCGACTTGCTGAACGCGCACGGGACTGCATGGGATAATAACAAAGTTCAGGCAATGTTTTCCCTGGAGGAAGCAGAAAATATTTTGCAAATTCCAATAGGGGGCCCAGGCGTTGAGGATTTCTTGCCATGGAATCATACAAAAAATGGTGTCTTCACAGTCAGATCTAGTGAGATCTGGGAAAAAACCTGGCCCCCGCGCCGCTCCCTCCCCGGGGCGACACGGGCGGCGGCTCCCGCCCCACAGCCTCTCCCCTCCCGCCTCCTTCTCCCCCTCGCCGTCGCCGGTGGCCTCCGGCAGGCAAAGCCTGCGCGGAGCCGGTGGCGGCGGGGCGCTCTCTGGCTGCCGCTCGCTCGTGGGATGGGGATACGGTGTGTGGTCGGCGGTTGACCGGCGCTTGGCTCCGGGGCGGCGTCCTGGCTCGCGGTGGAGGAGGTCTCCGACGCGCGGCGCAGGATCTGGTCGCGGCGGTGGGCGCGCCACTGCGGGCGAGCGGTCGCGGTCGTGGCGCCCGTGCGGACCCGATCTGGCCCTCGCGAGCTGCGGCCGGTGGTGCTGGGATGGAGGGAGGCTCGGCTCCCTGCTGCACGTCCTGGAGGGGCCTTTGCGGTGTTCCTCCTGCTTGGTGCCGTGGTGGTGCCGGCTGGTGGTTCGGCTGACGGGTTGCGGATCTGGTAGCTCGTCCGGCGAGTTGGGATGGGGTGGCGGCCCGCCCTCCCTGCTAGGGTCCTCTCTGGCTGTGAAGCGTGCGGCCGGCGGTGGTGGTCATCTCCTTCGTCGGAGGTGGTCGGCCTGAGGCTGGATGGTCAGATCTCGAGATCTGCCATCTAGTTCCGGCTGCGAGTCGGGAAGACATAGTTGCCGGTGAAAACCGAGCCGATGGCAGGCGATGGCGGCGTTCTGCGTCGTTACCTTGATGAAGGCATCGTCGTGTAACTACTGTCGACCCACTCGTGCTGCTCCGGGGGAAACCCTAGGATCTGGTCTTCCAGATCGGACGATGGCGGTACTGCGGTGTCGTTTTCTTTCTTGGGAGCATCGTCTGTGGAGCAGAGCTGGAAGACAGAGGCAGGAGGTGGAGCGGCTTCGTCTTGCACGGAGCTTTCGGTGGAGATGTCAAGTCATGCCTGGCCGACAGGTGCTACGCTGTGTCATGCCTGGTCGGCAGGTGCTACGCACGACAGATCTTCCAGAATCTTCGCGTCTGGACGGATGAGCGCGGGGCGGTGGCGCCGTTGGGCGCCGTGGTGGCGTCGACGGATGGACGGACCGGCAAGGATGATACAGATCTCTCTCTCCTGAAGATGGGTCAGCGGCCCGATGATGATGGCGGCGTCTAAAACGTGTGCATGTGGTGTACGCTTTAGGTCTGCTGCACCGGCTGTGAGTTCCGATACGTTATGTGGATGGATCGGCGACGGCACCGGTTTTAGATATGGAGAGTGAGAGTACTCCACATTATCGAGTTTTGTAGGTGTGACTGGTGGCTTCGGATGGTTTGATGTATGTTCTTGTTAGACCTATGTTGAATAATTAATAAAGATGGCCGTATGCATCGATTGATGCAGAGACCCTTTTCCAAAAACAAAAAAAAAAAAAACGGTCAGATCTGCGTATCACCTATGCATGTCAATGAAACGGGGGAAGAACGGCCAGCCGGAGTCATCCTCTGCAGTCACAAATCACAAGGGATGGCTGGGTCTGTGGGATACCGTTGCGCCTGGGAAGGTGATCACTCATACTTGGAGACTGATCTGGAACAGGTTGGCGGTCGGCTCAGAGTTACTACGGAGGAGGATCAAGGCCGGTGTCTTTTGTGTGGCATGTGGCAGAGAAGAAACAACACTTCACAGATTCTGGGGCTGCCACCACCCGGTGCTCTTTTGGAAGGCTTTGTGCTCGGTGTTGGGAGCTTCGGTGGCGATCCCACCGGTGGAGATCTGCTCCCAGAGTGCACTAGCCAAATGGCTGTTGGAGTGGTTCGGCCAAGCTTGAGATGATGGGAAAGCGATCATGGTGCAGGGCATGTATGGATTATGGCTAGCGAGGAACAATGCGAGAGATGGGCAGCGGTTTGCTGAGGCGGAGGAAATTGCTCGCTCTGTGGGCCAACACATCGAAGAGTGGCAAACTGTCAGAGACAGGGTGGACAGAGTGGCAAACAATGTCTAGCTAAACATGGAGTTTTATGTAAAGTGTGGCTGCATGAGCCACCAGAGTGTATTCTGCAAACAGTTTCTGCAGAGATTCCTTCTTTTCATGAATATCATAGGGACACCTGAATTTTGTTTGAACAATTCAGTTAGAGGCTATGCAGTAGGACTACAGAAGAAATCCTGATAAACAAAAACTGTTTCAAAATCTAACTAAAACAGGACACGATAGATAAGACTGCCTAATCTAAGCAACTGGAAGTCACAAGAACCCTATAAAAACAGGAATGAGAAATACCCATGCACATGCACCACGTGGTCAAGCAAAACCCAGAGACAACTCAACATCCTATCAAAAACTTGCGACAACTTCTCCGGCATTTTGCCGCTGCCGCTTCATATGTACCCGCAGCAAAACAACAACGATCCAACAATCACATACACATGTCAAGATCAGCAGACAATCATACCCAAGCATCAGCACAAGCTATCTACAACATCAAATGCACAAACCTGGTAGGCGATCGCACTGGGGAAATCTAATGATAACGATTTGGTATTGGGAGTGTTGATACCTTTTTTCTATAAGTTTGATCAGATTAGAGATATTTTGACTTTGGACAAAACTCATATGCAGTCTAAAAAGACAGGAGTACAATGAAATGAAGCCATTTATGCAGTATTTAGTGACCCATGCAGTTTCATGTTTGTAACACAAATAAAAATGACAGAAACAATGTCAGATATAGCAGCACCACAATATGTGGAGCAAGCAGTTGATCCCTAATGTCATCAGACAAACAAATGAAAAGCTCAAATGAGGTTCTGCAAGTGATAACCTTAACTTTTTTCAACAAAATATGCAGTAATGGAATGAAGCATGCATTGCATCATCAAAATTGGCTGGTACCAATAATATTGGATCAATACAAGATTTATGCACAAAACACTATGTGTTCTCTGGTGAAGGACCCGTGAATCTTTGACGGGGCTACTACATTCTTAAATGGATCAAGAAAACATCAATTATTTAACTACATACACAGCAAGGACATACTGCAGTAGGTTACTATTGAACAGCAGTGTGAAAGGAGCAGAAGAGCTTATGACAAAAAGAACTAATTTGGATCATGCAGTTGTATGAAGACCAGGTATCTCAACCATAGTGTTGTTCTAATCAGGGACATTTGCAATTGCAAAATAGCTTGTTCAATATAAACATGAGAATAACCAGTATTAAGGTGTGATAATAATATCTGGATCATAACTAACATAGGAATCACGAGTAGCAAACCAGTGGTAACACCAAGATGATGATTAGAACATACTCCTAGTACTGAGCAAACCCAGAAACAGCCACTTCATAACACAAAGCGTCTGAGGAGCAGACCAATTTAGATTCCTGCAAACAGACTATGAAGGTTGCCACGGACAGCCCTACAGTAGCAATGACAGTAGGCTGCCTGACATCTGCAAATACAGTCTCAATAGTCTTGGATACTACATAAATAAGCAAGTGCGGCAATCATCATCTGCCAGAGTTTGACATACATAGTAGTTGTAAGTGCTAGGAGATACATATATAACTCTATACTAGAGGATAACTACTCTCAGTAGCAGATGTAAAGCCACGAGAGAAAGACGGGATAACTACTCTCAGTAGCAGATGTAGAGCCATGAGAGCAAGACAGTCAGCGCGAAGGCATGCAGTAACCTCACCCATGCCCGTCTTTGGCCACACTCCTTGGAGATGAAGGTGACCAGGACGACGAGAGACGAAACGACTGGTATTGCCCCCACAAGCCACTGGATCATGCCCCCGAGGCCGGTACAGACGGAGTCCGTAGTCACCATATGGACGATGAGAAGCAGTGCCAGTATGTGCGACGTGGGCACACAACACCACTCCAGCATGGTTAACTGCGAAAGGAGATGGGTTACATTAGTACTCATGGTTGCCGATCAATCTTCGAGAACAAGGTAAATCTTTTTCTTTTTTGCGGGTGAGAACAAAGTAAAAACTTACTACTCTGAGTACAATCCTTCCGACACGAACCCACGCGTCCTCGTGTCCGTGCGCCTCCACTGCTTCCGCGTCGGCGTCGGCGTCGGCTTCCATACTCACCTCACTGTGACGGAGACAAGAGACAAGAAGTCAGTTGCTGGGTTGCGCTGAAACGAGTAAATCCAGCCGCGCGTTCGTGCAAAGCACGCAACCAGACGATGACGGGAACATGGCGGGGACGAGGCCCAGAGGAGGAGGCGCTCGGGGTTGAGATGCGGGTGGTGGTAGAGCTCGAATTCGAGCAACACAAGACCAGACGACTACGGGGACATGGCGGGGACGAGGCCCAGAGGAGGAGGCACTCGGGGTTGAGATGCGGGTGGTGGTAGAGCTCGAATTCGAGCAAAACAAGAAGGGAGACTCACCTCGCTTCGAGCAGCCCGAGGAGGAGGATGAGCCCGGCCGAAGGAGAGCTCCGGCGAAGGAGAGCTCTGGCGAAGGAGCCCGCTCCCGCCTCCCTCGCCCGGTGGACCAGGTGGACCAGCTGCCGATAGTCGAGGCGAACTCACCGGTGGCGAGGGCGGAGATCCTTCGAGTGGTGCGTGAGCGCTTCCCCGGCCGCTCCAAGTGGCCCAAAATCTGCGTGCAAATCATTCGCGAAACGACGTATACGGAGAGCATGCATTTCATCGGGGACGATGGAGGGATGGACCACGACATGCTCTTCTGGGCGATTCAGGAGGCGGAGTCGTCGGATCCGGTCCAAGCTGCGAGGTGGACAAGGTACAAGATGGAGAGCCCATCCAGGCTCAACATCGGGCCGCCATCGGGGGTGGGAATAGCGAGCATCCCGCCGGAGTTCCTGCCATCGGGGGCCGATTTCTCCCCATACTTGTGAGCAGCAAGGCTCCCGGCCTGAGGGCGCGGCGGGTGAACCGGCTGCCATGACCGGGAGATCGAGGGCCGGTGCCACACCTTTGGGATAAGGTAAATCTGATCCCCAATCCTTTTCGATGTAATTTTGAGAAGAATTTTGGGGATGATGGCCTTGTGGCCATGGATGCTTCCTGTGTGGAGAGTTCAAGGGTTATCCCTAGTAGAAAACACGATGGATCCCTATTATCGGTGCGAGTTTTGAAAATGGATCGGGATTTTCCCCAACTCCGGCGAACACCACGGCGGTCGGCGACCTCGTTTGTGCGGGGGCGGCTGCAACAAGTTCAAACCCGCGGACGGCGGCTCTTTGCCCCTCCCCCACACCTGCCCCGCTCATCCAGGGATGTGTGGTCAGGAAGAAAGCGGGTTTTAGAAAGGCGCCTCGCTTTTTGAGTGACGGGGAGGAGGAGGTGGTTACAGAGTTTTTTGGGAAACTCTGGGCTATTCCTTCCCCGAGCCGTTGCCACCGTCCTCATAAGAGAGACCGCACGCCCCCAAACCCTAGTTTTGCGATTCCCAGATTGTTCTGGGTGAGAAAATATCTCTTCCAAGTTCCAATCGAAAAACTTCACCGTGCAAGATTGCTTCCCAATTCCGTTCCTAGGTCCTTTTGACCCTGTTCCTACCAACTTCAAACTCTCAATGGAAGGGATCGGTCCGGGATCCAGATCTTGCTGAAGTAGTCAAAGCAACCATGGAGAACTGGGGGAATCAGGGGCAGAGGCAGAGGCGTAACCCCCCGGCGAAGAAGCAAATCTCTGTGGAGGGACGGGGTGGGGCGCCTGCCCCTGCTCCGGCCAATCCTAAGGTCCAACAAGGAGTGACCCAAGGGGGTGGCATGGGGAAGCAAGTTGTGGTCATGCAGACATCGCCTCCTCCTGCCGCAATAGCACCATCGCCACCTCCAGTCCCTGCGATACTAATCCTTGATCCCAAGTACAAGGAGATGACATGTTTCAATTGTAGTTGGCCTGGTCACTATGTTGGAAATTGCATTGAGCCGAGCAAGTGTTTTATTTGTTCTGGGAGTCATAATGTTAACAACTATCTGGCATGGGCTAAATTTCATCCAACTATGACTTACTTCGGGAGTGCAGCTGTATGTTTAGGGTTTTTACCATGTGGATATTCCAGTTGCGGTTGAATCAAGCTGGTTGAATTATAAAAATTGTGATGTGCTGAAAGTGATCAAAGGAGATGTCACTGCCGAGGAACTGCTTATCCAGCTAAATGGCATCTTCTACAAGAACAAGGAGTGGCCTTGGAAGATCAGAGAAAGAGAGCAAGAAGTTCCTGCTGAGATTTCCCCCTTCGAAGAATGTGGAAGATCTGATTGAATTTCCTGCATTTAACTTACCTATTGATGGAGTTTCTGTTAAAGTCTGTGAGTGGAAAGGAATGCTTGATGATTTTGGAGAACTTACTGAGGCATGGGTGCAGATAGATGGAATTCCTCCCAAGTGTTGTGCCTGGAAGGTCTTTGCACAGGTTGCATCTTGTTTTGGTATCATGGTAGATGTGGACTTGAATGGAATCTTCAAGAGCTTCTATGAGAATATCAGAATCAAGGTGGCCTGCAGAGATCCTGCTAAGATCCCATTTGAGATACTAGTAGAGATGAAAAAGAAACTATACCTGTTGTTCTTTACAGTGGAGGGCTTTGAACAAGTTGGAGAGGATTCTAATGGAGATGATGTTGATCATGATATAGATAATGGAGAACAAAACAAAGACACTAAAGATGGTCCCTCTGACATGGATAAAATGGATCATGATGATGAGGATGAAGCTATAGATGAATTGGATAAGGCCAGGGATGAAATTGCTTTTCCGACAAGGAAATTTCCCTGGAAAGCCAGCTGGATCTGCAAGTTCTAGTAAAAATACCCAGAAAGTTGATGTTTCTTCATCTGAATATCACCCTGATATGATGCTCAACTCAACCCATGAGGAGTTTATTGAGGAATTAAGGTACATCATTCCAAAGAAAGATGAGGATAAGAGTGAGAAACAGATATACAATTCCCCTGCTGAAGTTGCTGGTGATATCCCTATGCCAGTTCACCTGGATTATTGCTCTGAGCAATTGGGAAAGTTTGAGATGAAAGAATCAGATGAAGACAATGAAATGCAGTGCTTGCCTGAGGATCTCGCTACAGCTCTCAGTTCGGTCAAACGATCTCTGTTGGAAACAATGGAAAAAGCTGAATCTAAGAAGAAAATGAAACATGCTGCAGGTACATCTACATCTTGGGGGCATGTTCTTGATATTAGACCTGTGACCAGAAACCATGGAAACATCAAGATCATGGGTAAGGCAACAACTTATATGAAGAAGGAAAAGCTGGAGACCCCCACCACCTTCAAAGGTAAATCTTTTGCTAACCTTGATCTTAATGAGCTTGCTTCTCAAACTGTTAAGTTGGATCTCTGGTTAGTGAAAATTATGAGGAGCAACAAGATATCATTTGAGACTTGATTAATGCTAAGAAACTTAAATGTCTTCAATTTTCTAACTCCAATCCCGAGAGTGTTCTCCCTGTTGATTTAGATAATGATTGTTTCGAACCCACTTCTAATATCAAGGGGAATATGGCTACTAAACTTCATAGATCAGGGGGCACTGCTGATCTAAAAGTATGCAACCCAGTTCTCAACACTACGAGTAGGCCTTGTGGCCCGTCCCACCCATTTAAAGTTAAATGATTGGGGCTTTTTGGAATATTTGTGGTCTTGGGCAACCGGGTAAAATAGAGTGCCTAGGAGATTTTCTTAATAATAATCATGTGGACTTTGTTGGTTTCTTTGAAACTAAGAGGGAAAATATAGATAGTATCACTCTTCATAATATTTCTAGTAGAAATGACTTCGAGTGGCATGTTCTACCTGCCATTAACATGACTGGAGGGATCCTTGTGGATCTTAAAAAAAGATTTATATGAGGTTATTGGGGTTATTAACAAGAAATATTGTGTTATTGTCACTGTGAAAAACAAAAATGATGGTTTTATTTGGCATCTTGTTGTTGTATATGGTACCTCTTATCATGAATACAAGTTGGAGTTCATTGCAGAAATGCATGAAGTTATGTCTAACCTGACATACCTAGCTCTTTTCGGGGGGGGGGGGGCTTTATTTGGTTAGATTTGTGGCAGATAAGAATAATGGTGTTATTAACAATCAGTTTTCTTATCTGTTTAATGACTGGGTTAATAAATGGGCCCTTATGGAGATTAACATTGCCAATAGGAGTTTCACTTGGGGCAATAACCAAGAGAATCCTATTTATGCCATGATTGACAGAGTTTTTGTCTCAGGTTCCTGGAACACAAAATATCATCTGACTGTTTTGTCAGCCTTACCTATGATAGGGAGTGATCATACCCCACTTATTCTTGACACTGGAGCTCGAAGGGTTACCTCCCTAAAAATGTTTCATTTTGAAAAATGGTGGCCTGACCAACCAGATTTTACAGATATGGTGAGAAACATTTGGAACACTGTTGTACGTGGAGAGTGTGTTATGGATATTTGGTTGAACAAAACTAGAATTTTAAGGAAAAAATTAAGGGATGGAGCATTAATATTGAAGCTGGTATTAAAAAAAGAAGGAATTAATGATGGAATATGATATTTTGGATGTGTTCTCTGAAAGAAATCAATTAGATGATGGAGACAAATCCAGAATGATAGAAATTAAGAAAGAGCTTGACGATATTTGGCACAAAGAAGGAGTTGCCTTGTGGCAACGCTCGAGAGATAGGAAGATTAAAAATGGAGTTAAGAATAATGCCTATTTTCATGCCCTTGCTAATCATATACATAGGAAGAATCATCTCGTTGAGTTGAATGGGAGAATGGTCTTGTCCACACCACTAAAGAAATGCTTGAGATTGCCACATATTTTTATAAAAACCTTTTTGGGTATGAGCCTAAACATAATATTAGCCTTGGAACTTCCTTTTGGGAGGATGATGAACTTATTACGCAAGAAGAGAATGATATGTTGCAAAAACAATGTTTTGAGGAAGAAATTAAAGAGGCAGTTTTTGGCTCGTATGCCCATGGGGCACCCGAACCAAAACAAGAACTTTAACTTAGTTGCTGATGTATTTACAAAGATGCTTAAAAAGTAGCTTCACAAGATTTGATATCGGGGCTTTTGCCTCGGATAATACAAGAGGGGTCATCAGCTTACAATATGCGGATGACACCATCCTTTTCCTGGAAAACTCAATAGAAAAAGGCAGAAACTTCAAATGGATTTTGTTCTGTTTTGAAAGTCTGTCTGGTATGAAAATCAACTTCCACAAAAGTTATCTTCTGACCATAAATGTGGAAGAGGACTTGGCCAGTCTTTCTGCTCAAATCTTCTGCTGTAAGGTTGGTACTTTCCCTATCAAATACTTAGGAGTGCCTTTGCACTATGACAAGCTTAGGAGGGAAGATCTCCAACCCATCATAGATAGGATTATTAAAAATATCTTTGGTTGGTTGGGGAGATATCTTACATATAAAGGGAAGATCATTTTACTTTGTGTCTGTGTGGTTAGCATTCATGCTTATCTTATGTCGATGATAAAGTTCCCCAAATGGGCTATCAATGCCATCAATTCTCATATGGCACACTTCTTTTGGGGCAATCTCGGAGATCAGCATAAATATCACCTCGCTAACTGGGGTTTAATTTGCAGGAAAAAGGAATTTGGGGGCATGGGGTCCCAAATATTAGAGATTTTAATATGGCTTTGCTAGCCTCCTAGGGTAAAAGAATTTTTTCTACTAATAATAGTGTCTGGAAACAAATCATTTCTGTTAAATGCAATGTAGACTCCCCAAATATTTTTTGGGCCAGAGGTGGGATAGGATATACCTTTTGGAAGAGTACCACCTCGGCTTTAAATGCAGCCAAAACTTTTTATAAATGGAAGTTGGGTAATGGAGTAAATATCAGTTTCTGACATGACACTTGGGCGGGGGATTGTTCCCTTAAATTTCAATTTTGGGACTTGTTTTATATTTGCAAACAACCAGATTGCACTGTTGCCCAAGTATAGGATGGGAGAGAGCTTAAACTCTCATTTAGACGGTGTGTTGGACATGATGGTATGGACCTATGGGCTCAATTGGTGACCCTGGTGCAACAATATCCAATTATAGATGAGTCTGACACCCCCATTTGGACCTTGGAGTCCAATGGGATATACTCGGAAAAATCTTTCTATGATAAGATCAATTTTGGAGGTGTAGTTTCTACTATAAGAAACAAACTGTGGAAAATTCTGTGTCCGCAAAAAAATCATGTATTCTTATGGCTTTGCGTTTATAACAAAGTACTCACGAGGTATACTCTTGCTAAGAGGAGAATTGTCAATGATTTAACGTGTTTGTTTTGCAATAAGAATGAATCTGTCCAGCATCTGTTGTTTGACTGTGTGGTAGCTAGACATGTGTGGAGCTTTGCAGCTGAGTGTTTTAATGTTAATATAATTTCTAGCTTTGATGGTGTTTGTGCCTTCTGACAATCAAATAAGAAACATTTAGTCTTAAGTTTGGTGATTGCTGCCTCCTTGTGGAGTATTTGGAAACCGAGGAACGATTTCTGCTTTTAGGGGCGCACGTGGAGAAGCATGAACTGCATCCTTGCCAAACTAAGCTTTCATCTTCGTCAACGGAAGGTACTCTGTGTTGACACTCAGGCAACTTTGCTGATACACTGCATTCGTCAGCTGGACAAAAAACGCGGGGAGATCCTAAGGATCGCTTGGAGATGATCTGGAGGACCTAGTGAGAAACCCATCTCTTCGGTTCCCTGGAGACCCCAATGTTGTCTTGATGGCCTTTCTCCCCCTCCCGGGTGTGTAATAAATTTTAAGCAGGACTTGGTTGGTTTGTTGGAGAGGATTTCTACTCTCAATGGTATTATGTTTTAGCTTTCTCGTTGTCGAGGATTCTGGTTTAGCTGTTGAACTAGTTGTGAACGTGGTTGGGCTCTATGCCTCATTCTAATAAAATGGGGCAGGGGGAACCCCTTTCTATTAAAAAAAATCTTTTAAATTCAAAAATAGTAGGTTCACATTCATGAGCACTTTATTTTTTCAAATTCTAAACATTTTTTAAATTCAGAAATGTTGTTTGTGGCATTTTTGCATCGGGACTAACCTTCCTACCGCCCTTCATCACGTATCTATCATGTGGGCTCGCCCACGAAACCGCTTGATATAACCCCGTGTGTCGTCAAGAACGGCATTGTTAATAAGCGTGACCAAGGAAGAAAGGAGAAATATGTAGTGTATGCTCTGCGTCAGAAAATAAAGAATTATGTCATTGTTCACGATACCAATCTGTCGATTCATCAAGTGAGCAAGTTCTACCATGACAACACGGTGGCATGTATTTTTGTTGGAGAAATCCCAATTCAAATTGCACCAATGGATGAAGTTTAGCTGAAGTTCAATACTGCGTGCAAATATCTGATGAATCGTCCCATTAATGTTCAAGTTTGAGTCGTACATGATCACAAGGAAAGTTGTACAAATTTATTTTCGAATCTTCTTGCGGATTTTTAAATTATTCAATACTACCTCTCTCCCAAAATAGATGCTCAACTTTGTACTAACTTTAGTATAAAATCTATATCTATATATTTAATAATAAAGGGATTAGTACTTCTGCCCATCCATCACGATATTGCCCCCAAAGTTACAAAATATACCCACCGATGTCACCTATAAGTGACAAAAAACATTTCACGCAGGGAAATCTTACTATCTGGGCCGGTACACGTAGTAGGAATCTTCTATACGGCACACTGCGCATTGGGAGAAGACGCGACATTAAATTTTGGACCGGTCTGTTTTCCTTATTTGGCCTTTTATTTTTTATTTTTTATTTTCCGCTTTTTTTCTTCTTTAAATAAATTGGACTTCAAACAAGTTTCGAAATTCTAAAACATGAGAATTTTGAAATAAAATCTTATATAAATCATAAAATATTTGCGGATTCAGAAAATGATCGTGATTTTGAAAAACAATGTATGGGAAATAAAAAATATACAATATTTTGAAAACAAAATCACATACTAAAAAAAGCTAACGACACTGAACAAAATGTTCGCTAATTAATAAAACAAGATTTTTCAAAATAATAATAAATATTCCAAAACTATTCATGAATTAAAAATATTTTATTGATTCATAGAGTTTTTGCTGATTTGAAAATAATCATGCATGGCAGAACATATTCGTTAAATAAAAAAACATTCATGAATTTCAAAAATTGTTCCATCAATTTCGAAAAAATGTTCGTCGATTCTAAAAAATTTCACCGGTTTAATAACAAATGTTTTAGAAAATGTTCACACTTTTATAAAAATATTTGCAGATAGTATAAAATGTTCATGAATTCAAAGAATGTTCATGACTTTAAAAAGTGTCGCAAATTTATGAAAATGTTCAAAAATTTGAAAAAACACTAAAAAGGGAAAATAAAAAGGAAAAAAGAAAAAAGAAAGACAAAAAATAAAAGAAAAAAGGGAAGAAAAAGGAAAAACCCGGTTCAGGGAAGGTTCTAGAATCTTCCCAAAACCGGTGAGGAAAAAATCCGTAAATGGGTCGGCCCAAAACAAGATC
The DNA here is from genome assembly GCA_039707655.1 of Elymus sibiricus. NCBI lineage: Eukaryota > Viridiplantae > Streptophyta > Magnoliopsida > Poales > Poaceae > Elymus > Elymus sibiricus. Next base: position 386,301,171 of record CM077673.1, on the reverse strand, counting down.
GAAGGAAGAAGGGCGGACACGCTAGATTGCTACGTGCCAAATAGGAAACCCCCACGCAGTAGCGGCTAGAAAAATATGTTTTAGACAAGGGAATCCCCCCACCTGGGTCGACCCAGATGGTAGCACGTGGAAAATATGTTTGGGAATTCCCCACCTGGGCCGACAACACGCAATGAGAAAGAGAGTGATAGTGACTGCAAGCACGTACTAAAAAGATCAGTCCCGAGGGGTACGGTTAGGTCGTGCTCTCGCGATATTTTGGCGACCCGAAGGGAGCCCCGCCGCCGTCCTGGTTTAGTGCGCCGCCGCCTGCCGTCGTCCTGGTTCCCCGCTCCGCCGCCACCCCCTCCCTCCTCCTCCCGCAGCTACCCATCCCGAGGGTGACGGGGGGCTTCCTATGGTGACGGGTCAGGTGACCCCCGAGGCTCTTCCCTTCCGCCGTCCTGGTTTCTCCGCTGCCGCCCCGTCAAGTTCCTTGTGCTCCGGTGCTTCCCCACGCCCACGTCCACGCCCGACGGTCACCCCTGGCCGTCCTTGCCTCCCACCATTTCTCGTCGGGGATGGAGCGCATGGAAGGCCTGATGAGGAGTTTGAAGTTGTCAGATCTAGAAAGCAAGTGTCCGGAAGATTGCTTGGAATGGAGAGGGGAAGGTTGGGGTCGTTGAACCGAAGGCTCTCGCAAAGTTGATGTCTGATAAGCCGGCCTTCGCGGAAGGGATGGCGACTGCTTTGGGGAAGGCATGGTGCCCTCTCAGGGGCGTGGGATGTAAGGATCTGGGTGACAATACTTTCATGTTTACCTTCCACCAGCAATCAGGCAAGAGGAAAGCACTAGAGGAGGGCCCCTGGATGTTTGGGAAGTCCGTTTTGGTACTGGAGGATTTTGATCCAAGCAAAAGTGTTAAGGAATACGAATTTAAAAAGATCCCGATCTGGGTTAGAGTATTTGATCTGTCACTTGGGATGATGTGCCGTGATGCTGGCCTGGCCATTGGAGATATCATAGGTGAAGCTCTGGAGGTTGATGCTGGATCCGATGGTATGGTAGTGGGGAAATACCTAAGGATCAAGGTTCGCATGGACATATCCAATCCCATTATGAGGGGCTTCGTGCTCGATAATGATGATGAGAATGACAAGGGTACAAGGAATTTAACTGAAGGGGAAAAATAAAGAAGGAGGAAGCGAACTGGCGACGTTTTGAATACGAGTTCCTACCAGATTTCTGTTATACTTGTGGTTTGCTGGACCACGTAGAGAAGGATTGCTCCATAAGGTTGTAGAAAAGAGCTTGATGTCTACTACGCAACCTTCTTCTTGTAGACTCGTGTTGGGCCTCCAAGCGCAGAGTTTTCTAGGGCAGTAGCAAATTTCCCTCAAGTGGATGACCTAAGGTTATCAATCCGTGGGAGGCGTAGGATGAAGATGGTCTCTCTCAAACAACCCTGCAACCAAATAACAAAGAGTCTCTTGTGTCCCCAACACACCCAATACAATGGTAAATTGTATAGGTGCACTAGTTCGGCGAAGAGATGGTGATACAAGTGTAATATGGATGGTAGATATAGGTTTTTGTAATCTGAAAATATAAAAACAGCAAGGTAGCAAGTAACAAAAGTGAGCAAAAAACGGTATTGCAATGCTTGAAAACAAGGCCTAGGTTTCATACTTTCACTAGTGCAAGTTCTCTCAACAATACTAACATAGTTGAATCATATGTAAATCCCTCACATGCGACAAAGAGTTCACTCCAAAGTCACAAATAACGGAGAACAAACGAAGAAATTATTGTAGGGTACGAAACCACCTGAAAGTTATCTTTTCCGATCAATCTTATGAGCTATCCCTATAAGTGTCACGAACAGCCCTAGAGTTCGTACTAAAATAACACCTTAAGATACACATCAACCAAAACCCTAATGTCACCTAGATACTACAATGTCACCACGAGTACCCATGGGCTTGATTATACGATATGCATCACATAATTTCAGATTCATCATGTTCAATCTAACACAAAGAACTTCAAAGAGTGCCCCAAAGTTTCTACCAGAGAGTCAAGACGAAAACGTGTGCCAACCCCTATGCATAGATTCCCAAGGTCACGGAACCCGCAAGTTGATCACCAAAACATACATCAAGTAGATCAATAGAACATCCCATTGTCACCACGGATATCCCATCGCAAGACATACATCAAGTGTTCTCAAATCCTTAAAGACTCAATCCGATAAGAAAACTTCAAAGGGAAAACTCAATTCATCACAAGAAGATAGAGAGAGGAAAACTCCATATGATTCATCTATATCAATAAAGCTCGCGGTACATCAAGATCGTGTCATCTCAAGAACATGAGAGAGAGATCAAACACATAGCTACTGGTACATACCCTCAGCCCCGAGGGTGAACTACTCCCTCCTCGTCATGGAGACCGCCAGGATGATGAAGATGGCCTCCGGTGATGGTTTCCCCCTCCGGCAGGGTGCCGGAACGGGCTCCCGATTGGTTTTTCGTGGCTATAGAGGCTTGCGGCGGCGGAACTCCCGATCTAGGTTTCTTTCTGGGGGTTTCTGTATTTATAGGAATTTTTGGCGTCGGAAACAAGTCAAGGGGGGCCACGAGACGACGACAAGCCAGGGGGGCGCGCCCTCGGGGGGGGGGGGGGGGGGGGCGCCCCCTAGGCTTGTGGTGGCCTCGTGGGTCTTCTGGCCCAACTCCAATGCCATGTGGGCTTTTTCTGGTCCATAAAAAATCATCGTAAGTTTTTATTCCGTTTGGACTCCGTTTGATATTCCTTTTCTGTAAAACTCAAAAACAAGGAAAAAACAGAAACTGGCACTTGGCTCTAGGTTAATAGGTTAGTCCCAAAAATAGTATAAAATTATAATAAAATGATTGTAAAACATCCAAGAATGATAATATAACAGCATGGAACAAGCAAAAATTATAGATACGTTGGAGACGTATCAGCATCCCCAAACTTAATTCCTACTCGTCCTCGAGTAGGTAAATGATAAAAACAGAATTTTTGATGTGGAATGCTGCCTAACATGTTCATCATATTCTTTTCTTCTTTGTATAGCATGGGCATTTGGACTTGTAAATGATTCAAAGCAATAGTCTAGTTTTAACGAAATGACTTCAATACTCAAACATGTCAACAAGCAACCATTTTCTTTCAAAATATCAACACTAAAGAAAGTTATCCCTAGCCCATCATGCTCAATCATTGATCCATTCATGAAACACACTCAAATATTAGCTATGCCCAATGCTCAAGTACGATCATAGTGCCCCCTAGTTGGTGCTTATAAGAGAAGATGGAGACTCAAAGCAAAACTAAAAATTGCATAAAGTAAATAGATAGGCCCTTCGCAGAGGGAAGTAGGGATTTGTAGGGGTGCCAGAGCTCAAAGTTTTAAATTGAGAGAGAAAAAATATTTTGGGTGGCATGCTTTTCCTGTCAACGAAAACGACAAAGTAGCTCACAATACTTTCCATGCTAGATATATCATAGGCAGTTCCCAAACAGAAAATAAAGTTTATTCCTTTTTCCACCAAACATTCACTTTCCATGGCGGGCCGTATCCACGGTTGCCTTCCATACCAACACTTTCCAAGGAATTTATTATTTGACAACATAAAGTAAATATTTTTTTCTTTTTCATTTAGGCAATGGGCATCCCTATACCGCCGCACTCTCGTGCAATGACAAGTGAATAAACACTCATCTTGAGAATAACACATCTAGCATGGAGAAAATATTGGATACTCCCCACCGTTTCATGAGCGGTATGGGCACACAAAAGGGAAAATTTATTTTGAAGATTTAGAGATGGCACATACAAATTTGCTTGGAACGGCATGGAAATACCACATATAGGTAGGTATGGTGGACTCATAAGGCAAAACTTGGTTTAAGGATTTTGGATGCACAAGTAGTATTTCTACTTAGTACAAATGAAGGCTAGCAAATAGATTGGGAAGCAACCAAACCAGGAAACGAAAAATCACATAAGTGAGCATTGAACATAACTAACACCGAATAATGCACCACAAGTAGGATGTAACTTCATTGCATAACTATTGGCTTTCGTGCATGCATAGGGAATCACAAACCTTAACACCAATATTCCTACTAAGCATAATTACTCACTAACATGACTCACATATTACTATCATCATTTTTCAAAACTATTACAAGGAATCAAGTTTAATTTGTCCAATGATCTTCATGAAATTTTTATTATATCCTCCTTGGATATCTATCACTTTGGGACTAGTTTCATATATTGCTATTGCTTTTTTGACAAGCTCAAACAAATTTAAATGAAGCACATGAGCATAAAGATTTCATCCCTCAAAAAGGTATTAGTGAAGCATGAGAGCAAATGACAAGCTACTCTCAAAAGATATAAGTGAAGATCAATGAGTAGTCAAACAATTAAGTAGCTATGTGAGGACTCTCTCTCTCTCTCAATAAATATTTTCAGATCTTAAGCATTTTATTAAACAGCAAGCAAAAGAAAAATATCATTCCAAGAATAACACAGATCATGTGAACGAATAAAAATTTAGGCTCAACATAGGCTAACCGATAATTGTTGATGAAGAGAGGTGGGATGCGTAGCATCCCCAAGCTTAGATGCTTGAGACTTCTTGAAATATTTACTTGGGGTGCCTTGGGCATCCCCAAGCTTGAGCTTTTGTATCTCTTTCAATCCTCTCATATCATGGTTTCACCTATTCTCAAAAACTTCATCCACACAAAACTCAAAAAGAACTCATGAGATAGGTTAGTACACATAATAATAAATCAACTCTTTATGTACTGCCAAGACAAGTTGCACAATAATTATAAAACATCATCTACTGTTTACTATCATTTCCATAATTTATATCTACCAATATAGGCTATGGAAACTATAGGATAAGTAGATAACAAAACTATGACAGCAATCTGTCCAAACAGAACAGTCTGTAGCAATTTATGAAACTAGTGTACTTCCGTAACTCAAAAAATTATGAAAATTTAGGAAATGCTATAAAATTTATATGAAAATACGGTGTAAAAATTTCAGAAACTTTCCACGTTCTAGTAAAATATGAAAATTCAAACACTACAGCAAAAGTTTCTGTTTATACACAGCACCCATCAAAACATGCAATGCAAGCATCCTAAGGCAATTCTTGGAACTTTTTATTGAAAAACAAGATTATAAATAACACCTAACAGAGAACAAGAATATAAAATGACGCTCCAAGCAAAACTCATATTATGTGACGAATAAAAATATAGCTCCAAGTAAGATATACCGATAATGTTGAAGACGAAAGAGGGGATGCCTTCCGGGGCATCCCCAAGCTTAGGCGCTTGAGTCTTCCTTGGATATTACCTTGGGGGTTCCTTGTGCATCCACAAGCTTAGGTTCTTATCACTCCTTATTATCCTCATATCGGTGTCTCACCCAAAACTTGAAAACTTCAATCACACAAAACTTAACGGAACTTCGTGAGATGGGTTAGTATAATAAACAAAGATCATTCACTTAGGTACTGTCAAGACAAGATTCATAATTGTTCCCACATCATACCTACTGTATTATATCATTCCCAAAATTTATATCACTCAATATAAGCTATAGAAACACTAAAACAAGTAAACTATGCATGCAAAACAGAATCTGTCAAAAACAGAACAGTCTGTGAAGATATGTAGTATAACCATACTTACCTGTCTCTAAAAATTCTGAAAAATTAGGACAACCTGAAGAATTTGTATATAAAGACTGTGTGAAAATTTCAGATCATTATCACGCTCCAGTAAAAAATGAAAATTCCTGTACTGGAGTCAAAAGTTTCTGTTTTGGTTCAGCATCAATTCTACTCATCTTGTGAGTCATCCCAAAGGCTTTACTTGGCACTTTATTGAAATAAAAGGCACAAAACAAGATTACTACAGTAGATTAATCATGTGAACACACAAAAACAGAAAGTAAAAGTGTTGGGTTGTCCCCCAACAAGCGCTTTTCTTTAATGCCTTTTAGCTAGGCAAGATGATTTCAATGATGCTCACATAGGAATAGTAATTGAAACATGTAAGAGAGCATCATGAATCTCATGACAAGCATATTTAAGTCTAACCAACTTACTATGAATAGGGATTTTGTGAGCAAACAATTTATGTGAGCAAGAATCAACTAGCATAGGAAGGCAAAACAAGCAGAACTTCAAGATTTTCAACACATAGAGAGGAAACTTGATATTATTGCAATTCCTACAAGCATATGTTCCTCCCTCATAATAATTTTCAGTAGCATCATGAAGGAATTTCACAACATAACCAGCACATAAAGCATTCTTTTCATGATCTACAAGCATAGAATTTTCATTACTCTTCACATAGGCAAATTCCTTTTCATCCATCGTAGTGGGAGCAAACTCAAAAAAATAACTATCATGAGACACTTGATTGACATAACCACATTCAATATTAAAATCATGATGACAAGTTTCACGGTTACTATCACTATTTATAGCATACATGTCATCATCATAATCATCATAGATAGGAGGCATGCCATCATCATAATAAATTTGCTCATCAAAACTTGGGGGACTAAAAACATAATCTTCATCAAACATAGCATCCCCAAGCTTGTGGCTTTGCATATCATTAGCATCATGGATATTCAAAGAACTCATACTAGCAACATTGCAATCATGCTCATCATTCAAGTAATTCTCATCAAGTATTTTCATAATTTCTTCCTCTACCAATTGAGCACAATTTTCTGAATCCTTGTTTTCACGAAAGACATTATAAAGACGAAACAAATGATGCAACCTAAACTCCATTTTTTTTGTAGTTTTCTTTTATAGACTAAACTAGTGAAAAACAAGAAACTAAAAGATTTAATTGCAAGATCTAAAGATATACCTTCAAGCACTCACCTCCCCGGCAACGGCGCCAGAAAAGAGCTTGATGTCTACTACGCAACCTTCTTCTTGTAGACTCGTGTCGGGCATCCAAGCGTAGAGTTTTGTAGGACAGTAGCAAATTTCCCTCAAGTGGATGACCTAAGGTTTATCAATCCGTGGAAGGCATAGGATGAAGATGGTCTCTCTCAAACAACCCTGCAACCAAATAACAAAGAGTCTCTTGTGTCCCCAACACACCCAATACAATGGTAAATTGTATAGGTGCACTAGTTCGGCGAAGAGATGGTGATACAAGTGTAATATGGATGGTAGATATAGGTTTTTGTAATCTGAAAATATAAAAACAGCAAGGTATCAAGTAACAAAAGTGAGCAAAAACGGTATTGCAATGCTTGAAAACAAGGCCTAGGGTTCATACTTTCACTAGTGCAAGTTCTCTCAACAATACTAACATAGTTGAATCATATGTAAATCCCTCACATGCGACAAAGAGTTCACTCCAAAGTCACAAATAGCGGAGAACAAACGAAGAAATTATTGTAGGGTACGAAACCACCTCAAAGTTATCTTTTCCGATCAATCTTATGAGCTATCCCTATAAGTGTCACAAATAGCCCTAGAGTTCGTACTAAAATAACACCTTAAGATACACATCAACCAAAACCCTAATGTCACCTACATACTCCAATGTCACCACGAGTACCCATGGGCTTGATTATACGATATGCATCACACAATTTCAGATTCATCATGTTCAATCCAACACAAAGAACTTCAAAGAGTGCCCCAAAGTTTCTACTGGAGAGTCAAGACGAAAACGTGTGCCAACCCCTATGCATAGATTCCCAAGGTCACGGAACCCGCAAGTTGATCACCAAATCATACATCAAGTAGATCAATAGAACATCCCATTGTCACCCCGGATATCCCATCACAAGACATACATCAAGTGTTCTCAAATCCTTAAAGACTCAATCCGATAAGAAAACTTCAAAGGGAAAACTCAATTCATCACAAGAAGATAGAGAGGGGAAAACTCCATATGATTCATCTATATCAATAAATCTCGCGGTACATCAAGATCGTGTCATCTCAAGAACACGAGAGAGAGAGAGATCAAACACATAGCTACTGGTACATACCCTCAGCCCCGAGGGTGAACTACTCCCTCCTCGTCATGGAGACCGCCGGAGTGATGAAGATGGCCTCCGGTGATGGTTTCCCCCTCCGGCATGGTGCCGGAACGGGCTCCCGATAGGTTTTTCGTGGCTACAGAGGCTTGCGGCGGCGGAACTCCCGATCTAGGTTTCTTTCTGGGGGTTTCTATATTTATAGGAATTTTTGGCGTCGGAAACAAGTCAAGGGTGGCCACGAGGCGACGACAAGCCAGGGGGGCGCGCCCTTGGGAGGGCGCCCCCTAGGCTTGTGGTGGCCTCGTGGCTCTTCTGGCCCAACTCCAATGCCCTGTGGGCTTCTTCTGGTCCATAAAAAATCATCGTAAGTTTTTATTCCGTTTGGACTCTGTTTGATATTCCTTTTCTGTAAAACTAAAAAACAAGGAAAAAACAGAAACTGGCACTGGGCTCTAGGTTAATAGGTTAGTCCCAAAAATAGTATAAAATTATAATAAAATGATTGTAAAACATCCAAGAATGATAATATAACAGCATGGAACAAGCAAAAATTATAGATACATTGGAGACGTATCAGTGAGGAGAAGCAATTTGGTCCATGGCTGAAGGCCTTTATTGTAGGAGATATGCCCTAGAGGCAGTAATAAAAGTTACTTTGTATCTCCGAGTTTGTAATGAATGTTTATGTTCCATGCTATAACTGCAATGATTCTCGAGTCTGCAATAACCATGAGGCTCGAAGGGAAACTCATGTGCACGTGTGGTATAATAAATGGAAAAAGTATTCCTAGTCATGCCTCTATGACTGGCTCAAGTATTGCATGATGATCCTGTTTTCCTGATCATGGGCATGTCTATGCCGGCAATTTTGAGGGCACAATGTTAGTAGAACACTTGTGTTGAATCGACCCGATTGATGTTATGCTATGACATACATTCGTCATGAGTTAATGGTTAATAACACAGAGATAGTTAATGTTTGCATAATTCCTTAGACCATGAGAGTGTCAAGTTTCTTCATGCTTGCTTCATGAACTTTGGGGTTTGTTAAACGTCATCCGTAAATGGGTGGCTATTACGGCGGCTTACGGGTTCATGGAAAAGTATGTCAAGTAACTTGATAGCTCAAGATTGGGATTTGCTCCTCCGACGATGGAGAGATATTCTCGGGCCCTCTCGGTGTTACGGTATCCATCATCGTCTGGCCAGACACATTGTGATTTGATCACAGGGATGCCGGAACACGGAAACGAGTAAAGAGAACAAAACCGGTAACGAGGTAACTTGCATAGTGGACAAGTTGTTGATCCACGGGGATGCAATAAATCTCACCTCGGGTATTTGTAATATATCGTGAAGCAACAGGAATAGCACACGGCAACTGGAGGTTCACTCGAATATTCATTCGTGTGGGTATAGGGGTCAATATGGGTGTCCACGGCTCCGATGTTGATCATTGATCGGAAAGTGTTCCGGGTCATGTCTATACTTCACCGAACCTATAGAGTCACACACTTAAGGGTCATCTATCTGCTGAATACCAGACGGGGAGTCTGAGAGAAAATCACCGAAAAAGTTTCGGACGAAACGGAAACGTTCCGGAGAGAACACCGGAATAGTTCCGGTGAAACTGAAAAGTTGTTTCAGGGTATTCCATTAAGTCAAATTGGTTCTGGCACATGCCTGGAAATTCTTGGAGGATGCCAGAAGTGTTCTGGAAACTTCTAGGAATTTTCCGGGACAAAAACCGGAAATGTTCCGGAGCAGCCGGAACCGCTTTGGTTGCTTTTCGCTGAAGAAACATTGTTCCGAAATTGTTTCGGAATGCATTCAAAATTGTTTTGGTGGGTGCTAGAATTATTCTAGGCACACAGAAATAATTTGGGTTTTAACGGACGTAGAGAAATGTCTTCGTGAATAGTGAAAAGCACTTTTTGGGCTGATTTGCAAATGGGGCTTTTCTTCTAGAAGAAAACCACTTTTGGTGTGTGAAAGGGAGGTGGAGCCCCCCAAGGGGGCTGCAAATTTCGGCCATGACATGGGGGGGGGGCCTCCTTGAGGTGTCCTTCCACCTCATGGTGGATATCTTCTACACACCCTTATGTGGCATGTGGTGGAAAGATCCTAGGAAGGTCCTTTTGGTCTTTCCTCTACCCCTTGCTCCTCCTATAAATAGAGGTGGAGAGAGCTCTCCAAAATGAGATCATCCTTGCTCTCATACACATGCCATTTGACTTGTCTGGCTTCTCTCTCCCTCCCATGAAATAGTTTCGTAGAGCCGAAAGGCTGTCTGGGTTCCGGCAGGAACTAGTTCTGGACGGCGAAGCCCTACCGGATAGTTGACACCGTATGTGTGCAACCCCGTAGAGAGATTTTAGTTTCGATCTTTTGCCCGAGGGGCTGTTTTCGAGTGTCCTCCCGAAGGGCTGCTCGAGTTACCGTTCGAGTTTCCGGCGTCCTCCCGAAGGGCTGTCCAGGTTACTGTTCGGGTTCCGAGGGTCCTCCCGAAGGGCTGTTCGCGACATCGTCCGGGGGACTGTCCGACCGCCTCCCGAAGGGCTGTCCGGAGAGGGAGTACATCCTTGCGGTTGGGAGGTTGTAAATCCTAGCTGCAGGGATCTGCACCGACGATCTACACCGACTCTTCTTCCGCTGCGCTTCGAGTCGGTACGGATCAGATCAAACCTTGTATGCAGTCTCCATAGTGATCCTGGGCGTGCTCGCTATACCGATTTTTTTTGTTTTCTGTCGCGTTCCCCTACAGTGGCATCATGAGCCGTGCTATGCGTAGATGCAGGTTACGATCTAGAATACATGGAGATGTATGGGTATTGCATAATATAATTTTGGAGTAGATGAGATCTATTGCTGAAAATTATTTATACGGGTAGCAGAGGAAGTCTGTTACCCGATGTTCTTGTTGCTTCCCTAGAATTTGCGTTTGCTCAATCTCGAGACAGCATGGTGGAATTTCACAAAGTTCTGGCAATCCGCGATCCTGGTTGATCAACGAAGTGCTAACAGTTCTTTGGGTTCCGCCATAGTCAAAAGAAAGATGAAATTCGCAGACGAAAGGGCATTGCAGATATGATCTGCACGGGGGTCATGCGTATGACGAAGTTTAGTATGGGGCTCGAGATTTAATTATCTCGTGTTTCATACACCCCGATATGTTAAACTAGCGACTTGAATAATCATACTTGATGATAAAACGTTGGTAGCTGCGGTTTAAGTCAAAACCTTAGAAGCCACGTAAAAATAAAATTTTGCATAAACCGATTAGAGGCGTCTAACTTGGTTTTGCAGGATGTGCATGTGATGTGATGTGGTATAGCAATGCTCATATTAATTCGATTATGTATGAGATGACTATAAGATGTAAATTCATTAACATGACCTGCGTGTCATGATTCGGCATGATGGCTGGAGCCATATGATTGTCACTTTAATGACCTGCGTGTCAACCTTAAGTAATGCACTTATTTTATTAGCTATAGAGATAGCAATATTATCTGGTGCATCGACAAGGTGGTGGCAATCTTCGCGCAGGTGAACACCGACGCAAATGCCGAAGACGAAGAAATACTTGACTTCTCCGTTAGAAAGGGCTATACCATATCATGCTAATTATGAATTGCCTGAGATGTTTATCCCTTATGATGCACCCTTTTGATTGCGCGGTAGTCGCTTTTTATTAGGGTGATCTCTCACTAAAAATATCAAGTAGTTAGTGTTCTCCCAAGTGTAGCACCGTCACAGCATCTAAGCTGTCGGGGTGCGCCATGGATGCATGGGTACGAACGATTGGAGAAATGTAAGGCGGGTGAGGTCAGACCTCGCAGCGAGATCACTTGGTTGTCTTGACATTCATGGCAGGATCGTCCTGAGCTCGGAACACACGCATCGAAAGATGAACAAGAGTCACATAGAGATGTGATCGGCAAGTTGGCCTACCAATTGAAATCCTCGTCATGAGATGATGATTCTATGACGTTGAATTGATATTCGGATCTTGAATCACTCATAATCAATTTTGAGAGATATTGATTTGAGTGGGAGCGCACTTTAGAATAAAAATGTTTATTCACTAGTGCCAAAATCATTATGAACAAAGTCTAAGTGAAACTTGTGATTACCGTTGTAGATCAAATGGCTCGCAACACCGCGTTCAACTTAGGCCCGATGTTAGAGAAAGAGAAGTTAGCTGCGACTGGAAACAACTATACGGACTGGGTCCGTAACCTGAGGATTGTCCTCAGGGATGCTAAGAAAGACTATGTGCTTGATCAACTTCTAAGTGATTCCATTACGCCAGAAATGGCTCAGGATATCATCCACGTGTTTGACTCACGAAGGGATGATTTCAGTGTTGTTAAAAGTAAAGAACTTATGTTATCTTGGATGGATCCTGTGCTACAGAAACGTTATGAACGACTTAGTGCCTTCGAGATTATCGAGGCACTAAATGTTCTGTATCACAAACAGGATTCAGCTGAAGTTCATGAGATGACTGAAGCTATGGAAGAATGCAATATACATAAGGAATCTCTAGTAAATGAACAAGGTGTCAGACTAGCAAACTATTATGATAGTATGGCTGAAAGGGGAATTAATTTTCCAAAGACACCTGGTAATGATTTGATCCTTACCTCGCTTTATGAAGCGATGCTCAAATCAAATGAGATAGGACTGCAGAATCAGCAAAAGTTGCTGGTGAACAAAACTGCCAGTTTCAAAAGGAAAGGCAAGCCTAAGGGCGGAGCCAAGGCTGAAACTGTGTGTTTTCACTGCAAAGGCACTGGACACTGGAAGAGGAACTGCAAGATATACATGGCAGATAAGAAGTCCGGGAAAACCGGAAAAGGTATAATTGTTATACAAGTTAATGTCATTGACGTTTTGCTTGCTAGCGAAAATTCTAAGTCTTGGGTATTTGATACCGGATCGGTTGCTCACATTTGCAACTCGATACAGGGACTTCAGAAGGTGCGCAAGCTAGCAAAAAATGAAGTCGTGATGCGCGTCGGGAACGGCACTGGGATTGCCGCTCAAGCCGTCGGCATTATGCCTCTACGTCTCCCTTCAGGATTTATCTTAGAACTAAATAACTGTTATTTTGTTCCACTATTGTGTAGAAACATTATCTCCGGATCATGTTTAGTACACGATGAGTATTCGTACAAGTCTGAGAACAATGGTTGTTCACTTTATTGTAAGGATATGTTTTATGGATTTGCACCCATTGTTGGGGGCCTTTTCATACTAAATCTTGAATGTGGAAATGATGTCTTTAACGTGAATGCTAAACGCCTTAAGAAGGCTGATACCACCACCACTTATTTGTGGCACTGTCGGCTTGGCCACATCGGAAAGAAACGCATGCAAAGACTCCAAAGAGATGGAGTTTTACCGTCCTTTGATTTTGAATCATTTGACACATGTGAAGCTTGTCTGATGGGGAAAATTACCAAGACGCCGTTCACGGGTCATCCTGAACGGGCGGGTGAATTATTGGAAATAATACATAGTGATGTATGTGGTCCAATGAGCACAGCCGCACGGGGTGGGTATTTCTACTTCGCGACTTTTACTGATGATTTAAGTCGGTATGGATATATCTACTTGATGAAGCATAAGTCGGAAACCTTTGAAAAGTTCAAAGAATTTCAGAATGAGGTAGAAAATCATCGTGACAAAAAGATTAAGTTTCTGCGGTCTGATCGCGGAGGCGAGTATCTTAGTCATGAGTTTGGCCAACATCTGAGTGACCGTGGAATCGTTTCACAGCTTACGCCTCCCGGAACTCCGCAGCGAAACGGAGTGTCGGAAAGACGTAACCAAACCCTGTTAGACATGGTAAGGTCGATGATGTCTCTTACAGATCTGCCGATAACTTTTTGGGGTCACGCACTAGAAACTGCCGCTCACACACTAAACAGAGCACCGTCTAAGTCTGTTAAGACGACACCACATGAGATGTGGAATGGGAGGAAACCCAGTTTGTTGCATCTTAAGATCTGGGGATGTGAGGTACATGTAAAACGTTTACAACCAACCAAACTCGATCCCAGATCAGACAAATGTAACTTTGTAGGTTATCCAAAAGAAACAGTTGGGTATTCCTTCTACTTACCCTCCGAGCACAAAGTGTTTGTCGCTAAAAGCGGAGTCTTTCTTGAGAAAGAGTTTCTCGCAAAAGAACCAAGTGGGAGGACAGTACAACTTAATGAGATTAGTGAATCTTCGGCGATCGTTGATATGGCTAAGGAACCGGAAGAAATTCCGCTAATTATCCCTACAACCGAGCCGAAAGTTGTCGCATGTGATGCGGAAACTTCAGACAATGTTGTAACTGAACCGCGCAGATCAGGTAGGGCTATCCAGCCACCTGAATGGTTTCATAACGAAATCTTCATTCTTGAAGACGATGAACCTGCGCACTACAAGGAAGCGATGGCGGGGCCCAGCTCAAAGGAATGGCACAAGGCCATGAAATCCGAGATGGAATCCATGTACGAAAACCAAGTTTGGAACTTGGAAGAACTTCCAGAAGGCGTAAAGCCCATTGGTTGTAAATGGATTTTCAAAAGAAAGACGGACGCGGATGGTAACATTACTATCCACAAAGCTAGACTTGTCGCGAAAGGGTTCACGCAAGTTCCAGGAGTGGACTACGACGAGAATTTCTTGCCCGTAGCTATGCTTAGGTCCGTTCGGATATTACTAGCAATTGCTGCTTATTTCGATTATGAAATATGGCAGATGGACGTCAAAACGGCTTTCCTAAATGGAAACCTCAAAGAGGATGTATACATGATACAGCCAGAAGGTTTTGTCGTCCATAAGGATGCTGGAAAGGTATGCAAACTTCAGAAAGCCATTTATGGTCTGAAGCAAGCGTCAAGGAGATGGAACATTCGTTTTGATGAAATAGTCAAACAGTTTGGCTTCATCAGGAATGACGCAGAGTCTTGTGTTTACAAGAAGTTTAGTGGGAGCGCAAAAGCATTTCTAATCTTGTATGTGGATGACATATTATTGATTGGAAATGACGTGAATTTTCTTAACGAAATAAAAGACTCATTGAAAAGGAGTTTTTCAATGAAAGACTTAGGCGAAGCAGCATATGTATCGGGCATCAGGATCTATAGAGATAGATCAAGACGCCTAATAGCGCTTAGCCAAAGCACGTACATTGACAAGGTGTTGAAAAGGTTCAACATGGAGAACTCCAAGAAAGGACTACTCCCCATGTCACCTGGCACAGTGCTTTGCAAGAATCAGTGTCCTCGGACTCTCGATGAGCGAGTACAAATGAATGATGTTCCATATGCCTCGGTAGTTGGTTCTATTATGTATGCCATGTTATGTATAAGACCGGACGTTTCCTATGCGCTAAGTGTTAGCAGCCGGTACCAAAGTGATCCAGGATTGGAACACTGGGCCGCAGTCAAGGGTATTCTTAAGTACCTCAGACGGACCAAGGATTTATTCCTTGTGTACGGAGGTGATGAAGAGCTCATTGTAAATGGTTACACTGATGCAGGCTTCATGACTGACCCAGATGACTTCAAATCTCAATCTGGCTATGTTTTCATATTGAACGGCGGCGCAGTTGATTGGAAAAGTTCCAAACAAAAGACTGTAGCGGATTCTACGACGGAGGCGGAATATGTTGCTGCTTCAGAAGCCTCCAAGGAGGCGGTATGGATCAAGCAATTTCTTGAAGACCTTGGTGTGGTTCCAAGTGCTCTGGACCCGGTGGAGATCTATTGTGATAATAGTGGCGCCGTGGCTCAGGCAAGGGAGCCAAGTTCGCACCATAAGACAAGACATATTGAACGCAAATATAAACTCATTCGACATCATGTCGAAGTGGGTTTAGTGAAAGTACGCAAAGTTCACACGGATCTGAACGTGTCAGACCCGATGACAAAGCCTCTACCACGAGCAAAGCATGAGCAGCACCGGACAGCCATTGGTGTTAGGGAAGCCATGTAACTAGATTATGACTCTAGTGCAAGTGGGAGTCTGTAGGAGATATGCCGTAGAGGCAATAATAAAAGTTACTTTGTATCTCCGAGTTTGTAATGAATGTTTATGTTCCATGCTATAACTGCAATGATTCTCGAGTCTGCAATAACCATGAGGCTCGAAGGGAAACTCATGTGCACGTGTGGTATAATAAACGGAAAAAGTATTCCTAGTCATGCCTCTATGACTGGCTCAAGTATTGCATGATGATCCTGTTTTCCTGATCATGGGCATGTCTATGCCGGCAATTTTGAGGGCACAATGTTAGTAGAACACTTGTGTTGAATCGACCCGATTGATGTTATGCTATGAGATACATTCGTCATGAGTTAATGGTTAATAACACAGAGATAGTTAATGTTTGCATAATTCCTTAGACCATGAGAGTGTCGAGTTTCTTCATGCTTGCTTCATGAACTTTGGGGTTTGTTAAACGTCATCCGTAAATGGATGGCTATTACGGCGGCTTACGGGTTCATGGAAAAGTATGTCAAGTAACTTGATAGCTCAAGATTGGGATTTGCTCCTCCGACGATGGAGAGATATTCTCGGGCCCTCTCGGTGTTACGGTATCCATCATCGTCTGGCCAGACACATTGTGATTTGATCACAGGGATGCCGGAACACGGAAACGAGTAAAGAGAACAAAACCGGTAACGAGGTAACTTGCATAGTGGACAAGTTGTTGATCCACGGGGATGCAATAAATCTCACCTCGGGTATTTGTAATATATCGTGAAGCAACAGGAATAGCACACGGCAACTGGAGGTTCACTCGAATATTCATTCGTGTGGGTATAGGGGTCAATATGGGTGTCCACGGCTCCGATGTTGATCATTGATCGGAAAGTGTTCCGGGTCATGTCTATACTTCACCGAACCTATAGGGTCACACACTTAAGGGTCATCTATCTGCTGAATACCAGACGGGGAGTCTGAGAGAAAATCACCGAAAAAGTTTCGGACGAAACGGAAACGTTCCGGAGAGAACACCGGAATAGTTCCGGTGAAACTGAAAAGTTGTTTCAGGGTATTCCATTAAGTCAAATTGGTTCTGGCACATGCCTGGAAATTCTTGGAGGATGCCAGAAGTGTTCTGGAAACTTCTGGGAATTTTCCGGGACAAAAACCGGAAATGTTCCGGAGCAGCCGGAACCGCTTTGGTTGCTTTTCGCTGAAGAAACATTGTTCCGAAATTGTTTCAGAATGCGTTCAAAATTGTTTTGGTGGGTGCTAGAATTATTCTAGGCACACAGAAATAATTTGGGTTTTAACGGACGTAGAAAAATGTCTTTGTGAATAGTGAAAAGCACTTTTTGGGCTGATTTGCAAATGGGGCTTTTCTTCTAGAAGAAAACCACTTTTGGTGTGTGAAAGGGAGGTGGAGCCCCTCAAGGGGGCTGCAAATTTTGGCCATGACATGGGGGGGGCCTCCTTGAGGTGTCCTTCCACCTCATGGTGGATATCTTCTACACACCCTTATGTGGCATGTGGTGGAAAGATCCTAGGAAGGTCCTTTTGGTCTTTCCTCTACCCCTTGCTCCTCCTATAAATAGAGGTGGAGAGAGCTCTCCAAAATGAGATCATCCTTGCTCTCATACACATGCCATTTGACTTGTCTGGCTTCTCTCTCCCTCCCACGAAATAGTTTCGTAGAGCCGAAAGGCTGTCTGGGTTCCGGCAGGAACTAGTTCTGGACGGCGAAGCCCTGTCGGATAGTTGACACCGTATGTGTGCAACCCCGTAGAGAGATTGTAGTTTCGATCTTTTGCCCGAGGGGCTGTTTTCGAGTGTCCTCCCGAAGGGCTGCTCGAGTTACCGTTCGAGTTTCCGACGTCCTCCCGAAGGGCTGTCCGGGTTACTGTTCGGGTTCCGAGGGTCCTCCCGAAGGGCTGTTCGCGACATCGTCCGGGGGACTGTCCGACCGCCTCCCGAAGGGCTGTCCGGAGAGGGAGTACATCCTTGCGGTTGGGAGGTTGTAAATCCTAGCTGTAGGGATCTGCACCGACGATCTACACCAACTCTTCTTCCGCTGCGCTTCGAGTCGGTACGGATCAGATCAAACCTTGTATGCAGTCTCCATAGTGATCCTGGGCGTGCTCGCTGTACCGAATTTTTTTGTTTTCTGTCGCGTTCGCCTACATTTATCCCATGGTCTACAAGTGAGGCGAGCAGGGGTAGCTGGAGTGAAGGACGCAATAACTTCCCTGGGCGTTGGAACGGTACTAGTAGAAACCTGAGCTTTGGTAACTCGAGGGGACGGTCCGGCAGTGATAGTGACACTTGGAGGAGGGATAAGCCAAAGGCAGGGCATGAATTAGTAGGGA
Source organism: Elymus sibiricus (assembly GCA_039707655.1). NCBI lineage: Eukaryota > Viridiplantae > Streptophyta > Magnoliopsida > Poales > Poaceae > Elymus > Elymus sibiricus. Next base: position 386,282,735 of record CM077673.1, on the reverse strand, counting down.
AAGAGACACGGGATGATGAGGTCACAAGCCCTTTGAAAAAACAGAACGAGAACGTGCTAACGGAGAAGGAGAATAAAGCGGAAGATACTACAGGCAAGACCAATGATAGCAGGAGGCAACTCACCTTTGATGATGCAGGAGTTGGGCAACAATATAAGGAGGATGGCATGGATCTATCGGGCGAGGGTACTAGTACAGTACCGACGGAGGGGTCAGTGGAGGGTGTTGCTGAGAAGGAGAAGGGGTTGATAACAAATGGGCCACCAGGCTGTTAAAAAACAAATGGGCCACCAGTAGAAGGAAATACAAATGCTCCGAGGAGTGGCAAGAGTATGAATAAGGGAGGGTCCAAATACCATAGGATAGACCGTAAGGGAAAGATAGGAGATAACACATCCTCTGGTGTAACTTTGGGTAAGAAGAGAGGTGGAGATGATATGGAGTGGGACGTTGGGGAGGGGGCTAAAGCTAAGAAGAGCAAGATGGAGAGGAGTACTGCAATTCCCTATGAAGCGGGGCTGTCGGAATAGCCATGCGAGCCCCAATGAAAGTTGTTGCCTGGAACTGTCGGGGGCTTGGGAACCCGCCGACAGTTCGTAGACTTCTGGAACTCCAGAGGGTTGAAGTGCCTGACATCCTTTTCCTTTCAGAAACAAAATTGAAGGAGAAGGAGATCGATTTCTTGAGATGGCGTTTGAACTTGGCGAACATGGTGGCGGTGGATTGTGTTGGGCGTAGTGGGGGTTTGGCGATGTTCTGGAGGAGGGGAGTAGAGGTGCGACTGAGGTGCAAGGGGAAGTACCACATAGATGCTGATGTAGTTGAGGAGAATGGCAGTATATGGAGGTTAACGGGAGTGTATGGCGAATCAAAGGCAGGTGAAAAAGAGAAGACTTGGAGAATGCTCCGGGCGTTGCATGACCAAGCAAATACGCCTTGGATGTGCTTTGGAGACTTTAACGAGATCCTCTTCGCGGTAGAGAAGGAAGGTGGGCCGGCTCAGGCCCAGGGGTGCATGGAGGCATTTAGGAAATGCTTAGAACAGTGTGAGCTGGAGGATCTGGGTTTTGTAGGTGATCCTTTCACCTGGAGGAACAACTGGCATGATGCAAGGGGTTATACACGAGAGAGATTGGACCGTGCGGTTGCTAATGTAAGCTGGAGGTGCATGTTCCCGCTGCACAAAATCATTAATGAAGATCCTAGACACTCTGATCATCACCCTATCATAGCGGAGCTTCGTGAACAGAGTTTGGTGATGGGGGGAGGGAGCAGACCGAGTTGTTTCCGGTTTGAGGCGCGTTGGCTGCAGGAGGAGGGCTGTGAGCAGGTAGTGGAAGATGCATGGAATGCAGCCTTTTGGGAGGGAGGAGTCTCAGTGGGGGAGGCGCTTCGGAGGGTGGACAACAGCCTTGTGAGGCGGGATAGGGAAGTTCTAGGGGAGTTAAAGCATAGGATTAAGGGAGTCAGGAGGGAGCTGGAAAGGTGTAGGAGGAGGGCCATTGATCAGGTGCAGATTTCAAGGGAACAACTCCTTCGGTACAAACTGAGTCGGCTTGAGGACCAGTATAACATTTATTGGCAACAGAGAGCTCATGTAAACTGGCTCACAAAAGGGGACCGTAACACAAAATTCTTCCATGCACAAGCATCAGAGAGGAGGAGAATAAATCTGATCAAGAGTTTGAAGAGGGAGGATGGAGGTGTAGTGGAGGGGGAGGAGGAGATAGGGACTTTTATAACTAACTACTACAAAAGTTTGTTCATATCTTCTGCAGGTTCCCCGAATAATGACATCTTTGATCATGTTCCATCCTCGATCACTCCGGAGATGAATGAGCTGCTGACCAAACCGTTTAATGGGGAGGAAATAAAGAGATCCCTTGATTCTATTGGCGATCTGAAGGCACCGGGTCCGAATGGGATGCTAGCAGTTTTTTACAAGAAGTTTTGGCATATGGTGGGTCCCAAGATCCAGGAGGAGGTGCTTAAGGTGCTGAATGGGGCTGAGATCCCCGAGGGGTGGAACGAAACAACTATTGTGCTGATCCCCAAGGTAAAGAATCCGGAGTACCTCACACAATACCGACCGATCAGTCTTTGCAATGTCATCTACAAGCTCATTTCGAAGGTGTTGGCTAATCGTTTGAAAGTAATTCTCCCGGATTTGATCTCTCCTACACAGTCAGCCTTTGTTCCGGGTCGTATGATTACGGATAATGTGCTTCTTGCATATGAGATCACCCATTTGATGCATAAGAGGAAGGGGGGCAGGCAAGGCCTCGTTGCGGTGAAGCTTGACATGAGCAAGGCTTACGACCGGGTTGAATGGAAGTTTCTAGAAAGGATGATGCTCTCCATGGGGTTTGCCCCGGTTTGGGTGAGTTTGATTATGAAGTGTGTCAAATCTGTTTCATATCATGTGAGATATAATCACAAAGTTACTGAGGGTTTCTATCCCTAGAGAGGCTTGCGACAGGGTGATCCCCTCTCGCCATACTTATTTATTATATGTGCGGAAGCCTTCTCCATTATGTTGCAGCAAGCCGAACTTGACCGTTCCATGGAGGGAGTTCAGATTTGCACATGAGCACCAAGGATAAACCACCTCTTTTTCGCGGATGACTCACTGATCGTCATGAAGGCTACTGCTGCCAGTGCGACCCGACTACAACAAATCTTGGCTGTGTATGAGGATCAATCTAGACAAAAGATAAATAAAGGCAAGTCATCTGCTTTTTTCATCAAGAAAACTAGTTAGCAAAACAAACAACAAGTGCTCCAAGTCCTTGGCATTCCCCAGGAGTCTCAAAATGAGCATTACCTTGGTCTTCCGGTGCATCTTGGAGCTGCGAAGAGCAAGGATTTTGAGTACATAAAAGAGAGTATTTGGAGGAGGATTCAAGGCTGGATTGAAAAACTATTGTCAAAGGTGGGGAAGGAAACCCTGATAAAGGCAGTAGCTCTGGCTATACCAACATATGAAATGTCGTGTTTCGATCTAACAAAGAGTTTGTGTGAGGAAATCAGCTCTATGATCCGTCGCTACTGGTGGAGCCAGCAAGGAGGTAAACATAAATGTCATTGGTTAGGCTGGGAGAGACTGATGAAGGCAAAAAAGGATGGGGGTCCTGGCTTTCGTGACCTGCACATCTTTAATATGGCCATGCTTGCACGCCAAAGTTGGAGATTAATTCAAAATCCAGAGTCGCTCTATGCTGTCGTGCTCAAAGCAAAATACCATCCAAACTGTTCCATCCTCGAGGCTACTGAACAGAAGGGCATGTCCTATACTTGGCGGAGCATTTTACGAGGCTGTGATCTGCTCAGGGAGGGTATTGTGTGGCGAATCGGCGACGACACGCGGGTGAATGCTTGGACAGATCCCTGGCTCCCGCGGGGGTCGACTAGGAGACATGTTGCACATCAGGGGCATGCCATTGTTACAAAGGTGCACGAGCTTATTAACCTGGTTACAGAGACTTGGGACGAGGAGCTAGTGCATGAGCTGTTCACACAAGATGATGTGAGGGTCATTCTGGCAATCCCGTTGTGATCGGATATGGAAGACTCAATATCTTGGCATTATGACAAGAAGGGCTCGTTTTCAGTTAAGTCTGCATACTAGCTCGGTGTTAGCCTGAGAGAAGCGCGACGCAACCTGGACGCTAGTCCTTCCAGCGGACAAGCGGTACAACTGCCGAACTGGAAACACTTGTGGCAGATTGATCTACCAGGCAAAGTCCGAATGTTTTTATGGAGAATGACTCACAATAGCCTCCCAACACTGATGAATATCAAGAGGAAACACATCGACCTGGACACTAGATGCCCCATGTGCTTGAGACTGGACGAGGATGGTGGGCACATTTTTTTGAAGTGCAAGAAGGTGAAGGCTGTGTGGCGGGAACAATTCCTGGAAGACGTCCGTATCACACTTTGCGAATGCACCGACGCAATTGAAATGATGAGGAGTATTTGTGCCCTTCCGACCAAAAAGAAGGTGTGTGTGGCAGTCCTTCTCTGGGATTGGTGGACAACGAGGAACAAAACATATGCGGGCGAGAAGCAGCGACCGGCAGCCGAGGTGAGCATTTTCATTACTAAGCACCTGGAAGACTTCCAATGTCTCAAATCCCAGCCCGTGGCAACACCTCCACCTTTAGTTCAACATACCTGGATCCCTCCTGAAGAAGGCCTCATTAAATTCAACATGGACGCAGCTTTCCATGAAGATTCAGAGTCAGGGGCCTGGGGTTTCGTGGCACGGGATGAGCTAGGGACGTTCTTGGCAGCTGCAGCTAGCAAGATGGAGCATGTACGCAGTGCTTTTCAGGCCGAGGTGATCGTTTGTATGAAGGCAATCGAAGGAGCAGCTGATCTAGGAGCCCAACGGATTATTTTTGAATCTGACTGTTTGATAATGATCACTGCGCTCAAGGGGCGTGAGTACGATGCAGCTGAACTGGGTGTCCTCTTCAGGGAGGCCAGAAGCTTGTGTCATGTATCTTTCAAATTTTATGACTTTAAGTTTTGTCGTCGAGACTGTAATAAGGTTGCGCACTCTTTGGCGCAATTTTCTATGGGTGCTGCAGCACCACTTACTGTATGGGCCTCCGATGCCCCAGACTTTGTTTCTGGTCTGGTGACCACCGATTTGGTGCACCGAGTCTAAGTGGAATACATGATATTCCTTTCAAAAAAAGAGAGTGATAGTGTATCTCGGTGATGCAACAAAATGTGGTCAGAGCCATTGGAGATTACGTTTTTTTCTCCCGTCGCAACGCATGGCCCTTTTGCTAGTACTTCTACTTTTATATGTTATATTTATTATCTACACCTACTATTAAAAGGAATATATATTCTTGGTCCGTCATTTATTTTTTACAAACCCCCTGAATTTTCATAGAATCAACATGTAGTACTCCAAAAAATAAAACCACCTGGACTGCCTTCGTGTGGCAGTGCCTAGCACGGCGTGCCACCGCGTCCGTGATAACCCACAAGTATAGGGGATCGCAACAGTTTTCAAGGGTAGAGTATTCAACCCAAATTTATAGATTCGACACAAGGGGAGCCAAAGAATACTTGAGAGTATTAGCAATTGAGTTGTCAATTCAACCACACCTGGAGATTAAATACCTGCAACAAAGTGATCAGTAGCACAGTAATATGATAGTTTTGATAGCAGTAGCAATAGTAACAGTAGCGGTAACAGTAGTAGCAGTAGTTTTGTGGCAGTTGGAACAGTAGCAACAACAGAACTAACTTAGCAAGAACAATAAGTGAAAAGCTCGTAGGCACTGGATCGGTAACTCGTTGGATGATATTCATCATATAACAGTCATAACCTAGGGCGACACAGAACTAGCTCCAGTTCATCAATGTAATGTAGGCATGTATTCCGTAAATAGTCATACGTGCTTATGGAAAAGAACTTGCATGGAATCTTTTGTCCTACCCTCACGTGGCAGCGGGGTCCATAAGGAAACTAAGGGATATTAAGGCCTCCTTTTAATAGAGAACCGGAACAAAGCATTAACACATGGTGAATACATGAACTCCTCAAACTACGGTCATCACCGCGAAGTATCCCAAATATTGTAAGTATGGGGTTGACGGATCATAACACGTAATAGGTGCATATGACTAGGCAAGATCAGATCAAGAACATAGATATAATGGTGATAACATAAACGGTTCAAATCTGAAATCATGGCACTCAGGCCCTAGTGACAAGCATTAGGCATAGCAAAGTCATAGCAACATCAATCTCAGAACATGATGGATACTAGGGATCAAGCCCCAACAAAACTAACTCGATTACATGATGAATCTCATCCAACTCCTCACCGACCAGCAAGCCTACGAAGGAATTACTCACTCTCGGTGGGGAGCATCATGGAATTGGCGATGAAGAAGGGTTGGTGATGACAAAGACCGAAGATTCCCCTCTCCGGAGCCCCAAACGGGCTCCAGATTTGGCCTCCCGATGAAGAACACGAGGTGGCGACGGCTCCGTATTGTAAAACGCGATGAAACTTTCTCCTTGATTTTTTTCTCCGAAAATAGGAATTTATAGTGGCGGAATTAGGGTCAGTGGGGCCACGAGGTGGGCACAACCCACCAGGGCGCGCCCAGGGGGCCTGGCGTGCCCTGGTGGGTGCTGCTCACCCTGGCCCCCCTCTTCAGTGGATTTTGGGTCCAATAATTCTTATATATTCTGAAATAATTCTCCAAAAAGTTTCGTTCCATTCCGAGAACTTTTATTTCTGCACAAAAACAACACCATGGTAGTTCTGCTGAACACAGCGTCAGTCCGGGTTAGTTCCATTCAAATCATGCAAATTAGAGTCCAAAACAAGGGCAAAAGAGTGAGGAAAAGTAGATATGTTGGAGACGTATCAACTCCCCCAAGCTTAAACCTTTGCTTGTCCTCGAGCAATTCAGTTGACAAACTGAAAGTGATAAAGAAAAACTTTTATGAACTCTTTTGTTCTTGTTTACATATATATGCTTAAGTAGCACCCAGGTTTTCAGCAAAGATTATGACTAACCATGCCAACAATAACTCTTGGAAATTATATTAACTCATATCAATAACATAAGCATCTAGCGAGCAATAATAAGATATCTCAAGCGCCAACACTTTGTCAAAACAATCATGATACAATATGACAATGGTGGTATCTCGCTAGCCCTTTCTGAGCCTGCAAAACATAAATGCAGAGCACCTCCAAAGTTCAAGCAGCGACTAAACATTGTAATTCATGGTAGAAAAGATCCAGTCATGCTGCACCCAACATAAACTATACACAATGCATGAGGATGACAATAGTGCTCTCAGGTCTGGCGCTTATTTGAGAAGATGATGACTCAACATAAAAATGAATAGATAGTCCCTTTGCAGAGGGAAGCATGGATTTGCAGCGGTGCCAGAGCTCAAAGTTTAAAACAGAGATAGATATAATTTGGGAGGTACACCCTTCCTGTCAACGTCACGACCAAGAGTTATCAATATCTTCCATGCTAAACAAATTAGCAGCGGTTCCCAAGCGGTAAAAGTAAAGGTTTACCCCCCTCCACCAACAATCACACTCCACGGCTAGCCGCATCCACGGGTACCGTCCAAACCAACAACATTCATGGGGGAGTTTTGTTTAATTATTTTTTGATTTTTGATTTCGGGACTGGGAATCCCTATTACCGCCCCTCTCGTGTAAGGACAAGTGAATAAACACTTATCATGAGAATAACCCGAATATCATGGAAGATACTGACCACCCCCTGTCGCTCCATGAGCGGTCCAGGCACACAAAACAGATATTCATTTGAATTTTTTTTAGAGATGGCACATGCAAATTTACTTTGGAACGACAGGGTAATACCGCATATAGGTAGATATAGTGGACTCATCTGGCACAACTTGGTTTAAGGGTTTTGATGCACAAGCAGTATTCCCGCTTAGTACAGGCGAAGGCTAGCAAATAGATTGAGAAGCGCCAGCTAGAGAGCGAAGACGGTCATGAATATGCATTACTTATAATCAACATTGAGTACTAGCATTAGTAGGATATGGACACCATGAACATAAATATCATGAAGGCTATGTTGGTTTTGATTCAACTACATGCGTGAACATGTACCAAGTCAAGCCACTTGAAACATTCAGAGGAGGATACCATATCATCATACTGCATCACAACCATTTTAATGCATGTTGATGCCCAAGATAAATCATTATCCACTCCTAGCTACTTAAGCATGGCATCAACAACTATAATATCTAATGGTCATTGCAAGCATGTTTGATCATAATATGCTGAATCAAGGATACTAGGTTAAACGTATTTACAAAAACAAAAACAAGTTGTGTTCATACCCGCTTTTCTCTGCCACAGTTAATTCATCAAATATCGTCATTATTGCCTTTCACTTGCACGACCGAATGATAAGAAGATAATAATAATGCAAGAGTGCCATGGACTAAGCTGGAATCTGCAACATTTTATTCAAGAGGAGAAGACAGGGTAATATGGGCTCTTTGCTAGATAAACAATAATGCAGATGAGAGCCACTCAACAATTTCATTGTGGTCTTCTCCTTGGTACGACTCAAATAAAAGGAAAAGGATTTCAGAGAAACACACTAAAATATTTTTTGAGTTTTTGGTTTTTCTTGAAGAAAGCCAATTAAAGAGGAAAAACAAAAAACGAGAAAAAAACTATTTACACGGGAAAGCTCCCAACAAGTAAAAGAAGAAGCGAGAAATCTTTTTGGGTTTTCTTTTGATGCAACAACTAAACTAAGCTAGAAAGAAAAACTAAAAAGAAGTAGGAAATATTTTTGGATTTTCTCAAAGTTTTTCAAACACACAAGAAGAAAGCGAGAAAACAAATTTAGCATGGATATTACAATGAAAAAGTATGAACACCGACAACTGGAATGAAGCGTGTGAACATGAATGTAACATCGGTGGAAATACGTACTCCCCCAAGCTTAGGATTTTGGCCTAGCTTGGTAATCACCATCTGTATGAATAATAATCTGGACGATGGCTCATCGAGGCCCTCGGTGCAAACTCCGCGGCCCTCTTGGCAGCTTCAACCTCCGCATTATGCACATGGGCCTCCATATTGGGAAGTTTGCATGCTTCACTAAACATTTCTAACGGCATGGTGAAGGAATGGTCATACAGGTTGAATGAAACTCTAGAATCATGAGAAAAATATTTAAATTTCTTCGTGAAGATTTTTGTGAGTTCGAGGTGTTGGGGGCACTTATCTGCGATGAAGGGAGCAAGCTCTGTGTTGTGGATAAATTTGTCAAATTCCTCCTTAATACCTGCACCTTCCATGAACTCGTCGCAAGGCCACAAACATGATTTGGTGGTGGCATCTCGCATCGAGCTTTTGCTTGGTTTAACATAAGACTATCAAACTGAGCTTCCACTTGATGAGGCTTCCGAGGATCTCCTCCTTGAAGAACTCCTAAAGAATTGCATTTTTATTCCTATAAAAATTCTTCAAAAAAAATTAGTCCACAAATTTTTTGCCAACAAAACTTTGTAAGATCGTTAGCAACTACTCCCAAGCATGCATAGAGGCCATATTGAGCATTCAAACTACTTAGAACTCTAAGAATTCAACATGCAAGCTCATCTACAACAACACCAAGAGTAGCTAATTACTCTAAAAATAACCCACTAAATCAAAAACTAATTGGAGCAATGGAGGAGTTACATACCAAGTAACAATCCCTCCAAACAGTTTCAGAAATGGAGCGTCAAGCAAAGAGATCGAAATCCGTGGGTTTGAGAGCAAGAACAAGAGAATGGTGGCTGTGGTCATTTTTTTCTGGAGGTAAGGGATGATGTGGGCTAAAGAGATAAGTGAGGGGCCCCACGTGGGGGCCACAACCCACCAGGGCACGCCCGGGGGTGCTGGCGCGCCCTGGTGTCTTGTGGGCACTAGTTGCACCCCCCTCTGGTATTATTTGCACTAGAAATTCATGAATATTCGGAAAAAAAATCGTGTTAAATTTTCAGGGTATTCTGAGAATTTTTATTTTTGGGTCATTTTTTATTGCACGGGGAAAACAGAAAACAGGATAATCATGGCATTTTCTTTTATTTGAGTAACTAAAATAGAAAATAAAAGGCGGGAGCAGAGAATTGTGCTTACTAGATTCATCGACTTCATACCTCTCAAAAATGATTCATTAATAAGGTTGATCAAGTCTTATTAACAACCACTTCCGATTAGCATGAAACCGAAGAACTTTCGTAAAACACTAAGTTACCTCAATGGGAATGTGCATATCCCCAACAATAAGTATATCATATTTCTTTTTGGCAGTAGGAAGAGGTAATTTAAAACTTCCAATAGTGATGGTCGGAGATTGTTCAATAACATTTACACCATTCACTTGGAATTGCTTCTTCGGAAAATGCACCGTACGCTCATTACCATTGATATGAAAAGTGACTTTGCTTTTATTGCAATCAATAACAGCCCCTACAGTATTCAAAAAGGGTCTACCAAGGATAATCGACATGTTGTCGTCCTCGGGCATCTCAAGAATAACAAAGTCCGTTAAGATAGTAACATTTGCAACAACAACGGGCACGTCCTCACAAATACCGATAGGTATGACCGTCGATTTGTCAGCCATTTGCCATGATATTTCAGTAGGTGTGAGTTTATTCAAATCAAGTCTCTTATATAAGGAGAAAGTCATAACACTAACACCGGCTCCCAAATCACACAAAGCAGTTTTGACATAGTTTCTTTTAATGGAGCAAGGTATAGTTGGTATTCCAGGATCTCCAAGTTTTTTAGGTACTCCATCCTTAAAATAATAACTAGCAAGCTTGGTGGAGATTTCAGCTTCAGGTATCTTTCTTTTATTAGTGATGATGTCTTTCATATACTTTGCATAAGGGGCGATCTTTAGGATATCGGTTAAACGGGTATGTACCTAATCATTTCAGCAAAGCGCTCAAATTCTTCATCATCCTTTTTCTTAGATGGCTTAGGTGGAAATTGTTGGAAATATGCCCTAGAGGCAATAATAAAATGGTTATTATTATATTTCCTTGTTCGTGATAATTGTTTATTATCCATGCTATAATTGTATTGATTGGAAACTCAATTGCATGTGTGGATACATAGACAACACTGTGTCCCTAGTATGCCTCTAGTAGACTAGCTCGTTGATCAAAGATGGTCAAGGTTTCCTAGCCATAGACATGAGATGTCATTTGATAACGGGATCACATCATTAGGAGAATGATGTGATGGACAAGACCCAAACTATGAACATAGCATATGACCGTGTCAGTTTATTGCTATAGTTTTCTGCATGTCAAGTATCTGTTCCTATGACCATGAGATCATACAACTCACTGACACCGGAGGAATACCTCGTGTGTATCAAACGTTGCAACGTAACTGGGTGACTATAAAGATGCTCTACAGGTATCTCCGAGGGTGTCTGTTGAGTGGGCATGGATCGAGACTAGGATTTGTTACTCCGTATGACGGAGAGGTATCTCAAGGACCACTCGGTAATACAACATCACAATGAGCCTTGCAAGCAAAGTGACTAAAGAGTTAGCCACAGGATCTTGTATTATGGAACGAGGAAAGAGACTTGCCGGTAACGAGATTGAACTAGGTATAGAGATACCGACGATCGAATCTCGGGCAAGTAACATACCGAAGAACAAAGGGAACAATATACGGGATTAACTGAATCCTTGACATAGAGGTTCAACCGATAAAGATATTCATAGAATATGTAGGAACCAATATGGGCATCCAGGTCCCGCTATTGGTTATTGACCATAGAGGTGTCTCGATCATGTCTACATAGTTCTCGAACCCATAGGGTCTGCACACTTAACGTTCGGTGACGTTTTGGTAGTATTGAGATATATGTGTTGGTGACCGAAGGTTGTTCGGAGTCCCAGATGAGATCCCGGACGTCACGAGGAGCTCCAGAATGGCCGGAGGTAAAGATTTATATATAGGAAGTTGGTATTTGACTTTCGGAAAAGTTCCGGAATTTACCGGGGTTACCGGAAGGGTTCCGGGAGTCCACCGGGTGGGCCCACCCACCCCAAAGGGCCCCATGGGCTGTGGGAGGAGACAGACCAGCCCCTGGTGGGCTGGCCGACCCCTCCACCAAGGCCCATGCGGCTAGGGAAGTGGGAAAAGGAAACCCCAAAGTGGGGGAAGGAAATTCCAAGTAGGAAAGGGAATCCTACTTGGAGTAGGATTGGTGGGAGGCTTGGCCTCCACCTCTTCGGCCGAACCCCTAGGGGTAACCCTAGGGAGGCTGCCTCCTCCCCCTCCCTCCTATATATACTAGAGGAATAGAGCCCCCAAAGACACATGGCCACGTGCTAGTTCTCTATTCTCTAGTTCCTCCACCAAATAGATTCCGGTAGTGCTTAGGCGAAGCCCTGCCGTGATAACTCCACCACCACCACCACCACGCCGTCGTGCTGCTGGAGATATCATCCACCTCTCTGCCCCTCTTGCTGGATCAAGAAGGCGGAGATAGTCATCGAGTTGTATGTGTGCTGAACGCGGAGGTGCCGTCCGTTCGGCGCTAGATCGGGACGGATCGTGATTGGATCGCGGGACGGCTTGAGATTTGGATCTTGAAGACGTTCGACTACATCAACCGCGTTTCTTAATGCTTCGCGCTTAGTGATTTACAAGGGTACGTAGATCCACTCTCCCTCTCGTAGATGCTCATCACCATGGATAGATCTTGCGTGTGCGTAGGAAATTTTTTGTTTCCCATGCAACGTTCCCCAACAGTGGTATCAGAGCTAGGTCTATGCGTAGATGAGATCACGAGTAGAACACAAAGGAGTTTGTGGGCGTTGATGCTTAGATTGCTGCCTCTCGTGGTCTTTTCTTGATTCAGTGGTATTGTGGGATGAAGCGGCCCGGACCAACCTTACTCGTACGCTTACGAGAGACCGGTTCCATCAACTGACATGCGACTTTGTTGCATAAAGATGGCTGGCGGGTGTCTGTCTCTCCCACTTTAGTTGGATCGGATTCGACAAAGGCGGTCCTTAGAAGGTTGAATAGCAATTTGTGTATCACCGTTGTGGTTTTGCGTAGGTAAGAATCGTTCTTGCTAGATACCCATAGCAGCCACGTAAAACATGCAACAACAATTAGAGGACGTCTAACTTGTTTTTATAGGGTATGTTGTGATATGATATGGCCAATGACATGATGAGATATATGTGATGTATGAGATGATCATGTTTTGTATAGATAATCACCACTTGCATGTCGATGAGTACGGCAACCGGCAGGAGCCATAGGGTTGTCTTTAATTTATTTTCACCGTTTTACTTTACTTTATCGCTATGAGTTAGCAATAGTTGTAGAAGCAATAGTTGGCGCGACAACCTCATGGCGACACGTTGATGGAGATCAAGATGATGGAGATCAGGGTGTCATGCCGGTGACGATGGAGATCATGCCGGTGCTTTGGAGATGGAGATCAAAAGCACAAGTTCATGGCCATATCATGTCACTTATGATTTGCATGTGATGTTAATCCTTTTATGCATCTTATTTTGCTTAGGACGACGGTAGCATTATAAGGTGATCCCTCACTAAAATTTCAAGATAAAATTGTGTTCTCCCCGAGTGTGCACCGTTGCGAAAGTTCGTCGTTTCGAGATACCACGTGATGATCGGGTGTGATAGACTCTACGTTCGCATACAACGGGTGCAAGCCAGTGTTGCACGTGCGGAACACTCGGGTTAAACTTGACGAGCCTAGCATGTACAGACATGGCCTCGGAACACAAGAGACCGAAAGGTCGAACATGAGTCATATAGTAGATATGATCAACATGAAGATGTTCACCAATGAAACCACCTCATCTCACGTGATGACCGGACTTGAGTTGGTGAATTTGGATCATGTGACACTCGAATAACCAGAGGGATGTCAATTTGAGTGGGAGTTTTTAAGTAATATGATTAACTAAACTCATTATCCTGAACAATAGTCTAAGTTGTCTTTGCAAAATTTATGTTGTAGATCAATGGCTTGCGCAGTAGCACCCCTGAATTTCAATGCGTTCCTAGAGAAAGCTAAGTTGAAATATGATGGAAGTAACTTTGTAGACTGGGCCCATAATCTAAGGATTATCCTTACGGCTTCCCAAAAGGCTTATGTCCTTGATGCACCGCTTGGTGAACCACCCGCTCCAGTAGAGTCTGCAGACGTTGCGAACGCCTGGCAGACACGTTCTGATGATTACTCAATAGTTCAATGTGCAATGTTGTATGGCTTAGAACCGGGACTTCAAAGACGTTTTGAACGTCATGGAGCATATGATATGTTCCAGGAGTTGAAGTTTATCTTTCAGAAGAATGCCCAGATCGAGAGGTATGAGACCTCCGATAAGTTCTATGCCTGCAAGATGGAGGAGAACGGGTCTGTCAGTGAACACATACTCACAATGTCTGGGTATTCCACCCGTCTGGCTGAATTGGGTATGCCCCTTCCGCCAGAGGCGATCACTGACAGAGTTCTTCAATCACTGCCACCTAGCTACAAGAGCTTCGTGTTGAACTATAACATGCACGGGATGAACAAGTCAGTCGCCGAGCTGTTTGCGATGTTGAAAGTTGCTGAGTCTGAGATTCAGAAGGAGCATCAAGTGTTGATGGTCAATAAAACCACTAGTTTCAAGAAGAATGGCAAGGGTAAGAAGGGTAACTCCAAGAAGAGTTGCAAAGCAGTTGCCCCTCCCGTGAAGAAACCGAAGGCTGGACCCAAGCCAGAAACTGAGTGCTTTCATTGCAAGGGAACTGGTCACTGGAAGCGGAACTGCCCCACGTATTTGGCTGACAAGAAGGCGGCCAACACCAAACAAGGTATATATGATATACATGTTATTGATGTGTACCTTACCAACTCTCGTTGTAGTGCCTGGGTATTTGATACCGGTTCGGTTGCTCACATTTGCAACTCAAAACAGGAACTGTGGAATAGACGGAGGCTGGCAAACGACGAAGTGACGATGCGCGTGGGAAATGGTTCCAATGTTGATGTGATCGCCGTCGGCACGCTCGCTCTTCGATTACCATCGGGATTAGTGATGAACCTGAATAATTGTTATTTAGTGCCTGCGTTAAGCATGAACATTATATCTGGATCTTGTTTATTGCGAGACGGTTACTCATTTAAATCAGAGAATAATGGTTGTTCTATTTATATGAGTAATATCTTTTATGGTCATGCACCCAATGTGAGGGGTTTATTCTTATTGAATCTCGATAGTGATGATACACATGTTCATAACATTGATGCCAAAATATGTAGAGTTGATAATGATAGCACCACTTTCTTGTGGCACTGCTGCTTAGGTCATATTGGTGTAAAACCCATGAAGAAGCTCCATGTTGATGGACTTTTGGAGTCACTTGATTTTGAATCACTTGACACATGTGAACCATGCCTCATGGGCAAGATGACTAAGACCCCGTTCTCTGGAACAATGGAACGGGCAAGTGACTTGTTGGAAATCATACATACTGATGCGTGCGGTCCGATGAGCATTGAGGCGCGCGATGGATATCGTTATTTTCTCACCTTCACTGATGACTTAAGTAGATATGGGTATATTTACTTAATGAAACACAAGTCTGAAACGTTTGAAAAGTTCAAGCAATTTTAGAGTGAAGTTGAGAATCATCGTAACAAGAAGATTAAATTCCTACGATCTGATCGAGGAGGAGAATATCTGAGTTATGAGTTTGGCAGTCACTTAAGATAATGTGGAATTGTTTCACAATTGACACCGCCTGGAACACCACAGCGTAATGGTTTGTCCGAACGTCGTAATCGAACCTTATTGGATATGGTGCATTCTATGATGTCTCTTGCCGATTTGCCACTATCGTTTTGGGGTTATGCGTTAGAGACAGCTGCATTCACTTTAAATAGGGCACCATCGAAATCCGTTGAGATGACGCCATATGAACTGTGGTTTGGCAAGAAGCCAAAGTTGTCGTTTCTTAAAGTTTGGGGATGTGATGCTTATGTCAAAAAGCTTCAGCGTGAAAAGCTGGAACCCAAAGCGGAGAAATGCGTCTTCATAGGATACCAAAAAGAGACAGTTGGGTATATCTTCTATCTCAGATTTGAAGGCAAAGCGTTTGTCGCTAAAAATAGAACATTTCTTGAGAAAGAGTTTCTCTTGAAAGAATTGAGTGGGAGGAAGATAGAACTTGATGAGGTTGTTGAACCTTTGTTTCAACCAGAGAGTAGCACATCACAGAAAGTTGTTTCTGTGGAGCCTACGTCAGTTGAAGAGGAAGTTAATGATGATCATGAAGCTTCGGATCAAGTTACTATCGAACCTCGTAGGTCGACAAGGACGCGTACTGCTCCTGAGTGGTACGGCAACCCTGGCTTAGAGGTCATGTTGTTGGACAAAGATGAACCTACGAGCTATGGAGAAGCGATGATGGGCCCGGATTCCGAGAAATGGTTAGATGCCATGAAATCCGAGATGGGATCCATGTATGAAAAGAAAGTATGGACTTTGGAAGTATTACCTGAAGGGCGAAAGGCCATTCAGAACAAATGGATCTTTAAGAAGAAGACGGGCGCAGACGGTAATGTCACCATCTATAAAGCTCGACTTGTGGCAAAGGGTTTTTCACAAGTTCAAGGAGTTGACTACGATGAGACCTTCTCACCCGTAGCGATGCTTATGTCCGTCAGAATCATGTTGGCAATAGCTGCATTTTTCGATTATGAAATTTGGCAGATGGATGTCAAAACAGCGTTCCTTAATGGTTTCCTTAAGGAAGAGTTGTATATGATACAGCCGGAAGATTTTGTCGATCCAGAGAATGCTGACAAAGTTTGCAAACTCCAGCGATCCATTTATGGACTGGTGCAAGCATCCCGGAGTTGGAATCTTCGCTTTGATGAGGTGATCAAAGCGTTCGGGTTTATACAAGTTTACGGAGAAGCTTGTATATACAAGAAAGTGAGTGGGAGCTCTATAGCGTTTCTAATATTATATGTGGATGACATATTGCTGCTTTTAATGAAGGACCTAGGAGAAGCTCTATAGCGTTTCTAATAGTTTACGGAGAAGCTCGTATTTACAAGAGTTTTTCAATGAAGGACCTAGGAGAAGCTGCTTTCATATTAGGCATCAAGATCTATAGAGATAGATCGAGACGCTTAATAGGACTTTCACAGAGCACATACCTTGACAAGGTTTTGAAGAAGTTCAAAATGGATCAGTCCAAGAAGGGGTTCTTGCCTGTATTGCAAGGTGTGAAGTTGAGTAAGACTCAATGCCCAGTGACTGCAGAAGATAGAGAAAAGATGAGTGTCGTCCCCTATGCTTCAACCATAGGCTCTATCATGTATGCAATGCTGTGCACAAGACCTGATGTCAGCCTGGCCATAAGTATGGCCGGAAGGTTTCAAAGTGATCCAGGAATGGAACACTGGATGGCGGTCAAGAACATCCTTAAGTACCTGAAAAGGACTAAGGACATGTTTCTCGTTTATGGAGGTGATCAAGAGCTCGTCGTAAAGGGTTACGTCGATGCAAGCTTTGACACTGATCCAGATGACTCTAAGTCTCAAATCGGATACGTATTTACTCTCAATGGGGGTGCGGTAAGATGGTGCAGTTCCAAGCAGAGCGTGGTAGCTGATTCTACATGCGAAGCGGAGTACATCGCTGCCTCGGAGGCGGCGAAGGAAGGTGTCTGGATGAAGGAGTTCATGACAGATCTTGGATTAGTGCCCAGTGCACTGAACCCAATAACTCTGTTCTGTGACAACACTGGTGCCATTGCTCTGGCCAAGGAACCAAGGTTTCACAAGAGGACCAGACACATAAAGCGACACTTCAATTCCATCCGCGATTACTTCCAATAGTGATGGCCGGAGATTGTTAAATAACATTTACACCATTCACTTGGAATTGCTTCTTCGGAAAGTGCACCGTATGCTCATTAACATTGATATGAAAAGTCACTTTGCTTTTATTGCAATCAATAACAGCCCCTACAGTATTCAAAAAGGGTCTACCAAGGATAATCGACATGTTGTCGTCCTCGGGTATTTCAAGAATAACAAAGTCCGTTAAGATAGTAACATTTGCAACAACAACGGGCATGTCCTCACAAATACCGATAGGTATGGCTATTGATTTGTCAGCCATTTGCAATGATATTTCAGTAGGTGTGAGTTTATTCAAATCAAGTCTCTTATATAAGGAGAAAGGCATAACACTAACACCGGCTCCCAAATCACACAAAGCAGTTTTGACATAGTTTCTTTTAATGGAGCAAGGTATAGTTGGTATTCCAGGATCTCCAAGTTTTTTAGGTACTCCATCCTTAAAATAATAACTAGCAAGCATGGTGGAGATTTCAGCTTCAGGTATCTTTCTTTTATTAGTGATGATGTCTTTCATATACTTTGCATAAGGGGCGATCTTTAGGATATCGGTTAAACGGGTACGCAAAAAGACTGGCCTAATCATTTCAGCAAAGCGCTCAAATTCTTCATCGTCCTTTTTCTTAGATGGCTTAGGTGGAAATTGTTGGAAATATGCCCTAGAGGCAATAATAAAGTGGTTATTATTATATTTCCTTTTTCATGATAATTGTTTATTATCCATGCTATAATTGTATTGATTGGAAACTCAATTGCATGTGTGGATACATAGACAACACTGTGTCCCTAGTATGCCTCTAGTAGACTAGCTCGTTGATCAAAGATGGTCAAGGTTTCCTAGCCATAGACATGATATGTCATTTGATAAAGGGATCACATCATTAGGAGAATGATGTGATGGACAAGACCCAAACTATGAACGTAGCATATGATCGTGTCAGTTTATTGCTATAGTTTTCTGCATGTCAAGTATCTGTTCCTATGACCATGAGATCATGCAACTCACTGACACCGGAGGAATACCTTGTGTGTATCAAATGTCGCAACGTAACTGGGTGACTATAAAGATGCTCTACAGGTATCTCCGAGGGTATCTGTTGAGTGGGCATGGATCGAGACTGGGATTTGTTACTCCGTATGACGGAGAGGTATCTTAGGGCCCACTCGGTATTACAACATCACAATGAGCCTTGCAAGCAAAGTGACTAAAGAGTTAGTCACAGGATCTTGTATTACGGAACGAGTAAAGAGACTTGCCGGTAACGAGATTGAACTAGGTATAGAGATACCGACGATCGAATCTCGGGCAAGTAACATACCGAAGAACAAAGGGAACATCATATGGGATTAACTGAATCCTTGACATAGAGGTTCAACCGATAAAGATCTTCGTAGAATATGTAGGAACCAATATGGGCATCCAGGTCCCGCTATTGGTTATTGACCGTAGAGGTGTCGTGGTCATGTCTACGTAGTTCTCGAACCCGTAGGGTCTGCTCACTTAACATTCGGTGACGTTTCGGTAGTATTGAGATATATGTGTTGGTGACCGAAGTTTGTTCGGAGTCCCGGATGAGATCCCGGACGTCACGTGGAGCTCCGGAATGGTCCGGAGGTAAAGATTTATATATAGGAAGTTGGTATTTTCTTCCGGAAAAGTTCCGAAATTTACCGGGGTTACCGGAAGGGTTCCGGGGGTCCATCGGGTGGGCCCACCCACCCCAAAGGGCCCCATGGGCTGTGGGAGAAGACAGACCAGCCCCTGGTGGGCTGGCCGACCCCTCCACCAAGGCCCATGCAGCTAGGGAAGTGGGAAAAGGAAACCCCAAAGTGGGGGAAGTAAATTCCATGTAGGAAAGGGAATCCTACTTGGAGTAGGATTGGTGGGAGGCTTGGCCTCCACCTCCTTCGGCCGAAACCCTAGTGGAAACCCTGGGGAGGCTGCCTCCTCCCCCCTCCCCCCTATATATACTAGAGGAATAGAGCCCCCAAAGACACACGACCACGTGCTAGTTCGCTATTCTCTAGTTCCTCCACCAAATAGATTCCGTTAGTGCTTAGGCGAAGCCCTGCCGGGATAACTCCACCACCACCACCACCACGCCGTCGTGCTGCTGGAGATCTCATCCACCTCTCCGCCCCCTCTTGCTGGATCAAGAAGGCGGAGATCGTCATCGAGCTGTATGTGTGCTGAACGCGGAGGTGCCGTCCGTTCGGCGCTAGATCGGGACGGATCGTGATTGGATCGCGGGACGGCTTGCGATTTGGATCGCGAAGACGTTCGACTACATCAACCGCATTTCTTAATGCTTCCCGCTTAGCGATCTACAGGGGTACGTAGATCCACTCTCCCTCTCGTAGATGCTCATCACCATGGATAGATCTTGCGTGTGCATAGGAATTTTTTTGTTTCCCATGCAACGTTCCCCAACAGAAATGGCATGGGTTTCCGAACCCATGGCTCTCTTTCTTTACCATGTTTCCTAGCCACAAAGTCTCTTTTATCATAACATTTATTTTAGGTTGTGGGTTATCAAGATCAGCAGCAGGCTCTATTTCAACATCGTTATCTGGTTCTATATCATTGCTAGGTTGAGCATCTTCATGAACATCATCATTATCATTTTCATTATCACTAGGTGAATGTTCATTACCAGACTGAGTTTCAGCATCAGAAATAGAGACATCATTATTATCACGAAGTTTTTGTGTCTCAGGTTCACTAGAGGTATGCAAAGTCCTATCATTTTTCTTTTCCTTTTGTTCTTAGAAGGACTAGGCGCATCAGGATTAATTCTCTGAGAGTCTTGTTCAATTCTTTCAGGATGACCCTCCGGATAAAGTGGTTCTTGGGTCATTCTACCTCCTCTAGTCACTACTCTAGCAGCAAAATCATGCATATTATTATTCATTTCATCAAGCAATTCTTTTTGAGATTTAGCAACTTGTTCTAACTGAGTTTGAACCATAGAGGCATGCTTTCCTACACCTCTAACATCATTACTAATTCTAAATAGCAAGTCACTCAAGCGAGCAATCATATCAGAATTATATTTCAATTGTTTCAGAACATGGGCATTGAAATGATCTTGCTTCATAATATAGTTGTCAAACTCATATAAGCATTGACTAGGATGTTTATTGTGAGGAATGTCACTTTCATTAAACTTTAGTAAAGAATTTACCTCTACCACCTGTGGAGGTGGTGGTGTGTCAAGGCCATGTATTTCTTCGATAGGTGGCAAATTCTTAACATCCTCAGCTTTAATACCTTTTTTCCTTCATAGATTTCTTTGCGTCTTGCATATCTTCAGGACTGAGAAATAAGATACCCCTCTTCTTCGGAGTGGGTTTAGGCGGTGGTTCAGGAAGAGTCCAATCATCATAATTCTTCAATATAATATTCAATAATTCCTCAGCTTGTTCAACAGTTCGCTCCCTGAAAACACAACCAGCACAACTATCTAGGAAATCCCTAGAAGCATCGGTTAGTACATTATAAAAGATATCAAGTATTTCATTTTTCTTGAGAGGATGATCAGGCAAAGTGTTAAGCAACTGGAGAAGCCTCCCCCAAGCTTGTGGGAGACTCTCTTCTTCAATTTGCACGAAGTTAAATATTTCTTGTAAGGCAGCTTGTTTCTTATGAGCAGGAAAATATTTTTCAGAGAAGTAGTAGATCATATCCTGGGGACTACGCACACAACCAGGAGCAAGAGTATTGTACCATGTCTTAGCATCACCCTTTAATGAGAATGGAAACAACTTAAGGATGTAATAGTAGCGAATCTTCTCATCATGAGCAAAGAGGGTGGCTATATCATTCAGCTTAGTAAGGTGTGCCACTACAGTTTCAGTTTCATAGCCATCGAAAGGATCAAATTCAACCAAAGTAATTAACTCTGGGTCGACAGAGAATTCATAATCCTTATCGGTAAGAACGATAGGTGAAGTACCAAACTTAGGATCACATTCCATTCTAGCATTCAAAGTCTTTTCCTTATACTTCGTTTATATCCTTGCAAGAAAGAATTTCTCTAGTTACCTCTTCATCCATAACATAACCTTCAGGTATCTTAGGCATTTCAAACTTAGGAGAGCTAGGACTAATAGGTGTTTCATAGTCATCATCAGTTTCATAAGCTTCATCAATTTCAGCAATCTCATCAATTTTAGTAGTTTCATTCTCTTTAGCTCTTGCAATTTGTTCATCAAGAAATTTTCCTAGTGGCACATTATCATCAAGCATGGTACTAGAATCATCATAAGAATCATTCATAGCAGAGGTAGCATCATCAATAACTTGCGACATATCAGGATTACTAGCATGTGGTGGTGTTGCAAGCTTAGTCATAACAGAAGGTGAATCAAGTGCAGAGCTAGATGGCAGTTCCTTACCTCCCCTCATCTTAGAGGGAAAAATCTTAGTCTTTGGATCCTTCAGATTCTTCATAGTGATAAATTGATATAAATCCTAAGTGACTCAAAAAATATAGCTATGCTCCCCGGCAACGGCGCCAGAAAAAGGTCTTGATAGCCCACAAGTATAGGGGATCGCAACAGTTTTCGAGGGTAGAGTATTCAACCCAAATTTATAGATTCGACACAAGGATAGCCAAAGAATACTTGAGAGTATTAGCAGTTGAGTTTTCAATTCAACCACACCTAGAGATTAAATATCTGCAACAAAGTGATCAGTAGCACAGTAATATGATAGTTTTGATAGAGTAGCAATAGTAACAGTAGCGGTAACAGTAGTAGCAGTAGTTTTGTGGCAGTTGGAACAGTAGCAACAACAGTAGTAACTTAGCAAGAACAATAAGTGGAAAGCTCGTAGGCACTGGATCGGTAACTCGTTGGATGATATTCATCATATAACAGTCATAACCTAGGGTGACACATAACTAGCTCCAGTTCATCAATGTAATGTAGGCATGTATTCCGTAAATAGTCATACGTGCTTATGGAAAAGAACTTGCATGACATCTTTTGTCCTACCCTCCCGTGGCAGCGAGGTCCATAAGGAAACTAAGGGATATTAAGGCCTCCTTTCAATAGAGATGTGGAACAAAGCATTAACACATGGTGAATACATGAACTCCTCAAACTACGGTCATCACTGCGAAGTATCCCAAATATTGTCAGTATGGGGTTGATGGATCATAACACGTAAAAGGTGCATATGACTAGGCAAGATCGGATCAAGAACATAGATATAATGGTGATAACATAAACGGTTCAGATCTGAAATCATGGCACTCGGGCCCTAGTGACAAGCATTAGGCATAGCAAAGTCATAGCAACATCAATCTCAGAACATGATGGATACTAGGGATCAAGCCCTAACAAAACTAACTCGATTACATGATGAATCTCATCCAACTCCTCACCGACCAGCAAGCCTACGAAGGAATTACTCACTCCCGGTGGGGAGCATCATGGAATTGGCGATGGAAAAGGGTTGGTGATGACGAAGACCAAAGATTTCCCTCTCCGGAGCCCCAAACGTGCTCCAGATCTGGCCTCCAGATGAAGAACATGAGGTGGCGGCGGCTCCGTATCGTAAAACGCGATGAAACTTTCTCCTTGATTTTTTTCTCCAAACATAGGAATTTATAGTGGCGGAATTAGGGTCAGTGGGGCCATGAGGTGGGCACAACCCACTAGGGCGCGCCCAGGGGGCCTGGCGCGCCCTAGTGGGTGCTGCTCACCCTGGCCCCCCTCTTCGGTGGATTTTGGCTCCAATAATTCTTATATATTCTGAAATAATTCTACAAAAAGTTTCGTTCCATTCCGAGAACTTTTATTTCTGCACAAAAACAACACCATGGTAGTTCTGCTGAAAACAGCGTCAGGCCGGGTTAGTTCCATTCAAATCATGCAAATTAGAGTCCAAAACAAGGGCAAAAGAGTGAGGAAAAGTAGATACGTTGGAGACGTATCAGTCCGATCCGATATCCTCTTACCATTGACACCCTCACGATATGGATTGTCCCTCAATGTCGAATCCTTAGCCGACCCCTCCCATAAATACGCAGCCTGAGAGGAGGTGGAGGATTTGAGGAGCAGCAGCCAAAGTCACTAGAAGAGGAGTCGAGGAGGCGAAGGCCTAACCAATCCTACATGGCGATTAATGATGGGAAACGTTGCATGGAAAACAAAAAAATCCTACGAATTCACCCAAGATCTAATATAGCAGATGCTAGCAACGAGTGGGAGGGTGCCTACATACCCTTGTAGACCGAAAGCATTCTTATGAACATGGTTGATGTAGTCATACTCTTCACGATCCAATCCGATACAACACCGCACGAACGACACCTTCGAGATATGCACATGTAAGGCTCAGTGATGTCTCCTCCTTATTGATCTAGCAAAAAATAGGGAGAGGTAGATTGGATCTAGGGCAACACCACAATGGCGTGGTCGTGGAGTATATGATGGAACTCCAGCAGGGCTTCGCCAAGCGGCTGTGAAACGAGGAAGTGGAGGGAGAGGGAGAGGGTGGCGACAAGGGTTCAGGTGTGTTGCGCCCAACCCCTCCCCTCTCTTTATATAGGGAGGTGAGGGGTGCATCCAGCCTGGCCTCTTCTTCAAGGCTAGGGGCGGCGGCCAAGGGGGAGGCTTGCACTCTAAGGTTTCGGTTGCCCTCCATTAGGGTTCCCCCTTGGTCGCATGGGCCTTGTGGGGTGAGGTAACTGATACATCTGCATCGTATCTACTTTTACAAACACTTTTGCTCTTGTTTTAGCCTCTAATTTGCATGGTTTGAATGAAACTAAACCGGACTGACGTTGTTTTCAACAGAACTACCATGGCGTTGTTTTTTTGTGTAGAAATAAAAGATCTCCTAATTGGATGAATTTTTTAGGAGAACTATTTTGGAATATATAAAAAATACTGGTGCAAAGAACTACCAGAGGGGGCCACCACGGAGCCACAAGCCTAGGGGGGCTACTCCCTGCGAGCTTGTGGAACACCACGAGCCTCCGGCTGACCTAATTCCACCTCTACATATACCATCTTCTCGAGAAAAACATCGGAGGGAAAGTTTCATCATGTTTTATGATACGGAGCTGCCACCACCTCGTGTTCTTCGTCGGGAGACCTGATCCGGAGTCCAGTTGGGGCTCCAGAGACGACAAATCGTCGCCTTTGTCATCAACAACCCTTCTTCGTCAACAACCTCATGATGCTTGATGGCCCACAAGTATAGGGGATCAATCGTAGTCCTTTCGATAAGTAAGAGTGTCGAACCCAATGAGGAGCAGAAGGAAATGATAAGCAGTTTTCAGTAAGGTATTCTCTGTAAGTGTTGTGCGTAACAATAGTTCATAGTTTTGTAGCAAGATAATTCGTAACAAGTGACAAGTAAAAATAGTAACAAGTATGCAGCAAGATAGTCCAATCCTTTTTATAGCAAAGGACCGGCCGAAAAGTATTCTTATATGAAGCAAGCGCTCCCGAGGACACATGGGAATTTCTGTCTAGTCATATTCATCATGTTGAGTTGAATCACATTCGCTACTTTGATAATTTGATATGTGGGTGGACCGGTGCTAAGGTGTTGTTCTTACTTGAACTAAAATCCTACTTATGATTACCCCCTCTTGCAAGCATCTGCAACTACGAAAGAAGAATTAAGATAAATCTAACCATAACATGAAACGTGTGGATCCAAATCAGCCCCTTATGAAGCAACACATAAACTGGGGTTTAAGCTTCTGTCACTCTCGCAACCCATCATCTACTTGTTACTCCACAATGACTTCCCTTAGGCCCATAACATGGTGAAGTGTCATGTAGTCGACGTTCAAATGACACCACTAAGAGAAGTAACAACATACATATCATCAAAATATCGAACGAATACTAACTTCAGAAGATTACTTATAACAAGGCTTCTCCCATGTCCTCAGGAACAATACTAACAACTCACACCTCATCAACATGTTCAAGATCAAAGCTAGAATAATAATGATTAAGGATCTGAACATAATATCTTGGACCAAGTAATCCAACAAGCATTAATTACAAGATGTAATCAACACTACTAGTAACCCACACGCACAAATCTGAGGTTTTGAGACAAAGATTGATTACAAGAGATGAACTAGGGTTGGAGATGAGATGGTGCTGCTGAAGATGTTGATGAAGATTGGTCCTCCCACAAAGGAGGAAGCGTTGGTGATGACGATAGCTTCGATCTCCCTCTCGCGGAGAGGAATTCCCCCGGCATAATCTGACTGCCGGAGGGCAAAAGGGCCTCTACCAGGTTTCCGCCTCGAGACGGCAGTGCTTCATGCCGATAGATTTCTTATGATTTTTTCTAGGGTAAAACACACCATATAGGAGAAAAGGGGGTCGGGAGGCCTGCAGGGGTCCCACAAGCCATCAAGGCGTGACCTAGGGGGCGCCCTGTTGGCTTGTGGCCAGCAGGTGGCCCCCCTCTGGTATATTTTTGGTCCAGAAATTCTTAAATATTCCATAAAAATTCTCCGTGATGTTTGAGATCATTTGGAGTCTGGTGATTTTTCTGCCTTTTTCTCGATTTTCTGGTCCAGAATTCCAGTTTCTAGATGTTTCCCTCTTTGTGGTGTACCTTGCATATTCAGAGAGAAAGGGCATACGAATTATATGATAACAGGGAATAATGGACAAGAATAACATAAATATCAATAATAAATCATGATGCAAAATGGATGTATCAACTCCTAACGTGGCTTGAGACTGCGTTGGTATTTCCCCAAAGAGGAAGGGATGATGCAGCACAGCGACGGTAAGTATTTCCCTCAGTTATGAAACCAAGGTTATCGAACCAGTAGGAGGATCACCACCACCAAATAAGCAGCACCTGCACACAAACAACACATACTTGCAACCCGACGCGAAAGAGAGGTTATCAATCTCTCTACGGTAATAAGATAGATTAGGTAGTGATAGATAGGAGAGATAGATCTCTCAAGAACACAAATAAAAAGAGTAAATATGCAACAATATATTTTTGGGTTTTTTGGTTTGTAGATCTGAAAACAAAGATTGCAAAAACGTAGATCGGAAAGCAATATGACGGAAAAGTAGACCCGGGGGCCGTAGGGTTCACTAGTGGCTTCTCTCATGAGTATAGCGCACGGTGGGTGAACAAATTACCATCGGGCAATTGATAGAAAATCGAATAGTCATGACGATATCCAAGGCGATGATCATTATATAGGCATCACGTCCAAGATAGATAGACTGACTCCTGCCCGCATCTACCTCTATTACTCCACACATCGACCGCTATCCAGCATGCATCTAGTGTATTAAGTTCATGGAAAAACGGAGTAATGCAATAAGAACGATGACATGATGTAGACAAGATCTATTCATGTAGGAATAGACCCCATCTTGTTATCCTTAATAGCAACGATACATGCGTGTCTTGCTGCTCCTTCTGTCACTTGGAAAGAACACCGCAATATCGAACCCATCACAAAGCACCTCTTCCCATGTCAAGAAAAATCGATCTAGTCGGCCTAACTAAACCAAAGATTCGGAGAAGAAATACGAGGCTATAAGTAATCATGCATATAAGAGATCAAAGAAGACTCAAATAATATTCATGGATAGAAACTGATCATGAACTCAAAATTCATCGGATCCCAACAAACACACCTCAAAAGTTTACATCAAATAGGTCTCCAAGAGACCATTGTATTGAGAATCATAAAAGAGAGAGAGAAGAAGCCATCTAGCTACTGCCTACAGACCTGTAGGTCTATGGTGGACTACTCACGCATCATCGGAGAGGCACCTATGAGGAAGATGAACCCCTCCGTGATGGTGTTTAGATTGGATCTCGCGGTTCTGGAACTTGCGACGACTGAAATTGTGTTTCGTCGACTCCCCTAGGGTTTTTGTAATATTTGGGAATCTATAGGCATTAGAGGCGGTGCGGAAGGGGGCCGAGGAGGGCACAACCCATCAGGGCGCGCCGGGGCCCCCCTGGCGCGCCCTGGTGGGTTGTGGTCTCCACGGCCCACCTCTCCGGCAGTTGTTTGGCCCACTGGGTGTCTTCTGGTCCAGAAAAAATCTCCAAAAAGTTTCGTCGCGATTGGACTCCGTTTGGTATTGATTTTTTGCGAAGTAAAAAACAAGCAAAAACAGCAACTGGCACTTTGGCACTATGTCAATAGGTTAGTCCCAAAAAATGATATAAAGTTGTTATAAAATGATTGTAAAACATCCAAGAATGATAATATAACAGCATAGAACCAGCAAAAATTATAGATACGTTGGAGACGTATCAGCATCCCCAAGCTTAATTCCTACTCGTCCTTGAGTAGGTAAATGATAAAAACAGAATTTTTGATGTGGAATGCTGCCTAACATGTTCATCACATTCTTTTCTTTTGTATAGCATGGACATTTGGACTTATAATGATTCAAAGCAATACTCTAGTTTTAACATAATGACTTCAATACTCAAGCATGTCAACAAGCAACCATGTCTTTCAAAAGATCAACACTAAAGAAAGTTATCCCTAGCCCATCATGCTCAATCATTGATCCATTCATGAAACACACTCAAATATTAGCTATTCCCAATGCTCAAGTACGATCATAGTGCCCCCTAGTTGGTGCTTATAAGAGAAGATGGAGACTCAAAGCAAAAATAAAAATTGCATAAAGTAAAAGATAGGCCCTTCGCAGAGGGAAGTAGGGATTTGTAGAGGTGCCAGAGCTCAAGTTTTAAATTGAGAGAGATTTTTTTTTTGGATGGCATGCTTTTCCTGTCAACGAAAACGACAAAGTAGCTCACAATACTTTCCATGCTAGATATATCATAGGCGGTTCCCGAACAGAAAATAAAATTGATTCCTTTTTTACCAAACTTTCACTTTCCATGGCGGGCCGTATCCACGGATACCTTCCATAATAGCACTTTCCAAGGAATTTATTATTTGACAACATAAAGTAAATATTTTTTTCTTTTTCATTTCGGGAATGGGCATCCCTATTACCGCCGCACTCTCGTGCAATGACAAGTGAATAAACACTCATCTTGAGAATAACACATCTAGCATGGAAAAACATTGGACACTCCCCACCGTTTCATGAGCGGTACAGGCACACAAAAGAGATAATTTATTTTGGAAATTTAGAGATGGCACATACAAATTTGCTTGGAACGGCATGGAAATACCGCATATAGGTAGGTATGGTGGACTCATAAGGCAAAACTTGGTACAAATGAAGGCTAGCAAATAGATTGGGAAGCAACCAAACCAAGAAATGAAAATTCACATAAGTGAGCATTGAACATAACTAACACCGAATAATGTACCACAAGTAGGATGTAACTTCATTGCATAACTATTGAATTTCGTGCATGCATAGGGAATCACAAACCTTAACACCAATATTCCTACTAACACTAGTGCAGAATCGGCCTATAGTGCCAGTTCGTAAGGGCCTTTAGTGCAGGTTCTCCAACCGGCACTAAAGGGTGGGGACTAAAGGCCCCCCCCCCTTTAGTCCCGGTTCAACACGGCCCGGCACTAAAGTCCCACCACGTGGCACCTGCCGGCGCCGTGGGCTGGGGGACCTTTAGTCCCGGTTGGTAACACCAACCGGGACTAAAAGTATTTAATTCTTTTAATTTTGGTTTATTTTTCCTTTTAATCCTTTAGGGGTTTATGAATTAATTATGGTTTATTTTTCCTTTTAATTTTGTGTTTTCCATTTAATTCTTTTTCATTTCAAACATATATTACGCTACTACATACTGTACACGTTGTGCATATATATTTAAATAGAATTTCTCGTAGAACCGATCATATATATATATATCATCGAATTTCTCGTACGACGACCATTCACATACATATATATATATATATACAATTTGGTATATACAATTTCTCCTACAATTTGCGGATCATTACATATGCAGGCATTACTTCTTGATCTTGTAATGGTATTCTCCTTTGGGATCTATGACCTGGTCGAGCAGAAATCCAGCTATTTCCTCTTGAATTGCTCGTACGCGAGCCGTTGGTAGGAGCTGGCCCCGCATCTCCGTCAGCTATAAGAAGGAGATCAAGATGAATATATTAGTTGTGTGTATATATATTAGCTAGATCATGATAAAAAAATTATGGATAGTGTTCTCGCAAACGTACCCAAAGATTTCTTTCATCTCTGCTCCTTTCAGACGTGATCATGCGAATGCTCTCGCAAACATAGTATGCGCATAAACTATTCCCCTGCTCCTGCCTCATGCACTTTACGAGAATAAAATTCAATCAGGTAATAATTAATCAAGCATGATAATGGTATTGAAACTAGAATTAAAGAGATGCATGGACGTAGCTAGCTAGTACTACTTAATTACCTTGGGTCGCACCCATGTCAGCTTTTGTGCCCAGTCGCCTGGGACCAGTTTGACAAACTTGGCCCAAGCCCTGCCCGCCGGCAAAGAAAATGAATAAAGGAGTTATTAACTAGTTGATATCAGGAAATGAAGTAAAGAGGCCGACATAGTGCGATAATGATTGAAATTACCTGTCGACCATCCCCCTCACGGTTGCGTATTCGGATGG
Source organism: Elymus sibiricus (assembly GCA_039707655.1). Lineage (NCBI taxonomy): Eukaryota > Viridiplantae > Streptophyta > Magnoliopsida > Poales > Poaceae > Elymus > Elymus sibiricus. Next base: position 386,252,661 of record CM077673.1, on the reverse strand, counting down.
ATTCTTATATAGTGAGTCTAGTACTTCAACTTTTCCCTTGTCAACTTCAATGATTAACAAGATCCAGTGGTAACTGCATGCGCACATGTTTTGTATAATTAAGCGGGCATGTGCATAACTCATCAACCACACTTATTAACATCTAGTAAGCAAAAAATAGAATTTGTAGTACAAGATATAGTAACACTCACCCGAAGTTGTAAGGAAGTAGTATTTCTGGTTGGGTGTTTAGTCGCTTCAAAAACTCTAGCATGAATCTCTCTGTGTCTTTTCTCGAATATTTAGTTTCCCATATCTTTTGATTAATTGTATTTGGGTCAATGAACCCAATGCCATAGCGTCCAGCTTTTTTCATTTCATAAATCTTCATTCTGCATAATACCACAGAAAAGAATATAGTGAGGATAATTACAGGTAATGAACGAGAGCATAGCTAGCTAGAGACTTAAATTACAGAAAGAAATCACTTACAGACAATAGCAACTGACGATAGATTTGTCGAGTGCGTCTTGATTGAATAACTGAAACAACTCTTCATAATGAACCCACAAATCTTTTCCATGGAAGTAATGCTTTTTCTTGACTTTCACCATGAGGGACTCTTGATTGGTATTTGTTGTTTCTTGCATGTACCACGTATGCAAATTGTACATTCTCGTTGGTAGAAGCTTGACATCATCAGGCTTGACCAGAGGTTTGCCGCGGACATATTGCCATTTTACTTCCTCATCTTTAAGCCCGGGGATTTCCTCAAGGCCTAGGAGTTGTTCAACAGTGACACCGGCCTCTTTAGCCGGCCTTTTATGATCGTCGGTTATTACCAGCCGATCGGCGGTACTCACAGGTGTTTGTACAATGAGCGGGGGGATCGATTGCACTGTCTGTTCTCCCAGCTGGGGAACAATTTTCCCGCTTTTTTTGCCAACTGCTTGGCTCGAGCTCGAGCTCGACTCCTTTTGTTGTGCAACATATGACTTCTTGATAGATCGCACATAGTCGCAGTCCTTATGCTTGACAGCCGGTCGAGCCATATCAATAAAGTGTTGTGAGACATGCTTAGGTACTTTCTCCTTTGGCGGCGGGGGCGGTTTCGGTCCAAAATGGGCCTTCAATTGGGCATTCACTACGGTGTTGAGTTCCTCCTCAGTCAGGTGGTAAGACAACTTCGGAAGAGGCTTGAGGCTTGGACCATATTTGAATTTCTTGCCTGTTGTACCGCTAGCCGTCGTTGCTGCGGCCTCTCTCTTCCGCTGTTGCTTAGGCGACGGAGCACGCTGAGTCGGCGGAGACGGCAGACACGGTGCCGGACTTGGAGGAGGAGGAGTCGGCTGACGCCGTGCCGGACTTGGAGGAGGAGTCGGCTGACGCCGTGCCGGACTTGGAGGAGGAGGAGTTGGCTGACGCCGTGCCGGACTTGGAGGAGGAGTCGGCTGACGCGGTGCCGGACTTGGAGGAGGAGGAGTCGACTGACGCGGCGGCGGACTTGGAGGAGGAGGAGTCGGTGGCCTTGGAAAGACGATGCAATCTTTTTTCCATAGAATGATACGATGTATGGCCTCTCCCAGTGTTCTCTCCTCGTCACCTCCAAGAATGTCAAGTTATAGCTCGTGATATCCTGACATCATTTCATCAACCCCGACACGAGCATAGCCAGCTGGAATGGGATTGCAATGGAAGGTTGCTTCAGGGGGATTTGCTAAAGCATAGCCGTCCGCCAGCTTCATGGATAAGTTCTTCACTTTCATGTGTAGCTCACAGTTAGTCCTGTCTTTGATATCATCCACAGGGTAGCTAGCTAGCAGTGCATCATCGATATCGGCCGGGGCGGAAACCACGCTGCTTCTCGGCATAGATGGGACGGTGCTATCCAATGCTGGATTGATCTGCTCATGCTGCCGCTGAGACGCCCTTTCCTGGCTGAGTGAGTCGATCTGCTCCTGCTACCGCCTGAAAGCGCGTTCCAACTCCAGGTGCTTTGATTCTAGGCCTTCAAGGCGGAGTGCTTCCTCCTTCTTCTTCTGCTCCTCCTGCTTCTTCTTTCTCGCACGGCTTCTGTAGTCGTCGTTCCAATCCGCAAACCCCTCAAACCACGGAACAACGCCTTTGCCTCGTGTTCTTCCTGGGTGTTCATGATTCTTCAGGGCGCACGTAAGCTCGTCGTTCTCTCTGTTGGGCGTGAACACCCCGTTCGAGCTTCTTCTATTGCAATAAGTATTTCGTCTGTCGCTTCTTTAAGACTTGCCTTCACCTTAATCAGCCCTGTCTCTGGGTCCAACTTCCCCCCATGCGCATAAAACCATGTCGTGCACCTGGGGGGCCATGTCAATGTAACTGGAGTGACCCCTACACTAATCATCTCTTGCTCAGATTGATCCCACTTAGGTAGGGCCACCTGGCCCCAGAGTATGGTGCCACTTCTTTTTCGCAGCATTAATCTTGTTTTTTCTCGACCGTTCCTTAGCGTGTTCCGATTCCTTGAACTTCACGAAAGCGTCCCAGTGATCTTTTGCCTTCACCAGTGCTCCCTTGAATTCTGGAGTCTTCTTTTTTGCTTTGACGTACGCAGTCCATGTATTTTTCTTGAAGGTGTTGAATGCGATCGCCATCTTTTTAAGAGCATAGTTTCTGACTTTCTTCAGATCTGCATCTGTCAAATTATCTGGTAGGGTGAAATGTGACATGAGCGATGTCCAAAGCACATCTTTTGCTCTTTCGTCGACAAAAGTAACTCCTGCTCGATCTCCCTTTGCTGGCTTTTTCCATTCTTGAACGGAGATCGGGATTTGGTCCCTGATAATAACTCCGCATTGATTCTTGAAGTTGGTCGCATTTTTCCTAGGTTCAAGCGGTTCGCCATTTGATGTTTTGATGGAATCGATGTTGAACTTTACGCCAGGCTCCAACTTTCTAGCCGGGCCTCGAACTACCCTGTCGCTTGTAGAAGATTTGCTCGATCCGGAGGCCTAAAAGAAGAAAGATCGATTCGTTAATACATACAAATCAATTAAGACATGTAATGATCACCGGATGGCTTATATAATAAATATACCTCGCCGGTCTTTGTTATTTGAAGAACAATTTCTTCGTCAACATCGTTGTCGCCTTCATCTATTCGTTCGTCTTCATCAAATATCATACAACCCTCGCCGGAATTGTTCAGATATTGTGAGCCGTCATCTTCAGGTTCATGCTCTGGGCTCGGGGAGCGTATGATGTCGAACAGAGCCTCTTCTCTTTCTCTGCCGGTATTGTCCATAGCTTTTATTTAACTAATCCAGAAGAAAGATAAAACAATTTAGTATTCAAATTAGAATGCATGCAATCAATAAGGAAAAACTGAATCATAGTACATAATATGCATCTCGAATAATTCATATAATATGCATCATCGAATATAATCTTGAATAAATCGCCTCGAATATTATCGAATATAATCTCGAATACATCTCGAGTATTATCACTAGCTAATACAGATCGAATATTATCGAAGAATCTAGTTCACTCGCGGTTCCTGAGGCGCGGGCGGTGGACACCCAAAGAGAAGGAACCATCACAGGATCATAGCTCGGGTGAGATCCCTGAAGAACCTGCCAGGTATTGGAGAACCCGACGTCCAACGCATCCATGTAGCGACGGACGTGCTCGTCCTCCTCCCTGACATGGCGACGTACCATTTCCGGCGGGGCCGGGTGCCTCCGCACCAAAAGTGGCCCACGCGAACGCCACCAAAGAAGCTCCGGGTCGACGACGGGACCCGGGGCCGGGTTCCTCACCAAGCTGCGCGCCCCTGAAGGTAGCCCCTCCCAGTGCCAGCCCGGTGGAGCCGAGTCCCGAATGTTGCCCCTCTGAAGCAGGACGTCGTCGCGAACGAGTCGATGACGAGGATGCGGGCCGGGCCTCGTTGACTCCGAGAAGAAATTCTATGCAAATTTAACATTTTTTAAATGCTTGATTGTGATTTCTTATATACGAGGAACCTTCAGAATCATAACAGATTCTCTTAACCTTTAAGGGATTTAACAAAATGGCGCCATTGTGGATGTGCAGAAAATGGTCCATATTTTTCCTGATCTCATCTACCCTTCTATATGTCACGTTGTCTAGCTAGTGTCAAAGGATTCAAGAAAACCATGGCTTCATCATTAGCCGGAAGTAACAGGCGCATGATGGTACGAAGATGTCCAAAGTTGTTTTGGAACGGAGTCCCGGATAGGATAATTAGCTTTTTGGTACGAAGTTCAGCAAGAGCCTTCCGAATATCGCTATTTGGAAGGCCTTTGCTGAACTTCGTACCAAAAAAGCTAATTATTCTATCAAGAACTCCGTTCCAAAACAACTTTGAAAAGCTTCGTACCATCATGCGCCTGTTACTTCCGGCTAATGATGAAGCCATGGTTTTCTTGAATCCTTTGACACTAGCTAGACAAAACGTGACATATAGAAGGGTAGATGCATGAGATCAGAAAAAAATTGGATCAACTTGTGCACATCCATAATGGGGGCATTCCTGATAAATCCCTTAAAGGACTAAGAAAATCTATTGCAAATACAACATTAAAATATGCAACTTTTGCAAATACTAATTGCTATACATTGGATCAAATGTCAAAATTCCTCAACGTTTTTATATCTAACATTTATCTAGCTATAACTAAAAGTATAAAAAACTAAAAAACATTCATCTAACATTTATATATCTAACATTCATCTAACATTTCTATAACTAAAAGAATAAAAAACTAAAAAACATTTCTTTAACTTTTTTATATCTAACATTTATCTAGCTATAACTAAAAGTATAAAAAACTAAAAAAACATTCATCTAACATTTATATATCTAACATTTCATCTAACATTTATATATCTAACATTTCTATAACTAAAAGTATAAAAAACCTAGAAAACAGAAAAACAGAAAATAAGAATGTGTGTGTGTGTGTGTGTGTGTTCATGCATGTGTGTGTGTGTGTGTGTGTGCGGGCTCGATGGGAGGGGCGGCCATGGCGGCAGGGGCTCACAGCGGGGCGACGGCCGGCGAGGCGAGGCGAGTCGTCGGCGACGGCGACAGCGACGGCGCACGAGTTCGAGGAGAGGGGCGGCGCGAGTGTCGGGGCAGGGGGGCGCGGGCGGGGATCGGCGACGAGGCGCGGGCGGCGTCGGGGAGGAGGCGCGGGCGGCCGGCGTCGGGGGCGGCGGCGACGAGCTCCTCTCTAAGCAGGCCTTTGTGGGCCTATTGAACCTGTGCTACCCTATTGGGCCTACTGGGCCTTGCGGGCCTGCATCCTGGCCCAGTAGGCGGGCTTTTTTTTATTTACTTTTCAGTTTTTTTATTTCTGTTTTATTTATTTTCTTTTGTTTCTGAGTTTTTTTGCTTTATTTAGAGTTAATGAGTGAATCTTTTTGCGTTAGGTAAAAAAAAATTATAAACTTTCTGTTAGTGGCAGTAGTTTTCAAATTTGAATAGTTTAAATTTGAATTATTTGAAATTTGTGTGAATCACTAGTTTGTGAATATCTTTACTTTAAAAATAGATTTTGCAGTGATTCTTTTTTTTGCTGTTTAATATTAGTGTGTTTTATCATTATATTCAATTTGGTAATTCTTAGGTTATTTAAAAAATGAAATGCCTTTGTAACAGATGAGTTTTTGTTTGAAACCCTGATACTTCGAAAGAGATTGTCCATTTTGTACACGAAGTGCATTCAGTTTTTGCCGTAACCCTCTCAACTTTTTAGCACATCCTATGTGGGTGAAATGATGATACCATGCCAACTTTCAGCATTTTCAGAGTTCATTTGTAGTGCTTTTCAATTTTAGGGTCATTTAGCTCAAAAAAATCAGTAAATGCATGAAAAATAGCAAATGAAGTCAGAAAGGGTTGAAAATTGATGACATGGCTTCGAATGGTGCATACTGAACACACAAAAAGTCTGGAGTTGAAATAAGTTTAAAAAAATGAAATGCCTTTGTAACAGACGAGTTTTCGTCTGAAACCCTGATACTTTGAAAGAGATTGTCCATTTTGTACACGAAGTGCATCCAGTTTTTGCCGTAACCCTCTCAACTTTTTAGCACATGCTATGTGGGTGAAATGATGATACCATGCCAACTTTCAACATTTTCAGAGTTCATTTGTAGTGCTTTTCAATTTCAGGGTCATTTAGGTCAAAAAAATGAGTAAATGCATGAAAAATAGCAAATGAAGTGAGAAAGGGTTGAAAATTGATGACGTGACTTCGAATGGTGCATACTGAACGCACAAAAAGTCTGGAATTGAAATAAGTTTAAAAAAATGAAATGCCTTTGTAACAGACGAGTTTTCGTCTGAAACCCTGATACTTCGAAAGAGATTGTCCATTTTGTACACGAAGTGCATCCAGTTTTTGCCGTAACCCTCTCAACTTTTTAGCACATGCTATGTGGGTGAAATAATGATACCATGCCAACTTTCAACCTTTTCAGAGTTCATTTGTAGTGCTTTTCAATTACGGGGTCATTTAGCTCAAAAAAATTAGTAAATGCATGAAAAATAGCAAATGAAGTCAGAAAGGGTTGAAAATTGATGACGTGGCTTCGAATGGTGCATACTGAATGCACAAAAAGTCTGGAGTTGAAATAAGTTTAAAAAAATGAAATGCCTTTGTAACAGACGAGTTTTCGTCTGAAACCCTGATACTTCGAAAGAGATTGTCCATTTTATACATGAGTCCAGTTTTTGCCGTAACCCTCTCAACTTTTTAGCACATGCTATGTGGGTGAAATGATGATACCACGCCAATTTCAACCTTTTCAGAGTTCATTTGTAGTGCTTTTCAATTTCAGAGTCATTTAGCTCAAAAAAATCAGTAAATGCATGAAAAATAGCAAATGAAGTCAGAAAGGGTTGAAAATTGAGGACGTGGCTTTGGACATAATATTTCTTCGCATTTCAAATGCCAAAACACATAAGTACACTACTATTACAAAGATTCCCTCCGGTTTGTCCGAAGTGGGACTTTCCAGATATATAAGTCCGGAAACTAACTAGAGAAGCCGGTGACATCCCAGAGTGGGATCTTTGGGTATAAAACTTTTTCTTCGCGTGTGTCCCTTTGCGCCGTAACCGTGGACAATCTTCATCGTTTAACTTGATGCTCGGGTCAACATTCACTGTGAAGGGAGCAATTTCATGAAACTTTTCATAATCTTCTGACATGTCTGTCTTGTCCTCCACTCCCACGATGTTTCTTTTCCCTGAAAGAACTATGTGGCGCTTTGGCTCATCGTATGATGTATTCGCTTCCTTATTTTTTCTTTTTCTCGGCTTGGTAGACATGTCCTTCACATAGAAAACCTGCGCCACATCATTGGCTAGGATGAATGGTTCGTCTGCGTACCCAAGTTTGTTGAGATCCACTGTTGTCATTCTGTACTGCGGGTCTTCCTTTACCCCGCCTCCTGTCAGATTGACCCATTTGCACCGAAACAAAGGGACCTTCAAACCAAGTCCATAGTCAAGTTCCCATATCTCCTCTATGTAACTATAATATGTGTCCTTTGGCCTATTGGTGTTTGCTGCATCAAAGCGGACACCACTATTTTGGTTGGCGCTCTTTTTATCTTGGGCGATCGTGTAAAATGTATTCCCATTTATCTCGTACCCTTTGAAAGTCAATATAGTCGAAGATGGTAACTTGGACAGCAAGTACAGGTCATCTGCAACAGTGTCGTCATGCATGAGACGTGTCTGCAACCAACCGGCGAAAGTCACCGTTTGTTCATGTGTAATCCAGTCGTCAGACTGCTCCGGGTGTTTGGAGCGTAGAATATTCTTGTGTTGCTCGATATACGGAGCCACCAAGGCGGAACTTTGTAGAACTGTGTAGTGTGCTTGCGCCAAAGAATGCCCATCGTGGCATATTACTGAATTCTTTCCTAGCGTGCCTTTTCCACCCAGTCTGTCCTCATGCCGCGATTCAGGAACACCAATCGGCTTAATGTCAGGAATAAAGTCTACACAAAACTCAATGACCTCCTCTGTTTCATGGCCCTTGGAGATGCTTCCTTCTGGCCTAGCATGATTATGAACTTATTTCTTTAAGACTCCCATGAACCTCTCAAAGGGGAACATATTGTGTAGAAATACAGGACCCAGAATGGCAATCTCCTCGACTAGGTGAACTAGGACGTGCGTCATGATATTGAAGAAGGATGGTGGGAACACCAACTCGAAACTAACAAGACATTGCACCAAATCATTCTCTAACCTTGGTAGGATTTCTGGATCGATTACCTTCTGAGAGATTGCATTGAGGAATGCACATAGCTTCACAATGGCTAATCGAACGTTTTCCGGTAGAAGCCCCCTCAATGCAACCGGAAGCAGTTGCGTCATAATCACGTGGCAGTCATGAGACTTTAGGTTCTGGAACTTTTTCTCTGCCATATTTATTATTCCCTTTATATTCGACGAGAAGCCAGACAGGACCTTCATACTGAGCAGGCATTCGAAGAAGATTTCCTTCTCTTCTTTGGTAAGAGCGTAGCTGGCATGACCCTGAAACTGCTTTGGATCCATGCCGTCTTCTCCGTGCATACGTTGCTGGTCCTCCCGTACCTCCGGTGTATCTTTTGTCTTCCCAGACACGCCCAAGAAGCCTAGCAGGTTCACGCAAAGATTCTTTGTCACGTGCATCACGTCGATTGCAGAGCGGACCTCTAGGTCTTTCCAATAGGGTAGGTCCCAAAATATAGATTTCTTCTTCCACATGGGTGCGCGTCCGTCAGCGTCATTCGGAACAGATTGTCCGCCAGGACCCTTTCCAAAGATTACTTTTAAATCCTTGACCATATCAAGTATATCATCACCAGTACGGTGGCGAGGCTTCTTCCGGTGATCTGCCTCACCTTTGAAATGCTTGCCTTTCTTTCTTACAGGATGCCTGCTCTGAAGAAATCGACGATGCCCCAGGTACACATTCTTCTTACATTTATCCAAATATATATTGTCGGTATCATCTAAACAGTGTGTGCATGCGTGGTATCCCTTGTTTGTCTGTCCTGAAAGGTTACTGAGAGCAGGCCAATCATTGATGGTTACAAACAGCAACGCTCGCAGGTCAAATTCATGCTGTTTGTGCTCACCCCACGCACGTACACCTTCTATACTCCACAGCTCTAAAAGTTCTTCAACTAATGGCCTTAGGTACACATCAATGTCGTTGCCGGGTTGCTTGGGGCCTTGGATGAGCACTGGCATCATAATGAACTTCCGCTTCATGCACAACCAAGGAGGAAGGTTATAGATACATAGAGTCACAGGCCATGTGCTATGATTGCTGTTCTGCTCCCCAAAAGGATTAATGCCATCTGCACTTAAACCAAACCATACGTTCCTTGCGTCCTTTGCAAAGTCCTTCCACTTTCTCTCGATTTTTCTCCACTACGATCAGTCAGCAGGTACTCTCAACTTCCCGTCTTTCTTACGGTCTTCTTTGTGCCATCGCATCAACTTGGCATGCTCTTTGTTTTGGAACAAACGTTTCAACCGTTGTATTATAGGAGCATACCACATCACCTTGGCAGGAATCTTCTTCCTGGGGCGCTCGCCCTCAACATCACCATGGTCATCGTGGCCAATCTTATAGCGCAATGCACAGCATACCGGGCATGCATTCAAATCCTCGTACTCACCGCGGTAGAGGATGCAGTCATTAGGGCATGCATGTATCTTCTGCACCTCTAATCCTAGAGGGCAGACAGCCTTCTTTGCTTCGTACGTACTGTCGGGCAATTCGTTGTCCTTTGGTAGCTTCTTCTTTAACATTATCAGCAACTTTTCAAATGCCTTGTCAGATACACCATTCTCTGCCTTCCATTGCAGCAATTCCAGTGTGGTACCCAGCCTTTTCTTGTCATCTTCGCAATTTGGGTACAACAATTTCTTGTGATCCTCTAACATGTGCTGCAACTTCAGCTTCTCCTTTTCACTTGCGCAGTTTCTCTTTGCATCGGCAATGGCCCGACCAAGATCATCAGCGGGCTCATCTGATGCCTCTTCTTCAGCTCCTTCCTGCATTGCCGGCTCAGCTTCTTCCCCCATTGTTGTACTATCGTATTCATGGAACCCATGGCCAGGATAGCTGTCATCATCCTCTTCTTCTTCATTCTCTTCCATTAGAACCCCTCTTTCTCCGTGCTTGGTCCAACAGTTATAGCCGGACATGAAACCGGACTCAAACAGGTGGACGTGAATGGTTCTTGAGTTAGAGTAATTTTGATCATTCTTACAGCCAGCACATGGACAATACATAAAACCATCCGCCCGCTTGTTTGCCTCAGCCGCAACCAGAAAAGTATGCACGCCATTAATGAACTGGGGAGAGCATCGGTCATCGTACATCCATTTCCGGCTCATCTTCATTACACAACACCGAAAAGACCAAATTAATACAAGTTCATACATAAAGTTCATACACACTTGTTCTCATAAAACAACATACAAACTCTCTAGCTAAAGCATTTAAATGCAACAACAAATGCGATCAAGATCGCAACTAAGGTAACAATTGATCCAACAGCATAGTGATACCAAGCCTCACTATCAATGGCATATTTTTTAAATTTTCTAATCTTCAAGCGCATTGCATCCATCTTGATCTTGTGATCATCGACTACATCAGCAACATACAACTCCAGTTTCATCTTCTCTTCTTCAACTCTTTTCAATTTGTCTTTCAAATACTCGTTTTCTTTTTCAACTAAATTTAACTTCTTGACAAGAATATCTATGTCGGTTGCAATTTCCGGTTCACATACTTCCTAGATAAAAATATCTATGTCAACTTGATGGGCATAATTGTCATAAACACGAAATGCAACAAATAGTTATAAAAGAGAGTATATACCACGTCCGAATCATAAACCGGACGAGGGCCGACGGGGACGGATATCAAAACCATGCCACTATGTATAACAAACAACCATATAGGTAAGAAAACTATACAAGTAACTATCTAAATCTTACAAACATGATTTTTTTTATAAAAAGGATAAGAACAAGAGGCTCACCAATGTGGTGCCGGCGACGGGACGGTGCAGGCGATCGACGGTGGTTAGGACGGGGATGGGAAGGCAATAAGTAAACCACACCTACACATGCAAAGTAAGAAGTTAATTTGAGCTCAAATTGCATATAAATCAAATAAACTACCACATATAAATACTCCCAAACTAAAACCCACAAATCACTATACTTATAGAGCATTGCAAGAGCTAATCTAGCAATGAGAGATGAATGGACAAAGTTGCTAACCTTTGTGAACACTTGGATGGATGGGGTGCCTCCACATCTTGACAAATTTTGGCAAAAATGGAGGTGAGCTCGAGCAAGGGGAAGAACAAAGGAGATGAAGAAGGGGAAAAACAGGGAGGAGTGTGCTCGGGCTGGCCGAAGGGTTCATGTAGGGGATCTTTAGTCCCGGTTCGTGACACAAACCGGGACTAAAGGTGAGCCTATAGTCCCGGTTCGTGCCACGAACCAGGACTAAAGGTGATCGTGGGGCCCCAGGCTGACACCAGCCTGCCACCACCCCTTTAGTCCCGGTTCATGTTATGAACCGGGACTAGAGGTCCGGAACGAACCGGGACTAATGATGCCCGTCCCGAACCGGGACTAATGGTCACATTAGTGCCGGTTCAAAACCAGACCGGGACTAATGCTTTGGACAAAAGGTCTGTTTTCTACTAGTGTAAGCATAATTACTCACTAACATGACTCACATATTACTATCATCATGTTTCAAAACTATTACAAGGAATCAAGTTTAATTTTTCCAATGATCTTCATGAAAGTTTTTTATTATATCCTCCTTGGATATCTATCACTTTGGGACTAGTTTCATATATTGCCATTGCTTTTTGGCAAGCTCAAACAAATTTAAGTGAAGCACATGAGCATAAAGATTTCATCTCTCAAAAAGGTATAAGTGAAGCATGAGAGGGTTTCTTCAAAATTTACTAACTCTCAAATTAATCTAAGTGAAGCATGAGAGTATTTCTACAAAAATTTCCAAGCACGCCGTGCTCAAAAAGATATAAGTGAAGCACTAGAGCAATTCTATAGCTCAAAAAGTTTAAGTGAAGCACATAGAGCAATTCTAACAAATCATAGCATTAGTTTGGATTTCTCAAATAGGTGTGTCCAGCAAGGATACAAAGGAAAAACTAACAAACAAAGGAAGCAAAGATACAACACGCTCCAAGCAAAACTCATGATATGTGACGAATAAAAATATAGCTCCAAGTAAAATACCGATGGTTGTTAGAAGAAAGAGGGGATGCCACTCGGGGGCATCCCCAAGCTTAGTTGCTTGTTTCTCTTTGGATATATCTTGGGGGTGTGGTATCATCCCCAAGCTTAGGCTTTTATCACTCCTTATTCCTTCATCCATCGTGATCTCAACCAAAACTTGAAAACTTCAATCACACAAAACTCAACAAAATCTTCGTGAGATCCGTTAGTATAAGAAAGCAAATCACTACTTTAGGTACTGATGCAAACCCATTCATATTTTATTATTTCATTATACCTACTGTATTTTAACTTTACCATGTCTCATACCCTTCAATATAACCCATAGATTCATCAAAACAAGCACACAATGCAACGAAAACAGAATCTGTCTTAAACAGAACAATCTGTAGTAATCTGTACTCTACCCATACTTATGTAACTCTAAAAATTCTGAAAAATTAAGAAAACGTAAGGAATTTGTATAGAAACACTGTGTTAAAATTTCAGCTCAAGATCACGTTCCAGCAAAAAATGAAAATTCATATACTGGACGCAAAGTTTCTGTTTCAGATTCAGCATCACTAAATAAACCATAAAAACACAATCATAATAGAGGCATAATTGTGTCAATACTCAAATACAGAAAGGGAAAAGCAAAAATTTGTTTATTCATTGGGTTGCCTCCCAACAAGCGCTATCGTTTTACGCCCCTAGCTAGGCATAATGGATAGATTCAAGTATTGTCATCCTTGGTTTTGGATCCATAGGATGCCCTCATGATTGATTCATATGGTGGCTTAATTCTTGTTCTAGGGAAGTGTTCCATACCCTTTATCAAGGGAAATTGAAAACGAATATTGCCTTCTTTCATATCAATCACGACACCTATAGTGCGTAAAAACGGTCTACCAGGTATAATGGGACAAGATGGATTGCAATCAATATCAAGCACTATAAAATCAATAGGCACATAGTTCCTATTTGCAAGAATAAGAACATCATTAATTATTCCCAAAGGCTTTTTAATAGTAGAATCCGCCAAGTGCAAATTAAGAGAACATTCTTCAATATTGGTAAGACCAAGCACATCACATAGAGATTTCGGAATCGTGGAAACACTAGAACCCAAATCACACAAAGCAAAACATTCATAATTTTTAATCTTGACCTTAATGGTAGGTTCCCACTCATCATGTAATTTTCTAGGAATAGAAATCTCCAACTCCAACTTTTCTTCAAAAGATTTCAGCATGGCATTAACGATATGTTTAGTAAAAGCTTTATTTTGCTCATAAGCATGGGGTGAATTCAACATGGATTGCAGCAAAGAAATGCATTCAATCAAAGAGCAACTATATCATAATTAAAGTCTTTGCAATCCAAGATAGTGGGCACATCACTAGTTAAAGTTTTGACCTCTTCAAACCCACTTTTATCAAAATTTTCACCCTCCAAATTATTGGGACGCCTTCTAGCTAAAGTTGACTCTACTTCAGTCCCTTCATTATCAATTTTAAAATTACTAAACAAGGAATCAATAGAAGAAACGCCAATCACTTTAAGATCTTCATCTTTCTTATGAAGGTAATCACTACAAAATGATTTTTCTAAGATTTCTCTTTTAGCTCTAAGCATAGCGGTTCTTTTCTTACTTTCATCCATAGAGATATATAAAGCTTTAATATATTCATCAATCTTAGGCACAAAAGCTTTCAACTTGAGATTTTCAACATCATGAGAAATTCTATCAATGCTTCTAGACATATCATCAATCTTATTCAACTTTTCCTCTATCGTAGTATTGAAAGCCTTTTGCGCATTGATAAATTCTTTAATATTACTCTCAAGATCAGTGGTGTTCCTATTATTATTGTAGGAAGAATTACCATAGGAATTACCATAATTATTAGAGGAATTTCCAGGAAAAGGCCTAGGATTAAAATTACCTCTATAAGCATTGTTATTGAAATTGTTTCGAGAGACAAAATTCACATCTACGGAATCACTATTTTTCTCAATCAAAGTAGACAAAGGCACATCATTAAGATCAATAGGAGCATTTTTACTTGCAACCAATTTCATCAAAGCATCAACTTTATCACTCAAAGTACTAATTTCCTCTACCGAATTAACTTTTTTACTAGTAGGTGCTCTTTCGGTACGCCATTGAGAATAATTAGCCATGATATTATCTAGCAATTTAGTAGTTTCACCCAAAGTAATCTCCATAAAAGTACCACCCGCGGCGGAATCTAAAAGATTTCTAGAGACAAAATTCAAACCCACATAAATTTTTTGTATGATCATCCAAAGATTTAAACCATGAGTAGGACAATTTCTTAGCATCAACTTAATTCTTTCCCAAGATTGTGCAACATGTTCATGCTCAAGTTGCTTAAAATTCATGATTTGCGTCCTAAGGGAAATAATTTTCGCGGGCGGAAAATACTTAGTGATAAAAGCATCCTTGCACTTATTCCAAGAATCGATACTATTGCGAGGCAAAGAGGAAAACCAAAATTTTGCACGATCCCGCAAGGAGAAAGGAAATAATTTCAACTTCACAATATCATTGTCCACATCTTTTTTCTTTTGCATATCACACAATTCTACGAACGTGTTTAGATGGGACGCGGCATCCTCATTAGAAGTACCGGCAAATTGATCTTTGATGACAAGATTCAACAAAGCGACATTAATATCACAAGACTCCACACTAGTGGAGGGAGGAGCAATAGGTGTACTAATAAAATCATTGTTATTAGTATTGGAAAAATCACACAACTTGGTGTTCTCTTGAGTCATCATGACTACGCAAACAAGATTGCAAGCAAGGAAGAGATACGGCAAGAAAAAGGCAAAAGAACAAGAGGGCGAATAAAACGGCAAATTGGTGAAGTGAGGGAGAGGAAAACGAGAGGCAAATGGCAAATAATGTAATTGCAAGGAGATGAGATTTGTGATTAGGAACCTGGTAGATGATGGTGGAGTCCCCTCGACGCCTACGATAGGCACGTAGAAGAGACCTCTTCCTCCCCGGCAACGGTGCCAGAAATTCCTTTGACGTGGCTTGAGACTACGTCGGTATTTCCCCAAAGAGGAAGGGATGATGCATCACAACGACGGTAAGTATTTCCCTCAGTTATGAAACCAAGGTTATAAAACTGGTAGGAGGATCACCACCACCCAATAAGCAGCACCTGCACACACACAACAAATACTTGCAACCCGACGCGAAAGAGAGGTTGTCAATCTCTCTATGGTAATAAGATAGATTAGGTAGTGATAGATTGGAGAGATAGATCTCTCAAGAACACAAATACAAAGAGTAAATATGCAGCAATATATTTTTGGGTTTTTTTGTTTTGTAGATCTGAAAACAAAGATTGCAAAAACGTAGATCGGAAAGCAATATGATGGAAAAGTAGACCCGGGGGCCATAGGGTTCACTAGTGGTTTCTCTCATGAGTATAGCGCACGGTGGGTGAACAAATTACTGTTGGGCAATTGATAGAAAATCGAATAGTCATGACGATATCCAAGGCGATGATCATTATATAGGCATCACGTCCAAGATAGATAGACCGACTCCTGCCCGCATCTACCTCTATTACTCCACACATCGACCGCTATCTAGCATGCATCTAGTGTATTAAGTTCATGGAAAAACGAAGTAATGCAATAAGAACGATGACATGATGTAGACAAGATCTATTCATGTAGGAATAGACCCCATCTTGTTATCCTTAATAGCAACGATACATGCGTGTCTTGCTGCCCCTTCCGTCACTTGGAAAGAACACCGCAAGATCGAACCCATCACAAAGCATCTCTTCCCATGGCAAGAAAAATTGATCTAGTCGGCCTAACTAAACCAAAGATTAGGAGAAGAAATACGAGGCTATAAGTAATCATGCATATAAGAGATCAAAGAAGACTCAAATAATATTCATGGATAGAAACTGATCATGAACTCAAAATTCATCGGATCCCAACAAACACACCGCAAAAGTTTACATGAAATAGATGTCGAAGAGACCATTGTATTGAGAATCATAAGAGAGAGAGAAGAAGCCATCTAGCTACTGCCTACGGACCCGTAGGTCTATGGTGGACTACTCACGCATCATCGGAGAGGCACCTATGAGGAAGATGAACCCCTCCGTGATGGTGTTTAGATTGGATCTCGCGGTTCTGGAACTTGCGGCGGCTGGAATTGTGTTTCGTTGACTCCCCTAGGGTTTTTGGAATATTTGGGAATTTATAGGCATCAGAGGAGGTGCGGAAGGGGGCCGAGGAGGGCACAACCCATCAGGGCGCGACGGCCCCCCCTGGCGTGCCCGGGTGGGTTGTGGTCTCCACGGCCCACCTCTCCGGCAGTTGTTTGGCCCACTAGGTGTCTTCTGGTCCAGAAAAAATCTCCAAAAAGTTCCGTCGCGATTGGACTCCGTTTGGTATTGATTTTCTGCGAAGTAAAAAACAAGCAAAAACAACAACTGGCACTTTGGCACTATGTCAATAGGTTAGTCCCAAAAAATGATATAAAGTTGTTATAAAATGATTGTAAAACATCCAAGAATGATAATATAACAGCATGTAACAAGCAAAAATTATAGATACGTTGGAGACGTATCAACTCCCCCAAGCTTAGACCTCGCTTGTCCTCCAGCGAATACGGAGCTCAAGGATAATGACCACTTGACTCGAGAGAGAAGTCGATAAAAACAGAATACAAACTTGAAAGCATCATGAATTCTATCATAACAAAAAGTTTTTCATCATATAGCTTCTCATAAACAAGTAACAATCTATTCACAAATGAAGTAGTATGAAGCATAAAATTTATTGGAAACCGGCAAACGATGACATTAGTCATTGAGATAATCATAACTATCATATTCAAGAGAAGATTCTATTTAAGAGCTTTTTATTTCTAGCAAGTTCACATACTCAGCTATCATGTAACCTTCTATGATTGTTGACACTCATTGAATATTTTTGGAGCTAATGTTTCTGTCGGACACATAGGAAGATGGGGGCTTTATTATTTTTGCCACCCAACTCATTTACCTCAAGGATAATCTCAACAATAATGGATCAAGATCATCTACATTCAACTGGATATATTTGTTTGGATCTTTCCTCAACACATAATGCTTACTGACTAGAGAGTTGGTAGGTGGAAACAGGGAGAAATATTATTGACTCTTGCACAAAAATAAACTTTTGTAAGAATATAAAAGATAGGCCCTTCGTAGAGGGAAGCAGAGGTTGTCATGCGCTTTTGTTTGTTTGGATGTGCAAACTCTTAATGCAAAGGAACGTCACTTTATATTGCCCCTTGTGATAGTGAACTTTATTATGCACTCTGCCGCTTTTATTTCTTTGCTATCACAAGATCGTACAAAGCTTATTTTCCCTTACAATAAAATATCATACATATTTAGAAGCAATTTTTATTGCTTTGTGCACCGATCACAACTTACTTGAAGGATCTTATTCAATCCATAGGTAGGTATGGCGGACTCTCATGAAAAGAAACTGGGTTCAAGGGATTATTTGATGCACAAGTAGTATTTCTACTTAGTGCGGAGAATTTTGGCTAGTAAAAGATCTAAAGCAAGCATCACATGTTAAAGGATCCAAGACAATATAACTTCTATGCAAATGTAAACAATCATGATCATTATGTTGTCTTCCATGTCCAACATCAACACTTGATAATTATATAATATTTGATGGGGGCTCACAATCATAAAAGGTGTTCAAGATAGTATATTTATATGTAAATCTCCTCTTCTCTATGATACTTTTGCATAGATTATACCAATTACTAATGCTATGTTTATTAGTTTTCAACATCTTTTACTACTTATACCTCTTTTATATGTGAAGATATTACTCCTCATGAGATAAGCATATGATCTTTTCTATTCTTTTTATTGCCATGATATGATGAAGGGTGCATGAAAGTATAGCATACGAACCCAACTAATCTTTATTATATAATTCTCATACGCGGTTATAAGGACAGATAGATCTCAAAGCAAAATCCTAAGCAAAGAAAATCTGAAATTCTATTTCTCTAAATCATGAAAAACGAAAGATCGAACTAAGATAGATAATGGTGGTAAAAGTGATGGTGATATGATACCGGGGCACCTCCCCCAAGCTTGGAACAAGCTAAGGGTGGTGCCCATATCCATGTACTCAAGTGTTCTTCGGTGATGGTGGTGGTGTGAGGCGGTCCTCCATCTTCCAAGGCATAGGTTCCCCATCATAGAAAGAAGCTCTTGTCTCCGGGATCTTGAAATTGGCAGCGGTGCTCATCCTTTTGAACCTGGATTCATACTCACAGTTTTGGGTTTGAAGGTCATAGATTTGAGATTGGAGATGCTCGATCCACTCTCGAAGCTTGAAGAGAGCCTCTCCCACGCTCCTTGTGTCCATCTTGTTTTCCCGGATGAAGTCCGTGATCATAGAGTGATTAGCACTCAGACCACGTTCAACCATCCCTTGGCACTTGAAGATCTCCTGCTCCACTGCTCCAAGCCTGGCCTTCTCGCTTCCCTCCTTCTTGGGACCTTGAACATCCCGAATGTGGAGCACCCCCTCACGCATCTCAATTGCTTGAGGGTGCTTCATCACTTCCGGCAGGTAGGGATTGATGACCTTCTCAAAGAACTTGTCCTTGGAGGGGCTGGGAGACGTCATGGCGATCAAGATCTGTTAGAAAAACAGCCCAAAACAAGAACCGAGGAGAAACTTGCGATGCGGTGGTCTGAGGGATCACTAGAAGAGTGTCTAGAGGGGGAGGGGGTGAATAGACTACTAGCAAGAAATTAAAACCTAACCTTTTCCCAAGTTAATTGGTTGGCAGATTTTAATAGTTTTAGCAAGACTAGCAAGTCTAATATACCCTACTCATGCATGTCAACAAATATGGCAGCGGAAAGTAAAGACATTGCACATGAAGTAAAGAGTTGACATAGGTAGATCAAACGCAATTGGAGACGCAAAGATTTTTCCCATGGTTCCGATAGGTGGTGCTATCGTACGTCCACGTTTATGGAGTCTTCAACCCACGGAGGGTAACGGTCGCGAGAGTCCACGGAGGGCTCCACCCATAAGGGTCCACGAAGTAGCAACCTTGACTATTCCATGACGGCTTCCGTCCACGAAGGACTAGCCTCACTATGGGTAGATCTTCACGAAGTAGGCGATCTCCTTGCCCTTACAAACTTCTTGGTTCAACTCCACAACACAAAGTAGGAGGCTCCCAAGCGAGACCTCACCAATCTAGGAGGCACCACCCTCCAAAAGGTAATAGGCTCGGCAATGATGATGAACTCCTTGCTCTTGTGCTTCAAGATGATAGACTCCTCAACACACAATCACTCTCTCACAGATTTGGCTTGGTGGAAGAGATGGGATTGGTGGAAAGCAACTTGGGGAGGCTAGAGATCAAGATTCATATGGTTGGAATGGAATGGCATGATCTCAACACATGAGTAGGTGGCTCTCTCTCAGAAAACTGGATGGGGCAAGTATGGAATAGTTCTGAGTGCTTCTCTTTCGAGTGGGTGGTGGTGAAGGGGTATATATAGGCATCCCCAAAAATCCAACCGTTACACACAAAATGACCAACTCGGTGACACCGATGTGTTAATCTCGGTGGTACCGAAGTGACCAAAAGGTGGCAACTTTTGAATCTCGGTGAGACCGATATAGGAAACTCGGTTGCACCGATAAGGTGACCAACGGTCAGATTGCTCATTCTCGGTGACGCCGATCCAACAAACTCGGTGGGACCAATTTTGTGAATTTGCGTAACAGAAAGTTGGCAACCTAAACTCGGTGGCACCGAAGCAGAATCGGTTGCACCGAAAGGCTAGGGTTTGGCTAATGTCTGTCTGAGTATGGGAATCGGTGGCACCGAGTAGAAAGTGTTGGTTGCACCGATTTTGGATATTTGACTTTGGACAGACTTTTGTGGAAGAGATTGTGGGTGTTTTTGGTGACTATCACTTGTGCACGTATGAGCATTTTGTTCACCAACAGTACCTTACCCCCTTTTAATAGTATTGGCTTTCCTATGGACTCAAAGTGATTTTTCACAAAGTAAAATGTAGAGTCCTCTTGCTTGAAGCTTTGCTAATCCATTTCCTTGCATCTTGGGGTATCTCCACAATCTCCACAATCCTTTTGCCAGCCCTCTCTATGGACTTCTTCTGAAATACACTAGGTAAAAGTATTAGTCCAAGAGACAATGTATGTTGTCATGAATTATCAAAACCACCAAGGGAGCATGTTGTGCTTTCAATCTCCCCCTTTTTGGTAATTGATGACAACATACAATCAAAGCTTCAAATAAAGATATGCATGGATATAATGAAGACTTTGAGAGACACATGACTCAGACTTGCTCCCCCTAAATGTGTGCAATCCCTTTAAAGGATAGTTGCTTTGGAATGCATGGACACACGTATAGTGGAAGGGAAAATATGAGATCATGTGTATCTTGGCTATATGCATCAAATATATATGAATGAGATGTATCCTTGTTCAAGACTTCACTCTTGCAAACAATATGTGCAATAAGCAAGAGATCATCTAGATCAAAGATATGATGCATATACTTACCTTGAGTTCTTGAGCATTCTTGTAGTAGAAAAACACTTGAGAAAACAATGTTAGGAAACTCAAGAGTATTCTACTAATCAACAAGGCAATCAAACTCAAAAGTACCAAGATATGGAGAACATATAGAAGATAGTATTTCTTAAGATTGATATGTCTCCAAGATCATTTAGAGTTTTCTCCCCTTAGATATGAAAATAGTAGATCATCCTTTCCCCCTGAATCTCAGCATGTAGATATTGGGATTGGATAGGGTGAGAAAAATCTAAGATGATCATCATTAGAAAGAATGTTGATTTCAATATTGACAACTTATGTTAGACTTTTCTCCCCCTACTTTGGTGTTCTCCCCTTGTCTATATGAGTATAAACATTGACATTCGCTCTCCCCCTTGATCATATCTCCCCCTTTGCATAAGCATGTATCTCCCTTTAGCATGAAGCTTTGTTATTCTCCCCCTTTGGCATTAATTTCCAAAAAGGTCATACACAGGGATAGATACAGGGATCATTGACCGAGAAGGGATCCTTGAGAACAAGGGTCATTGAATGTAGGGTTCATAGAAATGAAAACTAAGGGAATCATGAAAAATAGTTTCTCTCCCTTTGGCTGATCTGAGATATTGTAAGACTTCTCCTCCTTTGAGTTAGGGATCCTTGAATAAAGAATTTCTCCCCCTAATTTTTTTTAATAATAAGAAGGGATCATTGAAGTAACAAAATCATCACTTGAAAGATCACAGAAGAAACATAGATTTGCAATTGCGAATACAAATAAGAAAAGAAAACAAATCGGTGACTCCGAGACAAATAAATCGGTGGTACCGAGATTTTATGGTGCAGCTCATCTGCTAATTCGGTAGAACCGAGATATATGTATCGGCGGCTCCGAGGCTAAAACAGAAACTTGGCAGTGGGATTTTGAAATCGAGATTTCTCAAACCTTGCCAATAACACAGTGTCAAAAGAAATTTTCAAAAGAAATGCAACAGTTTTTACAAAAGAATATCAACTAGAGAAGATTTGAGTGGTTCCAAGAAATCTTGCAAAATAGAGAATGAACCATCCAAAATACTTAACTAGATGATGGGCGGTGACTAGGTCACCTATATTAGATTATATTGACTTAGGAGCCAAGCAAGAATACTTGATCATAGGTCATACTCAACGTTAAGCTCAAAATGGGGTTACCATTTTTCGATTAAGCATTTTAATGTCTTCATATCACTTGAGTTGCTTTAGCTCATGTCTTGGAGTAAAGCCTTTTCAAGGATATGAGTACATACCTTTGAGTGATGTTGATGACGTGGCTTGTAGGTGAACTTGTTGAGGATGCTCGAGGTTGATGAAGGTCATCTTGAGTTGGGAGCAATCCTTCTCGTTTTAGTACACTTGTCACCTACATAGGTTAGTCATGCAAGGAAGAACAATAGATATATCCATTTGGCATGATACCAAATAAGATTTAGCAAATATGATCACATCAAGTATATGTCAAGGATATGGTTGAGTTGTCTTTTTTCCATCCATCATCAAGAGGGGTTGTGGATACTCGGTCATGATAAGATTGCTTATGATTTGAGTTTATGGCAATCTTGTGGAATGAAATTCTTCCAAGTACCTACAAAATGGTTAGATGCGATACAAGGGAGCATATAATTCCATGGTATAAGATAACATGTTAGGAGTATCATGGAAGTATCAAGAAAGCTCATGCCCTTGCATGCAACCGAGTGAGTCTAGCTCAAGTTTGAAGCATCAATGATGTTCAACTCACTCCTCAAATAACAAAATGTTTTCTCATCAAGTGGCTTAGTAAAGATATCGGCCAATTGCTTGTTAGTGCGAACATGCTTAAGATCAATATCTCCTTTGGCAACATGGTCACGAATAAAATGATGTCTAACTTGAATATGTTTAGTTCGAGAATGTTGCACAGGATTATGACCAATTTTAATAGCACTTTCATTGTCACAAAGTAATGGAACATTTCTAACATGGATTCCATAATCCTTAAGCGTTTGTGTCATCCATAGTAATTGTGCACAACAAGATCCAGCAGCAATATACTCAGCTTCGGCAGTAGATAGAGATACCGAGTTTTGTTTCTTGGAGGACCAAGACACAAGAGATCTACCCAAAAATTGACAAGTACCCGAGGTGGATTTTCTATCAACCTTGTCACCGGCATAGTCCGAGTCGGAATAGCCAACAAGGTTAAAGGAAGATCCCTTGGGATACCAAATGCCAAAGTTTGGTGTTTGTATCAAATATCTCACAATACGTTTCACGGCCAAAAGATGACATTCTTTAGGTGCAACTTGATATCTAGCACACATGCAGACACTAAGCATAATATCGGGACGAGGGGCACATAGATATAGCAATGAACCAATCATAGATCGATAAACTTTTTATCAACCGGTTCATCCTCCTTGGTAAGATCAACATGTCCACTAGTAGGCATAGGAGTTTTCATACCTTTGCACTCTTGCATGTTGAACTTCTTGATCAAGTCCTTGGTATACTTAGTTTGAGAGATGAAAGTTCCTTCTTTTGTTTGCTTGATTTGCAAACCAAGAAAGAATTTCAGCTCACACATCATGGACATCTCATACTTCTCGGACATCAACCTTCCAAATCTTTCACTAAATTGTGGGTTAGTAGATCCAAAGATAATATCATCCACATAGATTTGGCACACAAATAATTCACCATTAACTCTCTTAGTGAATAAGGTTGCGTCAATTTTACCAATTTCAAAACCTTTTTCAATGAGAAACTTCGTTAAGCATTTGTACCAAGCACGAGGGGTTTGCTTAAGACCATAAAGGGCTTTACGAAGCTTGTAAACATGATTAGGTTTCTTGGGATTCACAAAACCAGGTGGTTGCTTAACATAGACTTCTTCTTCAATCTCACCATTTAAAAAGGCACTTTTAATATCCATTTGATAAAGCGTGATATCATGGTGATTAGCATAAGCAAGAAGAATGCGAATAGCTTCAAGTCTAGCGACGGGGGCGTAGGTCTCACTGTAGTCCATACCTTCGACTTGCGTATATCCTTGGGCTACGAGACGAGCCTTGTTGCGTACGACTTGACCGTCTTCGTCTTGCTTGTTCCGAAACACCCATTTTGTTCCGATGATGTTTTGCTCATCCTTGGGCTTTTCCACGAGTGTCCACACTTCGTTCCTTTCGAAGTTGTGAAGCTCTTCATGCATCGCGTTCACCCAGTCCGCGTCTTCAAGAGCTTGTTCTACCTTCAAGGGCTCAATGCTAGAGATGAAAGAATAATGCTCACAAAAGTTAGCTAGACGAGTTTTAGAGCGAGTGATTCTCCCTGTTTGTATATCACCAAAGATTTGGTTTAGGGGATGGTTCTTGGTCACTTGTGCTCGAACTCGGGTCAGCTTCCGATTGTTGGATGGTGGAGCTTCTTCTTCATCATCATCTCCTTCATCTTCGTTGTTGTTGAAGGTGTCGTTTCCTTGAGGTGGTGGTGAAGGAGGTTGTGGTGGATCTTCATGATGCACTTCCTCCTCTTCATCATATTGTCGTGTACCGCTTGTGGATGCCTCCATGTCATGTTGTGGTTCACCTTGACGTGAAGTAGGGGCTTCCACTTGAGTTGATGAAGTACTTTCCTTCACCTCCATGGGACGGATCTTGCCGATCGACAAGTCTTGGATATCTTCCGAAGGGTCCTTATCACCTACATCATTTGGCAATTGTTCGACTTGCGAACCATTAGATTCATCAAACTTCACATCTACCGTCTCTTCAACTTTTCGAGTGAAGTTGTTGTAGACACGGTAAGTGTGAGAGTTCGATCCGTAACCAAGTAGGAATCCTTCATGAGATTTAGGAGCAAATTTAGTACGACGATGCTTATCAAGAATGTAGCACTTTGAGCCGAATACTCGAAAGTATCCAACTTGGGGTTTGTTACCGGTGAGTAGCTCGTATGCCGTTTTACCGAGAAGCTTGTGCAAGTAAAGTCGGTTTGTGGCATGACATGCTGTTTCCACGGCTTCTGCCCAAAAGTGTCTTGGCGTCTTGTATTCGTCAAGCATCGTTCTTGCCATCTCAATAAGCGTCCGGTTCTTCCTCTCAACAACTCCATTTTGTTGAGGTGTGTACGTAGCCGAGAACTCATGTGAGACACCTTCTTCGTCAAGAAAGGTATCCACATGGGTGTTCTTGAACTCTGATCCGTTATCGCTCCGAACCTTCTTGATCTTCACTTTGAACTGATTTTGCGCTTTGCGAACGAAGTTCTTGAAGATCTTTTGATCCTGCGACTTATCATCAAGAAAGAATACCCACATAAATCTTGAAAAATCATCAACTATAACTAGACCATAGGAATTTCCACCGAGACTCTTGTAAGCATTGGGACCAAAAATATCCATGTGAAGTAACTCGAGTGGTCTCCTAGTAGTCATGATATTCTTAACGGGATGACTTCCACCTACTTGCTTTCCAGCTTGACAAGCACTACAAAGTCTATCTTTGTCAAAGATAACATCTTTAACACCAAGTATATGATCACCTTTGATAAGCTTGTCTAGATTACGCATGCCAACATGTCCTAGTATTCTATGCCAAAGCCAACCTTTAGAAGATTTTGCAATGAGACAAGTACGAGGTTTGGATCTCTTAGTGAAATCGACAATGTATAGATCACCTCTACGGAAACCGGTAAAGACCATTTTATGATTATCTTGACGAAACACTTGGCAATCTACTTTCGTGAATAGCACATTAAAACCAAAGTCGGCAAGTCTAGATACGGAAAGAAGAGTGTAGCCAAGAGATTCAACAAGCATAACATTTTGAATAGAGCTATCATGGGATATGGCCACCTTACCAAGACCAAGTACCTTACCCTTGGAGTTGTCTCCAAACGTTACGTACCTTCGCGGTCCATGGTTTGGTGTGATCTCTTCAAACATTTCTCTATCTCCGGTCAAATGATCGGTACATCCGCTATCGAGAATCCACTCTTTTCCTCCGGGCATGTAATCCTTGAAGTTTGCCATGAGACTTAGATTCTTCATGCTCTTCTCATACTCGATGTTGAACAGCTCATCTTCATCATAGTAGCCATGTTCTACATTGTCATCATCAAGTGGGAAATCCTCGTCAAAAAGAACAAGAGATTCGTTAGGGTTGTGATCATGACAATGTTCAAGTTTATGAATGTGAATGGCTTCTACAATGATGTTGTTGATAGTTGTGACATCTCCTTTAGCACGCATGAGGTCTCTAAGCTCAAATAGACAATCATCAAACTTGGGATCACTAGGCATCATTTTGTGGAAGGCAATAGTTTTATGAAGAATTTCATCAAGATTACTCAATGAATAACTTGGATATCGTTTCTCCAAGTCATTCCACAAAGTGTAAGCACATTCAAAATTCTTCATTTGATTAAGCACATTTCTAGGCAATGCTCTAACAATGAGATTAACAGTTCTAAGATTGCATATCATATCAATTTCCTCTTCGTGTGTGGGATGTAAAGGATCAATGGGAGGTACATAGGGGCTCTTAACATATTTGCTCAATTGAAATTCATTAAACAGCTCAAGCATCAAAGTTTTCCATTGACTATAGTACTCTCCATCAAGAATAGGCACTCTACAACTCAATCTCCCTATACTAGACACATCCATCTTCCTCCTCGGTGATTAAACCGAAGCAATGGAGACCAAAGCTCTGATACCAATTGAGGGATCACTAGAAGAGTGTCTAGAGGGGGGGGGGTGAATAGACTCCTAGCAGGAAATTAAAACCTAACATTTTCCCAAGTTAATTGGTTGGCAGATTTTAGTAGTTTTAGCAAGACTAACAAGTCTAA